>CM070096.1:10799647-11367147 GCA_036178185.1 Liparis tanakae | reverse complement strand
CTCCCCTCTGGCAGGGGTGTGGTACCCCCACAGACACAGTATCATCCTCACTGTATTCTAAATCACACTTCACATGCCTGACAGACCAGGCACCCAAAGGCTTCCACCCCTACCTCGTTTTATTCTTGTCTCCTCCACCCCTCTGCATGTCTCTGTGTCTGTCACTCTGTCGCTCCCCTTTCTCCCCTCCCAGAGCCCTTCTTCCCTTCCCTTTCCACCCTCTTTTCTTGTCACCTGCCTTCACTGCCTACGCAGCAGTCGGCTGAACGTAGCGGCACCGAGATAACACAGAGGCTTGGACAGTCAGACACCTCATTTATCAGCTCACACTCTAGTTATTCGCTGTGAAGCCACAGCGATTCTGCAACAGGCTTCTGACAACAGGCTTGATGATCAGCCCACATGAGAACAAATCACAACTCATACAAATGTTTGGTCTTTTAAATAAAAAATAAAATAAAATAATTACATTTGTATTTTCAGCCCCATTTGAAGTCCTCTGTGCATGTGTATCACAAATCAAAGTGTTTTCCATTCAAGAACCACAGTAAATAAGTGTTAATGCAGCACTTCCCTTTTGATAGTCTGACTTGAAAGTGAGAGGAAAAACACGAGTGGGAAACAAAGGATGTTAGAAAATCCAATAATGTCATTTCTGTTCTCCCAATATTCTCTTGATATTCAAATCCAGTTATTCATTAGGGAAATCAGTTATTAGGGAGATTATGTACCATCCACTCCTCAGTAGAGGTGTCTGCACTGTGTTCTATCAGTATGCAAATCTTTTGTAAATTCAGAGGACGTATGGTGTCATTACTGTAACCTCTGATTGAAGAGTGGTACCTATTTGAAGAACAGACAGTTGTTTCTGATATATTCATCTTTCTATGGAATAATGACGTTGGATGGCTGAGCAATTATATTATACTGTGATATCGTAATAACATATGCTGATATGACTATTATCTTACATGACCTCTTTTAGTTAGTCCAGGAATGTTCCTGGAAAACATAACATATAATTTCCCACATAGTGAGAATAAAAGGTTATTCAAAAGTATAATTTACACATACTTCTGATATATCTGGTATATTGCTATTTTGTTTTAGGTATCCATCATTTGGGATAAACGGTTGCATTGCAATAAACAATTGGGTTGACTGGACTATATATTTGGTACAGTTGAATTTAAAGCTCTTCAGAATCTGAAAGTTATTCACAGCGACATAACCTTGTTTTAGAAAAGCTTTGCATGTGAGAAGAAATGTAATATATATACTTCAAGACACGCAAATGTAATTTATTATTTTGTATAAATTAGATATTTGGGGATAGAACTACAACCTGATTCATAAATTGCTTGCAGATCCAAAAAAAATCATACCACCTTATCATAGATATACATACTGTATATAAACATCCTGCTTACATATCATTGTACAAGATCAAAACCAAATACAATTTCTCAGAAATATTTGCTTGATTTATTTGTATATTCATTATTGGATTTTTTTCAACTCCCATATATTTCTATCCTTAATAGCCTCGTAGGACATTTTTGTAATTTAACGGTGCCCCATGGAGTTTGCTTGAGCATAAACAAAAGTTGTGTTTGGCTTATGTGTTACTCACCAAAACACACATCTGGGTGTAGTACAGCACCGCTACCCATAGTGGCAATCCATTTCCAATATGTATATCAATAGTTCTGCATAGTTAGGATCTAAAACATCTTATTTTCCTTATGATCAGAATAACATTATGGGTTTAAGCTTAATTATACTTTTTTTATAAACCAGAACAATAATGGCACAAACAAAGATAACTGCTTTGCATTGGTAATTGATGAATTGGGTTTGATTTCATGAAAATCTGGGATTATATGAAAGGATCATAAAATGTGGTGGAATCTTTTCAACCCATAACAGGGTATTTAATTGTTAGCTGTTTCTGACATTTTTTAAATGACCACTTATGGACACATGGTCTTTCATAGGACAACTGCCTCCTACAGTCCGGCCAAGATAATGATTGAATTACTCGTGAATTTTCAGAGTTGTTTTATGTGGATTTCTGACTTTATTGCATTCAAATATCTCTAATGTCTTCCAAACTTGTTTAATGTGTGTCACAAGTTGTTTTAGTTGCCTGAAATAAGTCAATTCAATTCAATTCAATTCAATTCAGTTTATTTGTATAGCCCAGTTTCACAAATTACAAATTTGTCTCAGAGTGCTTTACAATCTGTACACATAGACATCCCTGCCCCAAAACTTCACATCGGACCAAGAAAAACTCCCAAATAACCCTTCAGGGGGAAAAAAAGGGAAGAAACCTTCAGGAGAGCAACAGAGGAGGATCCCTCTCCAGGATGGACAGATGCAATAGATGTAATGTGTACAGAAGGACATATTTAGAGTTAAAATACATTCAAGGAATCTGACAGAGTTTATCAATAGTTCATATTTAGGCATATTCCACGATGGAGAGTTTGGAGACCTCCCGAGTGGAGGAGTGGGCGGAGTCCCAGCAGGGCAGTGGCACAGCTGGTGGCAGGAACTCACGACCCAGACCATCGATGGTCCATCAGCAGATGGAATCTATGCCGTCTCATAGGGTCCGATGACCCCATGAGACGTGAAGTCAGAAGGACTCCGGGGAGAAAGCAGAGTTAGTCATGTGTGATGGAGAGATGAAGATTCATCCATAGGAGATTTGCTTTATGTGGGAGTTAAAGGACAAGTCCCGATCAAAGATAACGCCGAGATTCTTTACAGTGGTGTTGGATGCTAGAGTAATGCCATCTACAGAAATCACATCACCAGATAATTGATCTCTGAGGTGCTCAGGGCTAAGTAGAATTACTTCGGTTTTGTCTGAGTTTAACATCAAGAAGTTGCCGGTCATCCATGTTTTTATGTCACTAAGACATGCTTGAATTTTAGTGAGTTAGTTAGTCTCCTCTGGTTTTATTGATAGATATAGTTGAGTATCATCTGCATAACAATGAAAGTTTATAGAGTGTTTCCTGATAATATTGCCCAAAGGAAGCATGTATAAGGTAAATAGAATTGGTCCAAGCACAGAACCTTGTGGAACTCCGTGACTAACGTTGGTGGTCATCGAGGCTTCATTGTTTACAAATACAAACTGAGATCGATCTGATCTGAAGTCAGGACACATTCAGTCCCCTATGCTCGGTGACATATTCTTAAACAGGAACCACAGATTCAGGGTGATCCTGTAGCACGGCCCCGAGACCCTCAGTCATCTGAGTCGACTTTTCCCTCATTCTCAGTCCCACCCTCTGCCACGTCGCCTTGTCCATCCATCCATCTGATTGACAGGTTATGAGCCAATCCCTGCATAAATGACTCCGACACACTAGAAATCTAGACCAACTGGGTTCAATCAATCTCACTTAAACTATTCTCCATCGCAACCACGCTGTCTAATACTGAGACAGCACAGAGGGCAGTTCCACAGTAATGTTATCAAATCTTTTCTGGAGCGATGGGGTGATCACTCTCCTGCAGAATAAAGGGGGAGTGGAGGGGAGAGAGGAAGAATGAAAGGTAATTGTGCTTTTTATTTTTGTGTTTGGACCGTGAAAGCAATCATGGTCCAGTCATGAACACAGGGTAGGGCGAGTAGCTACGGTGTCAGACATCAGTTAGGTATGTGGAAAAACTCATAACAGCAGCTGTGATTCTGTTAATAGGGGTGATAAAACTAAAAAGACAAAGCAATCTGCTTTTGGGCCGAGCCTTGTGGCACTGCGTAACCCCTGAGGCGTGTGTTACAACAAACGTTGCGAGGACAACCTCTTGTATAGAATCACTTAGATTGTATTGACATTGTTTCCTCAGCAGAGGGGTCACTTACCTTGTTCCAGGTCTGGTGTCGTGGGGAAAGTAAATTTACCCACAAACCCCTCAGTGGTGAACAAGGGAACTTTCATTATTGCCGATTCTGTCGACCCACAGAAAACTTCACACAAGAGACAGAATGATTGATACTCTTCATCATCTCTGCCTCCCTCCCCAACCTCCCTAATTCAATTCCAAATAACTGTGAAGCTGTGTCACCCATACCAAGGAACTCACCAATGGAGCAACACTATTGATCCAGAAACACCACAGAACCGTATGCATTCTTTCCAAAACCAATGAATGAAAAAATAAAAACACAATAACATCAGACATCTTTGCAATCTTTTCACAAATAAAAAAAACTAAACAGAGAGGGATTGGAAGTACGTTACATCTGTGTTGGGAATGGGTACAAGTGCAACTTGCATTTCACTAAGGAAACATCCTCCCAGATAAATGTTCTTAATTTCAGACTCTCATTATAATGAATCTGCCCCTCCCAGCACACCACTTCCCAGTCTTCATTCCACTGTCCTTTTCCTGAGGTTACTACCAGTCAGCATCCTTCTCTACTCCTGAAGCGTCATCATTTTTGTAGCCACAGCGGTATAATCGGCCCCGATCAGGAAGCCCCCAGACTCTGAACGAAGCACTTTTATGCAGAAAAGCCCAACAGCCACAGTCTCATCTTTCTGTTTCCAGGAGAGAAGGAGGGCTGCACTCTTATACTGTAGCACAGCATTGGTGGTTGCTCACAGACCCCTCTAGTCTGTGTACATTTCAGTAGGGCTTCAACTTTATCACATCAAAGCCACAGCAAATTGCTACATAATTCAGTTTAGAAAGATTCCGCCAAGGCTGCAAAAAAAGGTGTGTGTGTGTGTGTGTGTGTGTGTGTGTGTGTGTGTGTGTGTGTGTGTGTGTGTGTGGGTGGGGAGGCGCATACTGTCTTAATTTCACCTAAAAATTAAGCATTTATTGCACAAGATTATGCAAGGTGTTTTTGTTCATGAGAACAAAGGGTTTTTAAAGCAAATCCCTTTGTACGTGATGACCACCTGATTTCATCTGTCGCTCAACGCAGACGACAGTTCCCACGATGCTTTGTTCAAACAGCTTAGCTCAGCAACCAGGACAAACCGAGCCGACACTCCAAAGGCACACCCAGGACTTCAACATCTGGCTTCGTCTTAGTTTCCTTATCTGTCCCATTCTATTCATCAACGCAGACATTCAGCCAGCAATTTGGACTTTGTCTTTGAATTCTATCCCCCTGATGTAAGGGGAAAAACTTAGTTTATGATGGAGCTGTATGTGATTTAATAGTATCGGGTGGCATAATGCATTTAACAATGCACCTGGGTAAATATTATCAGTGAGGAATGGCTTGTAAAGTGTCATCAGTCTGCGGTAGGGTCGCACAAATGTAAGATTAGCTGACGTCAGAGATGAGTAACTGACCTGATTAGATCACTTTGATAAACACTGAGAGGATTGTCTCTCATTCTCACCTCCTCTTTCCGCCTTGCATCGCCTCCCTCGTTAGCTGGTTGAATGGCAGCACATGAGAAAATGTTCTTATATTTCAAATCATCCCCTCCTTCACACAGATTGAATTAGTGCCAGAAGAAGAAAATGGCTTGATAGAAACAACAGATGTGCAGCATTTCCACTCAGTCCTTCTAGAATCATCCAATTCCTAACCTCTGTGTTTTTACATCCCACCATTTCTTAATGCCCCAAACGTACTGTGGGATGAAGGCAAATGTAAACGAAAAATACAATATTCATATTCCCACAAAGCCATCTAAGAGTGTGGTTGCTGTGCCAGGATGCCTCATCCGTGCACAGACAAGCACAGAAAGAAAAAGCGTTCCTACGCAATTTATTATCAGTTTAATTTATTTAGTATTTTTGGGGTTGGGCGGGGATGTCGGCGAATATATTGTACCCCAAATACATATCTGCTTCCAAAACAAGTTATGTGTGTCAAGGCAAAAAATTTGACTGAGGCCACCAATGTTTATCGACCTTTTCTCTTAAAAGTACTTAAATAACAATGAGGGAAGAAAATACCGAAAGCGAGGAGTCACATTTTCAAAATGTGGCGTAGTGAAACGAAAGCAAAAAACATCACCCCCATCTTTCTGCGTAACGTGATTTGTGACTCAGTTGGAAAATTACATGTAATGATTCCGCATGTTGATCAAGGTTTGGAACAGCAGCGCTTGATACAGAAATATGGCAGTGAAACTGAGAATAGACAGCAATGCAGATCAATTCCGCCACAGCTTCACATTGTGCATTGTGTTATTCTACCTTCGGTTACGGCCTGTACCCTCACCACATCACAGAGAAATCACCCCCTACCACTCTCTACAACATGCAGCCCAAATTATACATTCCAGTCAGATACACTTTACTCCCTCTTATTGTCTTATAAAATTAAAAAATAAAAATCAATTCTCTGCATTTTAAAAGACATCTCAGAGGGGAGTTTTTCAACCTCCGTCACATTTCAATATCGCTGTGTGATTCATAGGAGAGGCCTAACAGGCAGACGTGTAAATAATTAAGTAGAAACTTGGTCACAAGGTGTTGTATCTACAAAATGAGCAATTGCTTTTGCACTCCAGGGACGGGAGGCCGTTTATAGCGTTGGGTCAAAGGGGAAGACGAACTCCACAGGGCAAACTAGCATCAAATCCCTCCATTACTGATTTATTATATACAGCCTGGGTTAATATGAGATGGGGCTGGTATGATATGGACAGTGTGATGCTATTACGCATAGCCATAGGCTAATTCCATATGGAGCTATCGTTCCTGGTGATATGTCGATGAATTGTCTTCTGGTTATGAAGCTGAAACATCATTGACCCTTGATGTCACGTAATCTTTGAAGATGCTCATTTGGAAATTCAGAGCACATCCCAAACGGCTTTTAGGATGGGGATGAATGAGATGGCGTCGTTCAGCCCAAAAGTCGTTATCAGTTGTAAACGCCGTATGTGCAATGTGACAGCTTTATAATGCTTTTGTAATTTTCTGAATATTGTAAAGTGAACATTTAATTCTGTTTCGATTTTTTTAAACCGTAAAACAAATGTGGTTGGTCAACAATGGGTCCCCCATGATAGTCCTCCTTTCTAGTTTTCTTTTACTCCTCCTCTTTTCTTTTGACACATCCCACAGGTGATTACAGGTAAGAGCTTGAAAAGGTCAACTGTTTATCTTTCATGAGCAGAGTTGATGGAGAGGAATGACATTTACATCTGGACTGGTTAAAGAAATGAAGGTAATGCTGATTTTAGAAAACCCAAAGCCCCATCCATTCAATAACAAGTGTTTTAAAGCATGACCTTTGCACTGAACATAAAAGGATTATGGTATGTGTTTGTGTGCCATATATACAAAGACTAAAAGGACATACTTGCCCAGTTCCCACAGTCTTCAAGAAGTGGGTTAAAACTGGAGGTGCGAACACAGCTATGATGTTACACAGATATGCAGCTCCTAAAACGAGAGGAAAGTAATCTAGACATATGGCGCTATTTAATCCATCTTGTTAAAGCGAACCGTATGTGAACATATGGCATCTGTTTCTTTAATAGGCTTAAGGAGGAAAGACCTTGCCCCAACCTCCTCCACTAACTGTAGGTGTTTTGTGCATGTCAATGTGTCTGCAGCAACAACGATGTGCTCCCTCAATCAGGAGCAAATCTTGTTTTCAATAATTAGCTGACAGACAAAAAGGAGAAAAAACTCATTTTCCAATAAGACCCGACGCTGCTGCACGATCAATATAATGAATGTCTAATGGCAAAACTGCTTTGCTACACCAGAAAGACGTTAAGATAGAATAAAAAAACATGTCAGAACGATGGCGCGTTCTGACTCCCCTCCCTTTGAATCTATACCGGCTGCCAGGGCTCCAGTTAATAAGCGTCCTCTGGAGATGTGATGTGCTTTATTGTAAACATGTTGTCAATACATTTACATCACAAATCATACACAAACCAAAGAAAGAAGAAAACACAGCTGGCTAAACACTGGGCTCATATTATTTAAGAATATCACAATCATCTTTAGCAGAACAAAAACAACCGTTTTCGATGCTGGTTATCTCACTGTTTGTCTGTTTTCTTTTCCATTCAGAAAAGAGTATTATCTTCTGCTCTTTTGCCTGTGAGGACAATGCTGTGTGCAGATAACCCGCGACGACGACCACGGAAACCCCTGGAATCCAGCATGTGAGTAAGATCATAAATGCTTATGCATCTTCGAGGTGTATCGGCTTCTGGTAAATGCAATCATCTCTCAACATACTGACAGGAGTAAATTGGGCACATAGTCGACATCCAGAAATAGCAGTAGTGATAAGGAACTAATTAAAGGTGAATATGATTTTGGGTATCTGTCAGTAAGGGCACATGAAAGATGCTGGCAGGGGGCTGAAGTTGGTCTCCCTTATTAGGCTCTAATGTGAAAGTTAATGTATGTCAAGCTGGTGCCCAGATGCCTGGAGGAGGGCTGTGGCATGGCCTCCCATGCCCCTCACAGGGTGGCAGCCCCACAGGGCTGTTTGTAAGTGGTAGGAACACTGCATCCTCTCTTCAGCTTGAATTCAAGGCAACGGCTCAGTCAACACGGTTAACTGGAAATCGATTGTGCAACAAAGAGTTGTAAAGACGACAGATGTTTTGGGAGAATTACTTATTTATTTTCTTGTTGAGAGTTAGATGAAAACAATGAGATAGCGTAGCTTAGCACACAGACTGGAAGCAGAGAAAACCGGTACCTCTGTCTGTGGCTCGGTCCAAAGGTAAAATAGTCCACCCATAGCTAATGCTGGCTAATTAATACTTTATATCTAGTTTTTCATAATTATAATTGTTGTCTTTACACTGTTTTCTTCATGCAAACAAGATACAGCTAATCAGTGAGCTTTGGTGGATTGTGTTACTTTTGGACAGGCTGTTTCCCTTTATATTGACTATAAGATTCATACTATTCGGATTAATTGACATCGACATCTATTTTCTTACTAAACTCTTGGCATGAAAGCCTGAAAGTCTGAAAGCCCCCTTACTCAATCTGAACTATTTTCGTTATGAAAATATCCTACAAAATGGGTTGACCTAAATACAGAATTGGGCAGAATTATCAAAATCAGGCCTTCAGAACTTCATTGTTCAGCAACTTGGTATTTTTCAATTTGAGATGTTAATTGTGGCAATATCTATTAAAAGAAATGACCGTTTTTGCTCTGGCTTTTCGAACACGTGATTAGTGACTCAGAGAAGACTGACACACTTTTCTGGGGGCATTTTAAAGAGAAACAACTGCTGAAGATTGGAGGTCCCTTACAAAGGTCCCTTGAACCCATTAGTAACAGGGGCACTCTAAGACTGACTGACTGACTGCTATCTTCCATCCCATCATTACATCTTATATTATATCCCCATTGTGAAAGTCTGTGTGTGGGTTCTGTAAACAACACATAAACCTAGCATTACAGTTGGCCGATTGTATTAAAACAGCTGCATTGTAGCTTATTAAAATTATCCAGTGATAGCAGGATATTTTGCATCATGCTGCAGCAGCATGAAAGTCTCTAATATAAAAATATATTGCCTAATTAACTGTTGTGCTTGAATTAATGAAGTGAGCTGAAACATATCTTTGAAGAGGCATTGCAGCACTCAGACTAGAAATGGACGTAACATGTATGATAACTTGTTCTCAGACATACTTTGCTCCTATATCAATTGATAGTGCTTGTGCCAATCAGAGAGAGGGATGTTATTCCCTGATAAGTTTCATTAAAGCCATGTATTATTAAAATGTACTACATGTAGTACTATCTTTATTTACTGAAACAACAGGATTGTACGTCTGGTTGATGCTGATTAAAACCGGCGTAAAGGACTGCTTTTGGCCTTAATTGAAACTCAGACTATTAAGGTTAATGGCAGCTGTTACGAGTTATTGAAGTCTTATTAGCCCTTAAGTATTTTTGTATTCCTTCCTGTGGTTTATTTTTTTAATCTTCACCTACCAAGACACCGATATTTACTTTACAAAGTTTTTCAGAAGATTAATGTATTGTTTAATCGCCCCCTGAGGAGACAGGTGTCAGCCTGGATCTTATCGGCTCTTGCATAATGAGTAAAAATGATGGAGCTGGGTTGTATTTTGCAAAGGTCACACTATCACACCCTTTTTACGGAAACAAATGGAATTAATGAAAGCTGTTTGTCTGGACCCATCCTCCTCCCTTGGGTTACACTTCTCTAGCTCCTCATTATTCTCTCTCCCTCTCTTGGCGACACCCAGCATTTACTGTCAATGTCTCTCTTCACCAGATCCTCTAACGGTGCAACTTTAAGATCACAGCGAGCACATTGTACATATTTATAAGCTGTTTCAGCAGTGCCTCCTTCCCAGCTGAGGTTCTTTAAATCCTTTTAATGAAGCCAGACATCATCTTGGGAGGGGGAACAATGAAATAAAGGGGTTTTGTATACAAGGAAACAAAAGATAACAGTAAAACATACCACTGAAATGGAGCATTATTGGATTATTTCCTGCAAATGTATTCTCAGAGTGGGGTAAGATATTGCAGCCTCTAATATAAACAAGAACGCAGCAACGGTTTGTGCTGCTGGGTGGTTCGCTGCAGATGGGGAAAAGAACAAAGGTAGCAAACAGCTTTGAGGTGGTGGAGAGGGCATGACAGCTCAAACACAGTATTTCCTGCCCAAAGTTTTTCATCTAATCTGCATTCTTAAAGGTGTAGAAAACAAGGCTGAGACTCACTGGCTGACATCAGGGTCGGAGAAGCACAGAGACTTACAATTCAGTGCTTATCAAATTCCCCCCTGGTCCAACATGAAACAAATGCACACCTAGCGTAGCAGGACTTTTTCTTAACATGTGGTAGCCTGTTTCCGCGAATCAAAAGATTGTCTCCACACCTGGACAGAGGGACAGAGGGAAGCCTCGAGGCAATGCCGCCCTCAAGCTGTTTGCTTGACGGGAATCAGACACTGAGGTTTTCTCAATGGACTCTGCGCTGTTATCATTTATGCACAATGAACATGTGCTGTCATAGAAAGGATTATTTCTGCTGCGAATGGGAGGATATCTGAGTGAAGGTTTTTCACTGGGTGTTTACAAAAAACAGGGTGGAAAAAAAAGAAGAAGCCTAACGACTCTAAAGAGTTGAATCATCCAGTCGATATTCTGGGATTTCACCTGAGGGGTCCCCCACCGTTGTGTTTTGCACTACTGACTCACAGTATGTGTATGGAACACTGCTAAGTTTAGACTTGTGTATGTTTGCTCCACAAACAAATCTAGTTCGTAATTGGCAGATGCAAGGGGTGAAATATTGACTGTGTGTGTGTGTGTGTGTGTGTAAATGGATTTTTTTTGCGTGTGTGCCTTGTGTGAGTGTGTGTGTCTGTGTGTCTGTGTGTGTTTGCTTTTGGCTGCCATCCTGGCTTCATCTCAGTGTGCTACCAAGGAGACATAAGCCACTTCCATCTGCCTCGTGTTCCAAGTTTCTTTGTGTTCCTAATAAAAGATAGGAAGTTGAATATTATCACCATGTCAATCTGTAATTAAAGGTAGAGGCGGCAACTTCACTGCAGAATATTAAACGTAACACCCTGTACAACCTGACTTACGACCGATTTGTAATAAACACAATTATTTTAAAATAAAATGTGTGTTTTGTTGCTGTTATAACGTCAGTGTTTGTGCCACAGGTCAAACGTATTGGCAGCCAAGTGTGTGAAGACCATTGTGAGTATAATTTGTGCACTGAAGTACATTCTATCACTTCTTTTCAAACGTGCCCTATATATACCTAATAGTTGATCAAACGAGATCAGAGATAAAAGCGGAGACAAAAACTCAAAATGTAGAAATCTGGCATCTGAAACCGCCAAAAAATGTTTGGAAGAAAATGATTGTTCATGCAGGACCACATTGTTCATAATAAGCAGCGGGTTGACAACATTTTTTCTTTCGGGGACTTAAAGTTTTTTGGTGGTTTGCAAAACAACAATTCATCTGACATGTTGATATTAAGAATGGCAAATTCTAAATCCCTTTTGGAAGTTTGGTACCTATAATTCAAGTGACTTAACTTCCATCCAGTTTCATTAAACCAATTTATCCATTCTCTGTTGCTCGAGTGGCTGCAGGTGGAGCTGTCTCTTAGAATAGAGTTGGGGATTGTTTATTCAAAATATGCAATCATGCTCCGCGGTTGTTATTTCCTTCTCAATGCAGTGAAGCAACATAACGGGTCGCCGGGCGGATAAACAGATACAAAATGGACAAGGTCAGGGCTTAGGTCTGAGTTAGGATCTTTCCAATTAGGATCCTTGTGGGAGTGATGAAGTAACTACTGCACATTAAATAATAGACACAAGAAAGTGGATATATACACTTGGCTCTGTTGAGGGAAAAATAATCATAGTATGATATAGTTTTGTTATCAATGCATGTACGTGGCAAAACATAGATATTCTCAAAGCTATTGGAGAAGAGTCAGAGATCAGCTTCTACACTGACATTCTCAGTTGACCAGTATTACATGTATATCTCTGAGACATGCAGTGTATTTAGGAAGACTCACTCTTTTCCACAATTGCATCAACTTTTATACTGATTGCTCTCTCAATAATACAATTGGGACGTAAAGTACATATTCTTATGATGTCAACTGAAGATCTTTATCCATAAAGTCATCGGTGACTTAAGTATGACCTGACACTATGAAAGTGTCATTTTGATATGTATGTACAGGATGATACGCTTTTTAGATCATTGAGTACGCAATACAAGCTGGTAGAATGATTACACTAGCAGTCACATGTAACAAACTGCTGGATGCGATGATTTTACCAGATTGTATCACAAATTCAATGTTCTAAAAAGCAGATCATCTTGTACTTTATGTCCCAATTGTATTATTCCTTGAATGGAGCAGAGCTTTTAGACTTCAGACTTATCATCATAATCACGTCTCAGTGGGTTCAAGAGTCAAAAGACTTTTATTTAAAGTAGGAATTCTCAAAGTCAGAGGGAAGTAAATGAAGCAGGTGCTCTGCCTGTCACATAGTCGTACCAGTGGCATGGGATGTCTGGGTGTTAGAAGTGGGGCAGTGATCTATAATTAAAAAAAGAAAGATTGCTGATAGCCAAATATTTCCAGAGGATATAGGAATTCTAAAGGGTGTAAAAGTATTTATTACATCTAAAAGTAAGCAGCCAAAAGGGTTGTAAGGCGGTGAGGGGGGATTTATAGCACAGATAACTATTATAAAAGTGATTGATGGCTCCAGTTCTTGGGTGCTTATAGATGATTACAAATATATAAATACTTGGCTGACTGTTTCATTGGCCTGGAATCATGTGGCAAGCATGATGCATATTGACTATTGAAAGAGAAGAAAAGTGTTAATTGGACTTAAAACCATTTCAAATATGGCCCTTGAAATCTTTGGAAATGTCACCACAATTCTTCAAGCGGTCCAAAATGCACTAAAATTGGCCGGCATATTTAAAATGTAAAAACTTAAACTCAACTTTAAAAAAAGGTTTATATTCATATTTTGTATGAGCCACTGAATCAATATTGTCATTATTGGTGATTTTTTTTTGAACCAGCTCATTTAACAATCAACGCTGATAGAGAACCCCAGAAAAAACATTCACATTCCTTTCCATACACAAAGTAACTTTTAGCAACTGTCTGAGAAGGTAAGGTGCTATATTTGGAAAAATATTGCCAAATTTGCACTTTGCCTGCTGGTTGTAGTTTTAGCTTCAGCTCGAGTGGAGCTAACATTATTAAAAAAGGAACTTAATCAGTTGGTAAATAAGACAAGGACATGATAAAGAACATTATTGATAAACATTTTAAGAGTATGAACTGTAACTTTTTGAAGACATGAAAGCCATTGCCAATATGGAACCAAGCAAAAGACATTTATTCCGCTAATGACTTGCAGAAAGCTATTGAACTGAATTACTTTCTCTAAAACTGTCAATGCAACAGCATTTTAGAATTTATCACAGACAACTACAAAGTGCAGTTCCCGTTCTGTCAGTGATGCATTAATACATCCGGCATATTTCTGTCTCTTTTGGGCACCAAGCTTTTGGTGCTCCAACTTGGCGTCCCCTCTTTCAGCGCTCTCTGCATTATGGACACACAACTGTTATCACTCCAGTTCCAAATAAGTCTTGCCCAGTTGAGAACTATAGTTTTTAGGGCCTATAACATTGAACTCAATTGTGATGACATTATGATGACAAATCTTACTTTATTGACTGAACTGAAAACTGAGGTAATTAATGAACATGCTAAACACAGTTACGGCTGAATCGTTAGGCTTCTAGATATACTTTCTAGGGTACTTTTAAATCCTTTTTTTTTAACTAAACGTTTGACCTGTTTCTGGCACTATAGTAGTTTTACAGATATTTCTCAGACATTACGATTTCTCAACCAAATTTCGTGGAAATCCGTTCTTGTTGTTTGAGCAGAATATTTTCAATTTTTTTAAATTTCCTGAGAATAAGCTTTATTTAAACAATGCATATTTGTCTTGTAGCAAAGTCACTGCAAATAATACAAAGGGTGTCCACTGAGGTCAGTGGTGATTCAATAACCAGAAGAAAAGGTAAACTAAATATTATATAAGCCCAATAGTGGGGTTCAAACACATGGTCCTGTTATGTTTTCATCAAAACAATCCAGAGTTTTCCCTGTATTTTCTGTTCCTGTTTTCCTGTCCTTGTGTCCACTAGGGTGTGGCTGTCTCCTCCCTCCCCTGCATGGGCGGTGATTGCCGGAGGAGCTGAGACTGATCACCAATTAGGACTCATCCTATTTAGACTGAGGTCTTACCTCTTCATGTTGTTGGATTGTTTTCGTTTTGTCTCCTGGTGCCAGACTTTGGTTCTTCTCAGCGCTACATTAAAGAAACATTTTTATTTTGAAAGAACTCCTTGTTATGCTTTTGGGTTCACGCCTTGCTCACCCTTAACAGGTCCAGTGATTTAATAAGCCGTATACAAAGACAAGTGCTGCATGTCAATGATGGAACAATACAGTCCAGCAGCAGAGGAAATGGTGCCTGACACATAACCATTTGAAAAATTGCCAATTTTTCCTGGTAGTGGTTTTTAGTCAGTGTGACCAAATGTAGTCTGACAGACTTCGAGGGCCGAAAGGACTTCTGCTGTCTCAGTCATGCCTGTTGGGGAGTGACCTGTTACAATGCTGGTAATGACTTGTGTGAATCTCTGTATGAGCTAATGAGCATTGAGCAGTCAAGATGGTCCTGTTGGCACACTTGCTACCAAGCTTACTACAATTCTTGCGAATACAGTGCGTATATATATATATAAGTATGTATAAGTAATCGCTACTGTAATGTAAGTAAAAGTTCACAGTGCATTCAATCCGACAATTCAAAAAGAAAAGAAAAGCTATTGGAATTTTGATTACAGCAAACTAAAATTAAATATATATGGCAAAGGATTCCCAGCTGGTTCATATAAATTAATTAAGCAATATAGTAAAGACAAGAGACATTTTACTTTACACTTTAACATGGTTAATGTTATTATGGGGGAATAGTTTTATCACAGACCCCATACCACCACGGGGGGAGTGCTTCCATTTTCCGTTTTAATCAGGTGCTAAGTGGCTACAGATCAACAATGCATGCCTGTACCTGGAAAGAGCCGTGGCTGCTGTCTAATGAGAAATCACATTTAGCTCTGCCTCCAAGTGTGAATATCAATATCACAACTCAAAGAATCTCTCTCTTCTTCTTTCTTCTTCTTCCAATCACCCTTTTGCCTGAAGGTTCTTATTTCTGATGATGGTTCTGCGAGAAGACAGACAGAAATGGAGCCCGTTGAAGCACTTGTGTGTGTGTGTGTGTGTGTGTGTGTGTGTGTGTGTGTGTGCGTGTATGTGTGTGTGTAATAGCTTCAGCAACATCTTTGCTCATCATGTAAATGTTCTGATTAGCTCTAACATGTTTGCATTTGTTTTGACAGTTTGAAAATGAGAGCAGCGACTAAAGAATAATTCCATGCTTCTGTTAGAGAAATTGAATTTGATTGTTGTAAAAAATATTCATCCACAGCAAGTACAGGAGATTTAGCTTCTTCCATTAATCATCATTAATCATGGATCTCAACACAGCCCAGTTACAAATCTGTTAGTGTCCGTGTCCAGATTGGGGAACATCTAAGAAAGTATGGAGATTAGGAGCCAAACCAGTTTCAATTCAGTTTTCTGTGATGAAGCAAACATAGTCCACAGGATAAATGTTAATTTAATGTTGCCTTTTCAAATGATGCAAGCACAGCTTATTTGAATGTTATGGTTTCACTAAATGTAAAATATATGGATCATTTAGATTGAAATAATTTACAAAGCAGTCTAATGCCATTGATGAAACTGAAATCAAGTGTAAATAACTAAATATATATAACTTTAAAATACAATTGATTAGAAACACGCCATTTGTATTAGGATATGGAACATAATCCTTGGATACACCACTTGCAAAATGTTAGATATCCCTATTCGTGTCACGATAACAGGATGCTACCCAGAGTGATAACTACACATGTTGCAACAGATAATTGTCCCGGTTCTGGGTAACCTTTGCTAAACAGCAATGTGTTCATTAATGATGATGTCGACACAATAACCTCTGCTGATATGCAGGCCAGATGGCCGGCACAACTTGCCCTTTCAGAACCCTGCTATGCTCAGTGAGGGATGGTGACACTCCGTGTGTGTGTGTGTGTGTGTGTGTGTGTGTGTGTGTGTGTGTGTGTGTGTGTGCATTTGCATGTGCAACTGAGTGTACACTTACAAATGTAAATGAATATTCTTTATCTATAGTAGCATAATGCAATGCAGCATCACCATTTAAAGGATAGGGGGCTGATCACACCGAGACGTGTCACAACAGGTGCCGTTGTTTCAGAAATGGGAAAAACAAGCGCCTGCGGAGCGGGGCTACGTTCACGACCGAGGGATCACACACGACTTACAGAAATCCAACGTGTGGCGAAAGAGAGTGGCACATTGCAGGTGCAACGTACAATATGAAAACAATGGTTCTGCAGGTAAAACGATTCTAACAACTTGTCAAGGTGTGATCTGCTGCTAAGACTGGTGTTTTATTATATAGAATATGTTGTATTAAACGTACGTTGAGAACCCCATGAGAAGACCAAAAACCAACAACGAGTTGTTCTCGAACTGAGACCGGCCAGCTGTTTCCAGTCTTTGTGCTAAGCAGTCTGTAGCTTCATATTACAGTTTTTCTCGATTGCTTAAACACATTTTTTAAAACCATGCCTCGTTTTCTCAAAACTCTAAACACAAATCCCAAAACCGCTCACACTAAATGCAAAACCCTTAATATCTCATGCAAAAGGCAACTTTGCTTTCAAAACAGTGTTATGTCACCTCAAAAGGGTTTTCTTTTCAAGTAACAAACACAGCCCATCATATACGTAGACATTCTAAGCATCGATAGAACACTGATGTGCTCAATGGAAAACACGACGATGAAATGGGAAAACACCAGTATGAAGGCCTTATCAGGAGCATTGTGCCTTTTCATGTCCAGTGTTACTCTACGCTTTCTCCTGTTGTAAAATATTGTAAATGTATAATATTTTAACTCAAAATATAAAACAACACACAAATATACAACAAAAATGTTTCTTTTTTTCTAGTTTTTTCACAGAACAAACAATAGAAAATAGACCACTACAGTCAACAAAAAAGAAAGAAAAGTGTAAATAAAAAAGGACCAAAAAAAATGTGTGGAACATGGCCTGGTCATCAATACTGGCAGTTCTTATTTGTTTTATGGTTACTGTAATGCTTTATTCGCCAGAACCATGTTTACTATCGCCGTCTCCTGCTCCGCTGTAACATACGCTCCTCCACCACCCTGGGGTAACCTTTCAGTTCTGCAAACTATACAAATACAGTACAATGTAAAATAGATATACAGTAAATACAAGAACACTATGCTCCTGATAAGGATTCAAACTAGTGTTTTCCTGTCATCGTTCTGTTTCTTACCTATTCTCTCTGTTGAACGTCCGGATGAGGGATGCTACTTGACCCTCTGGCCAGCCTCTTGCATGGGTAAACCATGACTGACCACATGGTCAATTAGTGTGGCCCCAATCTCATCTGAGATCACACCCCTCCTTCTCACTCGTCCTCCTCCTCGTCCTCCTCCTTGTCCTCCTCCCCCTCGTCCTCTTACCCTTACTCTTCTGCCTCTCTGGTCTCCTCTACCTTCCATGTTTTCACCCATTCTTCTTCAAATCAAGTCAAATCATGTAATGTAATGTAATGTAAATCAGGAGGTCACCTGTGACCCTTATATATCTAAAGCCTTGATTCCAAATTGCACAACAGTCGTGGAAATGGAAGTTTTGCCAATTGAGTAGCAGTGTGTTCTGACTGAACACAAGGAGGTGTTGGCATTGGTGACGTGTGCAAAGTAGAGAGGATGGTGTTTAGTGTTTTGAAGAAAGTGTGGTTAACAATTGAAATTTGTGTCTAAAGCTATATAATTGTGCTTGTAGTTTAACATAATTGGTTTAGGGAGTTGGCACATGAGTTACAGGTTGTGGTCATTGTGTTAGAAGTTCCAGTTTTTGTGTGTAATCAATTGAGAAAAACTGTAACTGCACATCTATCAATCTTCTCATTTAACTTTCAGCATGAAGTGAACATGCGGTTATAAGTAGGTGGTTGTGAACTATACTTTAAACTCCATAGAAGCGCAGTTTCCTGGCAACCGTTGGAAAATGAATCTGTCTTCAAACTAATGGATCTGTTGCTCACACTGGATCGTATTTGTCTGGGTTGGGATATCTCACTGGGACTGGCAGTGTTTTAAAGCAAGGTTATTTTATGTGTTTATTATATATGTACAATAATACATGTGGCTCTTTAATATTTGTTCCATATTTGTAGAGTTTTCATGCCAGAGAAAAAATAAGCTACAGTATATAGTCTTTGACTACAAAGATGATATTTTATAGAAAGATCAATCCATTATTGGTTTTGGTCTTTTTTTTTGTTGAGAAATATAAAATCCAGCCTCGTCCATCCAACATTTTCATGGTTATGATAGATGATATGTTATGATATATGATATATTATGATATCTATCTATATATATTCTCCAAGCTGCAGGTGAGGAGGAGCTCTGGAATGCTCATTGGGTTTTGAACTTGTCAGAGTAATCCAGGTCCACAACTAAGGGGGAGCTGGTTACTGGTATTTTCCCTGCAATTCG
The DNA here is from genome assembly GCA_036178185.1 of Liparis tanakae. Classification (NCBI taxonomy): domain Eukaryota; kingdom Metazoa; phylum Chordata; class Actinopteri; order Perciformes; family Liparidae; genus Liparis; species Liparis tanakae. The sequence continues at coordinate 11,347,885 of CM070096.1, read as the reverse complement.
TCATATAGCAGTGAGTTTACATTTTTATTTAATAAGGCCCATAGGCATGCCCTCAAACAAGAATCAATCATCAGGCTGGATAAAACGAGGCTGGCCAGCGGAGAACAAGTTGACTTGCTAGGATCAGCACAGCCAGAACTAACTCACTTTCTTTTTTCACTCACACACACACACACACATACACAACATGCAGTACAATTGTGCCAGTCCATATCGCTCACAAAAGAGGCAGTTTTCATCTAACCTAGAATCAAAAGCTTTGTCTACCCGCATGACTGTTAGAGGCACATGAAGGAAGTCATTTCAATTTAATAAAATATGGCCTTCTTGCGGATTGGATGAATGCAAATGTATTTAAACCACTGAATCACATGCAGCCTGGAGACATGCGAGCCTGCAGGGCCATACTTCACTGTGTTCCTTTTCGCATTACTGCCTAATACCTGGCTCCCTCGATATGGCCCCCAAGCCTCCTGATGGAACATTCATAATTGATTTTGATTTGACTCCCTCATTACCAACAAGTGACTCTGTATTGGTGTGTGCACGATAAGCTCCAGAGGGCAAGGCCCTTTGAATGGCCGCTTTAGTATCACTTTCACACCTATCCGTCAGCGTGGGTCTCCCTCCCTGGTTACGCACAAGGGAAGCGAGTGTGTGAAAGTGTGGGATTCTTCTCGATGCCCTTTTGAGTGCACATTTTCTTTCTAGCCTTTGTGCTGTCTCATTTACTTTGTTGCGCAAGCACACACACACACACACACACACACACACACACACACACACACACACACACACACACACACATGCATGCTGTCTCTCTCACACACATGGAGGCACCTGTCTCATTCTCTGCTGTTGTTTTTGTGCACGTCTTTTTTTTTTCTGCATCTCACACAAAACAGAAGCAGCAGGATGATCTTATTTGCAGATGGAGGCAAAACAGTAATGATACAAAACTGCCACGGTGACATTTACAGAGGCAAAGTATTTGCACTCTTTCACAAAGACAGACGTCGAATAAACAGCAACTGGAAAAGGGACAAGTACTACATTGCACAATGTTTTATGTGTAATTTTCTTTCTTCGAAGGTGTGACGATTAAGATACAACATCTCCTCAGCAGAGGGTCCCTCTTGAAAATAAATTGTTATCGTTCCGTTAGCAGGTGAAGGGGCCAGGGACTGCTGCGCTCGACACTGAAAACACTACACCCACATGATGAGATAACAAGCTCAGTGGCCCTGACCTCGTCTAATGGCTCTCCCGTCATATTTACCAAATGGTATTTGGAGCAATCACCACAGTTGCGACGAGATGGATAGATTGACAACAAAGCCATAAGATCCACAAGGGTGTTTGCCGCTCTAGCGGCTTATCCCGCCTACAACCGGTTTTCATCACTGACACCTTTGTCAGGGAAAACGCACCATCAACGTGTTGTTCTACTCTCTAATTACATCACGCATCATCAAGTCAGTGAATACATTTTTAAACAACAAGTTGCACGCTCGCCACCTTTTTTCTGTTTCCTCTTCTTCCTGCCTCCTCCCCTCCCTTTCCTTGCTTTTGTTAAATGCATGAATGCCTGAATGTCAATGAAGTGAGACATGGGCATCAACATTCTGCCAGAATCTATTCAAGACGGTCCCTTATGGACCGCTTTCCTTGGAGGACGGCCTGTAAATGGTTCCCGGTCTTGTCAACCATGGTAATACACTGCAAGACACTGCAGGCATAAATACCTGGGTGACAAATAAATGTGTTGTAAAAGGGGCATTAATCGCCAGCTTTGTGAGACGTGTGTCCTTATGACAAAAGAGGGAGACATTTGTCAGTCTGTTCCACAGATGGCCCCATGGAGCCCTTGATGAATCACCTCCACCTTGCTTTAACTGGCCACAGAGGCAGCAACACCACAGTCGCTCAAACTGCAGCCCCCTGGCACCCAATCTACACACACACACACACACACACACACACACACACACACACACACACACACACACAGCCAGGCTCTGCTTTCATCTTAAAGTAATAGTATATTCAATCATTACATTTTGTGATAGGGGGAGTTTGGGTAATTTGGCCATGGTATTTTTGTTCTCTTTCATATACGTTCCACATTCCACCAATTTGATAGTCTGATCGTGTGTTATTTGCTCTGTCAGACTTCTTTTTTAGCAACGCTGACACGCTCCGAGAACCCAAGAAAAAAGGTGATGCGTAAAGTGTTATTATTACTTCAATGACAAGTTATGACATACCCCACATGTTTTAATGAGCTTTACGAAATATTGTAAATTATTTATATCCTTGTCAAAGGGCCTTCACCCTAATAACTAATTAAGCTTACAATGGTTGTCTATTGGTGTGAGAACATTTTACATACAACTTAAATTGATTAAAATCCCAGAGTATATGACGTTCTATCTGAGCCAGCCCGGTGTTTTCTACTCCCACTCTGCTCCTTCTCATCTGACATAACACACTTTGATGTTTTTTTGTGGTGTGAGATATTTCGTTGATGGACACAGGAAGTTAACCACACTCCCACTTACGGAACAGAATGGCCCCGGCTCCCTTAATTGGTCACACAGTTCAGAGTAGATGTGATTAATCACTGGCCAATTAGCCACTGGCACCTGTGCCAAAACTGGAGGAGGCTGGGAGTGCATGCAACCCAGTCAGTACCAGTCTCAGCATTACTTCTCCCAAACTGTTTTAATGACTTTTCCACTTCATGTTTTATTTTTATGTCTTCAGTGCTCAGCGTATACTGCAAAAGACTCCCTGCGAGCGAAAACGTTCAATTATGCATCCCATTAAATATGTATATCTGTTCCTTTGTTTATTCGATTGGAGTACTCTGATATTTTTTTGTCTCCTCCTTACAATTAACAAAATAAAATTTAAATGACCTGTCTTCCTTTCTTGCAACTGCGCACGATGAGCTTTGACAATGTTGATGAACGTGACTCACAGTTGACTTCCTGTGTGGCATCACTGCACATCTCCTTTCTGCCTGCCTCTCAGCCAATCCATACTGTGCGCCTCCTCCTACCAGTCCTACAGGAACACTTCATTTGACACCTCGGCGTATCTAAATCCTTTTACAGTGTAGCCTCCTGGTTGTCTCACAGCTGACTGATGATCTTGTATTAAACATTGAACTGACAGAGAATAGGCACTTGTTGGAAATCCTCCATCCAGAGAGAGAGAGAGAGAGAGAGAGAGAGAGAGGGGCGGGAGGTGTTGGAGATAGAAAGAGAGGAGAGTCTAAATGCTGGCTTGGGGCGGACGCCTAGTCTACTCATGACTTGAGTTGGGGCTGGAACTTGGTGGGATTAGAGTGCATAATAGATTTCAGAGCAAAGGAGCACTGATGCAGCCCCAATTCAAACACTGCCGGAGGCCTGTAAGCCTTCCCCACCAAAGTTTGCAGGATGAATAATGTTAAGTTCATGTTTGCTGGTGGGGAGGCACTAATAGCCTCTTAAGAACACTCCAGACAGCCCAGTTTCATTTCAGTGACAAAGCTGCACTGAAACGTTCAAAGGTCTCCCCTCGACCATCGTAGCCTCGCCAGCATCTCATTGTTCAGACCACCGAGCGGTCCCCCTTGAAGGCGGCTGTGTGAGAGCGTCAAGTTTTATCTCCCTGAATTGAAAGAGGCCCATTTGTTCTGTATCGAAACAAACATGTAGAGTCATAGATAAGAGGTATACTGTTGCTTTTTAACGATGCAAATGGAAGTGATACAGTGTTGTTGTTGCTCTTGTTGTTTGAACGAGTGTTTGTTTATCTCAGTGTTGAGGATCTGCTGTGTTAATGTGATCTGAGCAGAAAGATTAGGCCCTGGCCACTGACCCCAAACCCTGCTAAGCCACATGGAGACAGATAGGGCTATTAAAGTACTATAATGGAGGGAGAAAAGTGACACCAATTAGATTAAATGTGCTAGATATTCACCAGGCCTTTTCTCTTTCTAATTTCACTTGGCAGAGAACCAGAGAGCAACTCCGACTGAATAACAGAGGATAATGATCTCATTACGGTACACACTTCTTCTAGTCCACGTATAGAACCTGAGAGAGGAGGGGGGGCATCGCCCATGACTGACACATAAACACAAGCGCATTTCGTCAAACAATACACTTAGCGGAGATGACAAAACAAAAACGTCCTCCTCTATACAGCCTGTGTGATATCTGAGTGAATATTAAATCCAAGGCAGATCTGAGGAGAACCAGAACATGCTACAACTTGTGCTATTTAAATTATTAAGCATTTTAAAGTCTCCTCCATCCCCACAAGTTCCGACTGCATTAATTAAAGAAGTTCAGTGGAGCTCTGTAACTGCCTCCATGTTGAAGGTTGACAAGGTACAACCATTACATAGAACACTGGGAGCCTTTATGGCTGCCAGAGCTCACTGCTGGGTGGCCTTGTCAGTGTACCTGCATGAGGGGGAAAAAGACTAAAGGCAGGACTAAGTACTACACTGTTGCCAAAATCACACATTGGCAAGTGACCGTGAAAAGAAAGAAACTTTTTTAAATCTTCAATTTCAGCCGTCATTTTGTAGATTCAGACTCCCTGTGGATCTGCACACGAAATGTGTGATAAGGGCTCAAACTATGGTATAATGATTAACATTTTTTAGGAGATCGGATTTTGGGAAACATGCATATTCAATAACTTGCTTTGAGTTAGATCAGGATATCACTCTCATAGATGTTTGGTCAATCTGAAGCTGCCACCAGGAGTTAGTTAGCTCAATATCTCATTCACACTTTGGCTTATGTTCAGATTAAACACGCAGTGTTCATCACTGAGCTTTAATTTGACAATCGGTGACATCAATATATATATATATATATATATATATATATATATATAGAAAGATAGAAACATTTGTAGCAGCAGCAAGCAAGGTTACAGAGTAAACATACAATATTAACAATAAGCATGAACCAATGCATAATATATACAATCCAATATAATAGCAGACCAAATCAAACAATTCACATACTGTACATATAACGTCAAACTAAACTCACACTATCTTCAACATTAGCCATCATTTTATCAATATGCATCAGAATCCATATAGCTATGTTATCTAGATAATCTTGTGTAAATGTGAGCAGATCTCATCGCACACCACCCTTCAAGACAAGCATACATTTGATTATTAAACCAGCTATATTTGCCATTAATCGGACTTGAGTTTGGATCAAAAGTGTATCATGTTCAGATTACGTATTTATTATTATTTATTATGCATACATTTTGCGTGGTCACAAATTAAATACAACAGTTACAGCATGCCACCAAACTTTTTCTTTCGAATCTAAAATAATTTGAATCAGAATAAAACCTTCTGCGTTGATGAGTAGCCATATGGCGGACATAAACTACTCAGATCCAAAGAAGTAAGTAATCATTTTGAAGAACAAATGTTTAACTTCCGGGGCCAGACACTGTGGTGGGACCTTTGTGATTACAGCCCGCCGAACTTGGAATAGTTCAGACTTTGAAGCAGATGCCACGAGTTAAAAGGCAGAAGTCATGAGTCATGTTGGGTCTGATGAGTTGTGTGGCACTGTGGTCCATCTGCTCTCATAAGACACCGGCATTCTTGCCAACCTCCCACCAGTACGACTAAACTGTATTGTAGTGTTGGTTGGAGTGCACTCATTAGGGTATTTAATTAACATCTTATAAACACATTTCATATTTTATACTGAAAATAAACAATCAGCAGAGGAGATGGCAAAACAAAATAATGCGTTCTTATGAGAAGCAGCTCCAAAGCGTTATATCATGCAGCAGCAAAGTTAAATAGATTTGAGCCTATAGAAAATCCTGAGTTAGCTATTTGTGTGTATGTGCATGTTTCTTGCTGAATATGAGTTTAATAAAAATAATAAAATTCTTAATACTCGGGTCAATAGATTTTTCCCGGAATATGAGGTGAATTTCGAAAGCTGACGTGATTGGTTAAATCGGAATGATGCGGCATTATGAAATTGATGGGTAAACAATTCAGCTTCGGCCACACAATAAAAAAGATTGAGTATCCGTTTGTTTGGTGATACCCTGCTGATGTTTGCTCAATATTCAGTCGACCAAAATAGCCGTGTGCCTCCAGAGACATTTTTTGTTGTTGTTTTCTGCCCAACTTTAACTTGAGTTGCCTCAATAAGGTACATCATTCAAGGCGTAGAGGGCAATCACACATATGTTTGTAATTAAAGTCTACTTCGGGAGGAAGAGGTCAGGATGGATGAAGGTTAGGGTAGATGGATGGGTCAGGCACACAAAGGACTGTTACAGGAAACATCTGTGCGTGTCATGTGTGAAATTAAAATTAAACATTGTCTTGTTGAACATAGGCAACTTATGTAGCCAACATATGTCAAACCAACCCATGATGTTTTACTAAACCAAGTAGTTGCTTTTTGTTTCAATTCACAACAATAATCACGTGTTTAAGAATGCAAGCATAATACAGGAGAATACACATCTTCTTGGTAAAGTAGTTGACATTTAATGTAAGTTGTATGGGAATATATATTTAGGAGACTGGGTTGTTGAGGGAATGCGAAACTCTCCACCCATAACATATGTTTCCTGACTAACTTTGAATTCTCGAGCCACCACATTGCCCTTTCATGAACAGCATGATACATTTTCTTTCCATTAAAAGATGTGTTTAAAAAGAGTTAACACATTTCTGAGTGTAGAGACACACACGTGTGTCTAGATTTCTTGAAACAGCTTGTAAAATTAAGTGTACAAGCTTGGATTTGAATGATAAAAACAAATATATGGGACGGAATCGAAGTCCATCCAAGTATACATTTGAATTAGCAGTCCCGACTTTTATATAACATATGACATATATATATTGACATATAGCTAAGCCATGGATTAGTCTTCAAATGTGTGAATACAACATTAATATTACATTTCCACTGTAAAATTAAGAATTAATCCGATCTTATTTTTTATTCATAAGCTTGCTCTGTTATATATATATATATATATATATATATATATATATATATATATATATATATATATATATATATATATATATATATATATATATATATATTCAACTTAACTATTACATTTCAATTCATTTAGCTGACACTTTTTTGCAAAGCAACTTACAATCATGTTATATTCATACACCTTAGACAGGGAACAATTCAGTATTAAGTGTCTTGCTCAAGGACACATCAACTAGGGCTGTATATAACTATTCCATCTCATGCCAGGTTATATAAGTGGAGCCGTCCACGAATATTTGGCACATTAGTCTGAAGTGCAGACATAAAGTTATCATGTCTTTTAGTGGCTCATTCATTGTTTTATCAATATTTGTTTCTTTCCTCCCTTTAATCACTCAAATCTCGAAGAAATGCTTCCCTTCATTTGCTTAGACTTCGTGTCCCTCCCACTACCTCCATTCTTTTCTGTTGCGTTCACACACTGATTTTATTATTCTCTCGCCTTCAGATTGCCGATGAGAAATAGGGATCAGAGCTCCAACATTATGCTTATGATGTTGCACCTCCATCCCAGTCTGCAGGGTATGTATGCTATTTGCACCTATGCAGCTATGTGTACATACATGTATGGGGCTTGCCCTCTTGTGATCATATTGACACCTCAGTACTCGGTCACATCTTTTTACTCGCGTGCTCATGTGTGCGAACGCTGGCGTCATTCAACTTTGAAGAGAAGGTCAGCTGCAAACTGGCCCACGTCACAATAAAAGCACTTTTACACTACAATGAGGTTTCATTCCACAGGAGATGTTATGAAAGGTGACACATAACCTGAAGAATGATTCATACTTCAAAATAAAACAAAAAAAGTTTTGACCCATGAAAACAATAAAAAAACATGTTTTGTTTGTGCGGCCGTGGTCACATTTTTACAGGCTGATTCATTAAAATTTTGAAAACATTGAATGAGAAGCAACAGATAATCAGAGCACTTTATATGCCCTTGCCCCAGGGAATGGAGTGAATGCAATTGCTGCAGATAATAATGACTTTTTCTAACAATGACTGAAAAGAGTTCAAAGACAAAAAAACACACTGGGTTTCCCAGGCTATAATCAAAGGAGAGAAAATAACCCTGTGTTTCACTGAACTGTTAGGTCTCCACATCATGTACAAAGGAAAGGAGGGCAGAAGGAGCGTCTAGCTGTTCTCTGGGTTTGCTTCTCAGCGAGGCCAGATGGCATCAACCTCCTCCTCTCTAGTGTGTGTAAACAACGGTTCTAGATGAAACTCAATTCTGTCGCGGAATAGCAAGAGTGCAAAAGTTCCTTGTAATCACGTATTGTCCCTGAAATTGAAACACTCGGGTCAATGAGGGCTATGTATGGATCGAACTGGGGAAAAGAGGCTGGATAAAGGACAAGATCGGTGAGGGGCATGTGTGCAATTTAAATCTTTTGGATTCTGTCGTGTCATCTTTTATTCTTTGTGTCATGGTCATCCCTAATTACGGTGTGTTTAAGCAATCTTGTAATCCCAAAGAAATGGGTCTCACCAACACTAACACACAAAGGTCACACAGGAGACCCGGAGTCACTCCAGCCAGTCGGAATCATTCTCACAAGCCTGTCTATTCCCTTTGTTTTGTTTCCTGTCTTTATCTCCAGACACCTGCTTTCCAGATGGGAGAAAGGGCCATAGTCTCAGAGTTAAAGCCACATACAGAGGGAAGGTAAAATAGAGTGAGAGCATATTACTGTGAAGTGTTCCATGGATGCATACAAAAATTATCCATTTAATTTCCCCGTTGAGGGCCGCTATGAATTTTCTGAATGATGCTGGAAGCAGATTCACTCCCTTCAATTGTCCCTCTGTGAATCATAATAAGAGGGGCGGGATCTGAAAGCCATCAAATCCTCTGAAGTGCATTGATAAGGAGCTTGCCGTGTGTGCTTGTGGTGTGTGTATTCTGAGGGTTTGGTCTATGCATTAATTGTATATTGGGAATGGTAGGGGTCATTGCCAACTCTTACTTTCACACTTTCTTACTCTAAAGTCCACCATTTAAAAAAAAAAAATACAATATCTCAACTATTAGCATACAGATTTCCATGCAAGTTGGGACACATATGCAGGAGGAGAATCCTAATTGACTTTTCCTCTCGCACCACCATTTCTGTGTCTAATTATAGAGTCTAAAGATGGCTGTAGGCTCTTAGGGCCTGTCTATACATATACATATATGTTTTGAAATGGATATTTTTCTCTGTGTTTTAATTTTTAGGTCACTAAAATGGATATTTTTGAGAACGTCTTCTAAAGTGTAGATTTTTTTAAAACTCAATAGTTAGTTATCGTTATACATATGCTCATGAAAAACAGAAAGTTTGGGAAACGATTATTGTTTACATTTTATTAGCACCGATCGGTCTAATGACGACATGACTGCTCCACTCCAGGGATTAACGGAGGTGTCTCATGCACCCAATGTTATTGGTCCCCTTCAGGCCTTCCGTTTCAAAATCACATACCTTAATAGACTTGCCATCGGCCAATAGCAAATCAGAAGACAACTACAAAAAACACAACTGCCTTTGCCATCTCCATTGATTTATTAATAAAGATGATACAGCAAACTATTATCCCCACAGATTCATATACTTCAAAAATATATTTTGTTTTCAACTTTTCTTTCTACCCAGACATAACAATACAGAGAATCACTGCAAACAAAACTATTTGAACAAGTTACTGACAGAACAGTTGGAAATGCACTTTGTGAGATGTAGCTTTCTCCATTTTTCAAAATGATGGCTATCAGTTTGAGTCTACAGTAATCAGACAAGAACTAAATTGTAATTCAAAACACAATTAATCACTTCAGACTGCTTGTATCGGAATGAGGTTTTACCTCTGTATAGACATCACTTTGGCTTATTTTATATCTCAAAATCCTCAGGGATCATTATTCAACTCTCATTTCATTTATTTTGCCTTGTGATGTATGACTGACTCATATTTGGACATATTCCCATATTTAAACCGTTGACTGAAAGCACCATTACTAACCTCTTTGATTATCACTTTAATCATGGCCAAAATTGTGCTTCAACTGTTTGTGTTCCACAGTATGTATGCTTCAGGTAAAAACTTTCATGTCTCATTTCAACTTTTTCCACATTCAAAGCATTCAGTGTAGCACCGTGAATAAATAAATGAATTAAAAAAGAGCAATAACGTCTATTACACTCAATTTGGTCTTTTCGGTGTCCTTTGTGGATACTGTGAATTTGGCTATAATTCAGACATAAAGCTTGGCCCTGGGTTTGTTATAGTGTGAAATAAGCCACTGAGACCTATTTTACAAATAATTAGTTTTTTACCATATTCCTTTTTTTCAATAATTATTAATAGGGCTGCGATTCTAATGTTTCCCTCACAAATCATTCATACCCATTAGATGTGTCGAGTATAATTAATGTTTTTTAATAAAGAAAAAGAGATTCTTCATAAGACGGCAGCGGCAGGAAAAGGTGCGGTACAACATTGTATTAAAACATATTGCAATGCTGAGGAAGGGGGAAATAGTCATTTATCATGCTATGGTAATGTCCATGCTTCAGTATCCACCAATTCACAGCTATTGCCTGTGTGTGTGTAGTTGAGTGTGCATGCATACATGTTTACGTGCTTTTGTGCTATCCGAGTGTGTGGTTATCTATGATGTAGCTCCTCATTATCACATAATTGGCCTGGTGATAAAATGATCATGGTTAGGCTAAATCATTCTGTCCCTACACACCGAGATAGACTCTGCTCTGTGCAGCTATTACTGTCAGCGACTGCAGGCTCGTCATGCAGAAATATACAAGCACAAGACCCGCATGTGGTGCTTCAGGAATGTGTGAAAAAGGATTGTATCGAGGATGGAGAGCTGTCACTTTGATTTCTGTAGCTTTAGCCACTTTAGAATCTGGCATTCCTTGTAAATGTCTTAATTATAAGACTCCTATCTTTAAATCTTTATTTTCATGTACATTTAGAAAGTTCTGGTAGCCTACCATCTGGCAACTAAAATAACTAAGAATAGATTTATATTGAGTCTCCAGTGACAATCAATACATCTTAATTTAAGCTGCAGTATATGAATGTTGCTTTGACAGAGAAGGCATGTTTCCAGTCGTATAGCCTCCTTCTTAGTTTCCGACCCCAGCACTTGACACTTGTCTTGATGAGCAACAGGAACATCTCCTGAACGGCATCTGTGAAGCACACAACAAACATTTCTCAAGCAGATGCCAAATGCATCTTTCCTGCACTAGATAAAAGCAGCAGTGATGGTTCATTGTCTTTTTGCTGCAGCATGCACATTGTTGTCTTTATACTGATGTTCATTGTTTATTTCTCTAGTAGGTCACACCCAAACAGTTGACACCCCAAAATGTTTTAATGTTCATGTAACTTATTTTGACAATGGTATGATAATGATAAATGCTAAAACATATAACAGATACAAAAGTAGAGAAGAATCGTAATGTACAAATCCAGTTCTTTTTTGTCCACTATCTTTTAATAGTTGACACCAAGTCTGAGCAAGTGCTTTTCTTTACATACATTAGTTAATTGTTGATTAATTAAATCGTAATAAAAAAGATCAATTAAAAATCTATGTTGATTAAATATGCATTTCCCAGACTATTTAAATATGTCCATCATTCTGTTGGAGTTGTCTACATTGGTGTGTCAGAGTGATGCATATTTTGCTTTATAAACAGTATTTGGCTGGGTACCTACAGGATTATTTTTGGCCTTCCGTCAAGTTACTTAAATAATTATCAATAGCTGATATGACCTGCTGCCAACATTTGGCATTTTAACTTGCAAAAGTGTCAGTCTGCTAGAGGCTGCTGTGTATTTTGTTCACCGCTTACTGCTAATAAGAGAGGAGAGTTAACAGATTTTCATATTTTTCACATTCACGAAACACAGAAAAAACATCAAGAGTTGAACATGTACAAAATTGGATAAAATGCTGTGCTGGTCACTGAAAGCTAAACACCATGGAAGGAGCCCTATTCCTTGGGCAAGGTCTGCCCAAGTATTTTCCCTCCCGCATAACTGCTTTTCATGGATATTTAAGTATTCCCCTACATACAAACATACATTTGGATTTGCATTTTTGGGATGAAAATCTGTGCTTAGTGGGAAATAGCTTAAAATAAAATAAAGATACATAAAGCATACACATATGCTCATTAATCTGTTTTGAATTCTTTATGTTTCAATGTCAAACATACCAACTTTGTTAAGCTCTCATTATACAATTTAGTGCATACAAGCCATAATTCAATGCTGTGCCATTCATCCTAAGCTTTAATATTTTTAATATGAATCACTGTCCTGTTAATTGGTTATTTCTCTCTTGTTTGGCATTTTGTCATACAGTTACAATCACAGAAAACTCTATTTGTTCAGTAATTTTATTCTTAAAGATATTTGACTTATTTCTTTGGTTTGAAATTGATGAATTAAACATTGCATTACCACTTTAATGTGACGTAACTCAGAACTCAAAGATATATAATGGCAAAATACACTGTTCTTATTCTGCATATCGTAAACAAAATATTCATATGCAAATTTTACTATAGAAAGAGTCAACAATGATGATGACACAATATGGTTGTCGACACATGGGGAAGTGTCCTTGAGATTTTCTAAACATATAAATGGATTGTAATTCAGTCACAATGGGTGTGCGTTACCGGTCAACTTATCCTTCCCTGCCCCTCAATAGGCCTCCCCTTGGAGCAGAACCGCTTGTGAAAGAGCAGACTCCCTCTGCAGCAGGTGCAGGTCTAATGATGCTTTGATGCCATATGTCAAATCTCATCACTTGCTGAGTAGACTGACATTTCCGTCGATGGCTGCTAGCAACAGCACTGCAAGTGGTTGATGCTCACCTTGCATGCGAAGAACCAACAACTTTTATTCAGATTCACTTCCCAGTTTTTTACGTGTGATAACACTTACATTTTTAAGTAAACAAGGATGGGTTTTAGGATATACTTTTTTTCTGTGAGTGACACATGGTAATTTTAACACATATGGTTATACAGAAATATTTTTAAATGTTTTAATAGTTGGCATGCTTTACAGTCTTCCCATAATTGACTAAATATCTTCAAATTAAAAAATGTGACAGTGTGTGTGCCTCTGAATTGTGTACAACCATGTCTCCCGTCTCATGCATGTGGACAACTTCTGATTATTGCTTCAACAGCAGTCATGTTTTTGATGTCCCTCTAAATTGTGTTTTTTTTGTCTAACCATAGCCCCACAGCCTATACTTGGCTGGCTGAGTAACTATTAATCCATCCACTTCTGTTTGATGTGTGGGGCGTTGTCTAGTCACAGGCAGCCCATCAGAGTCAAGTGGCATGGAGTGATTGCCTGCACCGTGTCAATGCTGGAGATAGAAGAAGCTGTTTGTCCTTCAGTGTGTATAAAAAGCAAAAAAACAAAGACAATAAAAACATCAGCGGAGTTTATGTTTGCGTGTTCTCAAGGCCATGATGTCTTGTGATATGGATGGCAGGAAACATGACTCAACGAGTAGACAGTGTTTTCTTCAGCAGCAATTATATTCTATTGCACACAATCAGCGTTTGTGATGGGAGTGGTGGTGGGAGTGGTGGTGGGGGGTAGTAAGATGCTCTGTTGCACCTTTAGCCGCACCCAACAGCGTTGTCGCAAGCTGCTAAAACCCATCATTACGGTAACGGGAGTTAAAGTCAAACAACCGGGGATCCAAAGGACAGCACACAGTCACCCTCTTGGTGCAGTCATATGTATCTGCAGAGTGTAATGTTGTAGTACTTCTCAGCAACCATTTTGTATGTTGGCCCCTCCCCTGCTAAGTGTGGGTGGAGTTTTCCCGCAGGAAAAAATAAAGGTTCCCGTCAAAATAGTATCTGTATGTCTCTCACAGGTGGGGTCGTTAGAAAGAGTGTCTGTGCGTCTAAGATTGGGATGAAACAGGGTGTCTCTCTCAGTCAGACAGTCTATTAGAAGTACTAAAGTACCATATTTATTAGTAGAGACATGAAAGAAACCCTCATATTAGTGTCCGATGTCCAATAAAGGTGTATTTAGGGGGAAGAAGATGAGAGACATTGTTTAGTCTGGAAAGTGCGCTTCTCATGTAGGGTGATGGGCACACAGCAGGATAGAGATGGTTCCCATAACAACCACCTGGTTCTTTTGTTTGACTATGGAAATGTGTACAACTTTATATATGGGGCTTTGAGGGGTGTGTGCTGATGTGTGTGTGGTGTGTGTGTTGGTGTCCGTGTGTGTGTTTGTGTATATTGGTGTGTGTGTGCTGGTGTCAATGTGTGTGTTGAAACTTGGTGTGAGGGAGTAAGAAAGACTGTCGCACATTTACAAAGAAAGAAATGGTCTAAACGTGACTGATCACTTTTAGCCTTCACTTTCACTGCCGGGTCAAATTGACCCGAACATCATCTCTGTTATATAAAGCTGCAGGGGGGGTTGCAAATACATGATCTTTTTTTATTTGTGATGTTTACGTTGATTACACTAAATATAAGCAAAATAAGTTTTATACAGAAAAAGTACGTAGAAATATTTTTCCTAGATATTCAAACTTTGAAACGGTCAATTTGACGCGCAACATAACAGGAGGGTTAAGGCACTCCCTCAAAATGATTACGATACAAGTAAACATACTATAATGAACATAAACAAATGACATGGCTAAAACCAGTAAGCTATTAACATTAGCGTAACCACTCTGGGTCTTTACCACACCCATTACACTTCCAAAATGCAGCCTATGCTTGCTCCCAGTTAAGCCATGTCATCTCCTTTGTCTATTTCTAGACATATTGAATACAGAATATGTGACCTGGATTTAGAGTTGTTTGAAAGAAGTTGGCTTGGTAATGAGGGGAAAACTTGTTGTTGCAATGTGATTTGGGATGAGAACATGCATTTGTTACATGGGGGTCTTCTTAAATGTTCCGCGTGTAATTCATAATTGGGACTGTCAAGGTGAGCTGACATTTATTAAAGGCAGGAGGATTTTGTGATTAATGGAGCAAAAGAGTGACATTATTTTGATATCTGTGTAATTGACTGCTACATGTTTTTCTCTCAGGCACGTACAGGGATCTACGTGGTCTAGCTACTGTACGCTGCATGTTAATAAAACATTCTCGGAGCTTCGGCATCAATGTTGTTAAAGGTGTATTCTCTCCCCTGATTGCCTCTAATCAGCTCCACTCAGCCAAGGTAACTAACTCTATCTGGAGGAATGGCTACTGATTTTCTGTCAGAAAAAAAATGCACACCATAATTATGCTGCCATTTGAAATTCTATCTCAGGAATAAGATGCATCTCATTGAAATGTATGTGGAATGCTGTAGGGATATATTATGGGGTAAACCGTGTCTTTTTAATTAAAGACACGGTGGCCTTGGTGGATTGCTTGTGACACAGGGAATGATCGGGCACTTAAGAGGGCGGCAGTTCAGGTAAATATGCCTTCACTGTCCCAGAGGGCAGCTGGAGGGGCATGATTTGGCATGTTTATGGAACTTAGGGTTTGGAAAGCACATTTTAAAACACACAGAGTACAATGAAAATGGTAACCTTTTCACCCTGAAGTTAAACTGCAAAACACAATTAAATGAAAAGTTTTTTGTATTCATATCTTCCCCAGGAATAGCTTGTCTAAAAAAATAGACTGTGTGAGGCTGCTCACACATATCTATCACATATTAAATCTGTGGGTAGATGATGAGACCAATTCTTTATGATATATGCAGATTATGAAGAATGATACAGGATCACGTTCTCCCAGGTCCCATTACTGGCATCCCACCAGCATTTAGAAATCCCAAACAAAGCCAGCTTCCAACAAACTCTGCTCGCAGACATGATGCTGCTGTTTCTCTCTGACTAGTGGGGGAATAGTACACACACATTCATCTGGATTAACTCATTCATTATCATTTGTTGTGGTTGAACAAGAAATAAAAAGGCGGCACAGTTTTTCACATGCCCAGATAAGTAATTCTAGAAAGACGAAGTCGAATGACCTTGACATTTAACTTTGCCGAAATGCCAGTTGATTATTCAGTCAACTGAAGAACGAGAGAGACAGAGAGGAACAACTAAAATAGACTTAGTCTGAGGGGAAACAAGTGAATTCCCGTCGATGTGCCACATTTTATTTTTAGCTGGATTTACTGACAAGTTTTGGTCGCCTTCGCTGGGAGAAGCTAGAGTATGTGATTCACTTCAGACTGACTTTTTACTCTATATCGTGCCTGCAATACTGGGTCATCTTCAGAAACGTGCTGTTCTCATATAAGCTTAAATACAGTATGTGTATTTGCTGGAGGGATGTGGAGAGGGGGGCGCATGCCGTTGACTTTCTGAGTCAACCATTACCCCCTCAGTCTCCTCTTGCTTCACTGGCGCTCACCTCTCACCTGCCCTGTGGCCTGCCGCCTGCAGACAGGGGCTGGCTAATCTTACCCTCCTTCTTCCTCCGCCTCTTTTCTCTCTTTCTCCTTCACTTCCCCCTCAGTCGCCTCTCATAAACAGGACAAGGTCTGACTGCTAACCTCACTCTCTGACTACATCCTTTACCTTATTGAGCCTCAGCAAACCTGTGTATCCACTTGTAGATGGCATGACATCTAACAATTGACAAATCCCCCGAGACAGTTTAAGATTTAGATTTCAGCTCATTAACATTGTTAATGAGGCAGTTAATGAGATGAGTCCATTCTTTTGTAAGCTGCACTTTTGCTCTCCCGCTGAACAGACATGGTTTGGATGACATTACATGCCGCGTGTTGTATCTCAGTCTTGTGGACACTGTGATGTCATGTTAAACTGACGGCCCGTGTCCCGATCTTGTTTAAATGCATCGTGCGATCCGGCTCCCTTCCTGTCCGCATTGTTTTGCCAGCAGTGCCGTGTCGCTGCGGCTCGTCTCTCTGAAATGTGCATCTGCATCACCTGTCACTCACGTTGAGGCATGCGATGTGCTGTCTGATTGACGTCTGGATCTGCTTGAGGAGAAGGGACTCTCACACGGTTCAGTGCGCCAAAATATGTGTGAACAGAAATTAGGACACTGAGGGAGAAGAAGAAACTGTGAAGAAGAAGAAGAAGAAGAAGAAGAAGAAGAAGAAGAAGAAGAAGAAGAAGAAGAAGAAGAAGAAGAAGAAGAAGAAGAAGAAGAAGAAGAAGAAGAAGAAGAAGAAGAAGAAGAAGAAGAAGAAGAAGAAGAAGAAGAAGAAGAAGAAGAAGAAGAAGAAGAAGAAGAAGAAGAAGAAGAAGAAGAAGAAGAAGAAGAAGAAGAAGAAGAAGAAGAAGAAGAAGAAGAAGAAGAAGAAGAAGAAGAAGACCTAATGATAATATGTCAGGAGCGTGTTTTGGACACATTCTGCTCCCCTGTGTGTGTTGTGTGTATATTTAACGGAGCATGAGTGGTTGCTTGTGTGTGTCTTTGCATGTATTCCTGAGTGTATTCCTGTATGCATAGCTGAGTATGAAGGCGAGACAGTGACTGAGATCTTCTCTTTTGTGCCTCATCTAATGTTTCCCAGCCAAGCAAAGCATCTTGGCAGCAAATGAGAGGTACACAGGTGTGGTTTGACAGAGCTCATCTGCTGTACGGGACCATAGGGTGCATTTACACCCTGAGGTTAGACTGAGGAGCACACACAGACATGCACGCGCACACACACACACACACACACACACACACACACACACACACACACACACACACACACACACACACACACACACAGACGCACACAAACACAGACCTTCTCTACAGAGGGCTAGTCTGTGTTCGGCTTTGATGTTCTTCAATCCTTCAGTGTCCTCTTTGGTCACATTGAACTTCTTGCAATGGCTCTTAAACCAGGGCACGAATCAGAGTACTTCTGATGTCAGTGAAGGTTGGAGCAATACTCTTCTTTTTCTTTTTTTGCAAGTGTGTGGTGTTGCATCAAGAATGAATGAGCCAATTATGTGTCTTGTAATCTAATCCATAAAAGAAGAAGTTCCACTTAATTTCTTAATTGTTGTTGACTCACTCCCACCGTGACTCTAATGCTTTGCATTTTCACCTCTCAGATCATCTGACAGTCACATTGTGTAAGCGTAAGTCAAGGAAAGCTCTGCAGAAAGCCAACACCGCCAAGTTAACAGTGGCTCAGATGCTGATGTGTTTTATTTATTCAACAATCGGAGCTGCGTATTTTTATAAAAGGATTCACAAACTGGCTGAATTTGCCATAAATAAAAGGTTAACCTTTGAAAGAAACAACCTGCCGTTTGGAAATGTGCCTCCGACACTTGCAGAACACTCCCCACAAGATTTTTGAAAGAGTGGAAACTTGACAGTTTTGTGACTGTCTCCATGGAAACGATGAGAGGGTCTCATTAGGGTAGTACCAGAAAATTCAGTTTTTGGAGGAACAAAACCCTCTGACTAAAAAGCTGACACCGGCATAACTTTAAAAGAAGACAAAAAAATAAAACAACAATAAAGGAATGATACAATCTGCTTGGAAATCAACCAAAAAAAGAGTAAAACTAAAAAAACAGAGGACAGCAGAGGGCTGTGATTTTTAAACATATTTGCACAACTGGATTAAAAATTGCTCTTGACATCGACTTGGTGTTTGCTGTTGTATCAGTCAAAGCTAGTTTTCAAGGGAATCTCTTTAATATCAAAAGCGGTTTCCCCAACTATTTCCCTGGCATCACCTTCATTTAGTATGTTGTTTGCTCTTTTTCGCTCCTCTAGCTTTGTATGTATTTTATCTCTTAAATTGTCTTAATATTTCTATGCCTACATAACTTGCATAGATATCTATACAATAGATGTGATAGATATCTCTCCACTTCACTTTCCCTGGAATAAAGTGTTTGGAAATGAATATTCATCTCAGCTGACACATTGTGCTTAAAACATTTAAAAGACATTCAGCGTGAACAGGAGCTGCAGTGTCCAGGGCAATATTTAATGCCGAACATGCAGATTAAATTCATTACCAACCCTGCCTTTTATTTAAAAATAAAAAAAAATAAGTGGAATCAATGGCTGTATTTTCAATGGCTTTTGGCTTCTCATAATTAATGTTGTACTGTTTGTATCTGAAATGCAATCTTATGCAAATCATGGCATGTTTAACAAATATATGTATACCATTATCGCAGCAGAACGTGCAATACTATTTATTTATATTCAGAAATCAATGTTACTAAATAATGAAGTAATATTCAACTTGCATTGCATATTTAATTTTTTTCATCTCTTATAAAATGCCCAAAGGACTTAAAATAATGCAAAAATAATGACAACGTGGAGCTAGAGGACTTAGACTCATTTTAATGAAATATTTCACTTTTTTTCATTTTGGAAGTCGGGGTAACTTTTCATCCTGTCGGAGCTTTAGCGGAGCAGATGTTCCCTACGCGTTAACATGGACATGTCTCAAATGTTAATTGTTGTTTTCACCACAATATGTGCTGGATTGATGGTCAATACATGAAACACAGATTGTATAAGATGATACCTCGTTAGTGGGTGAAATAAATAAAAAACGAAAAGGAGTTTTGTCCGTTTCCAGGGAGCAAATAAAAAAGTATCACGTGAGATTCTTCCTGCGTCCCCTTGGAGGTCTACAACCTTGTATGCAAATGATCACTGTGTTTGCATTTTGCTCAGCCGACACTTTTATTTGCCAATGGAGATATGAACAGAGGTAGCATTTATAACTGTTACTATGTTTATCACATATCATAAAATTGTGATTATCAATATTATGAAAATGACTGCGTCGTTATTGCTTTTCTCAAATATTCTAAATGAACACACAAAGGGCATTTATGTGCACTCATTAAAGACATCTTTCCTCACATCTTTCATTGTCATGCCTCCATGTAGAACAACATCATTAATGTTAAATGGAAAGTAACTAAAATGGTGAAACGTTTGCATTTTTTGTATCCGGCTCAGGAAGCTTACTACAGCTAAGCACGAGGCCACTGCATGCCTCGTGGAAAGCTGGGAATTAATGCGTATTATGCCAGGAAGAGAGGACTTTATTTATGGGATCATCCGGAGTAAGCAGAAGGAAATATGGTAGCAATACCTGGGGACAGCGCTAAATAGTTTGAGACTGTTCCCAGGACAGGGATACTGCAGAAAAACCAGGAGAAGAGCTGCATGTGGCTAATGAGAGCAGCGCTAGATCCACCACGCAGGGACTCCATGCAAAGGCAGTAAAACAACTCAAATAGAGGAAAAGTTGATGGTCTGCATCGTCACACAATTATACACCTTGTACGTTAACATGTCTGGCAATATCTTTGTACCTCACATATCACATTAATTACAGTTAACATCCAGGCAGTCAGGCTTGCTTCTCATTCATCAACACACAGCACGGCTGACTGAAGGAGCTCCAAGTGGCAAAAAGGGAGGAAGATGTAAACACTGTACCGAGTGTGTTTGTGTGTGGATTTGCATGTGTGTTTATACTGTATGTATCACACTTTTAACAGTATTATTTAAGAGTGACTATTTCTGAAGTGGATGTATGTGTGACTGTGTGGAAGGTGTCCGCAGCTCCTGAAGATGATTCTGAGACAAGTCCAAGAAAGAAAGCACCATACCCCAATTTGGCAACTTGCTCCTGTCTGTTTTTTTTTTTCCTTCACCCTTGCGTGTTGGCCCCGATGGCCTGCAGTGTGTAGCTGGTACTCCCCCACCAGTCTCCTCCTTAGTCTCAAAGCAACTAGCCTTCCTGAGCCCATCAAACCAACTCCCTATACCTTTTCCATTGCTCCACACAACTTACAATTAGCAGAGAGACGGACAAAATATTTACTTATCTTTACAGATGAACTGCAGGGGGGGGGGTATGAAATCTGACAGCAAATTAGTGCCCTGCCATGACACGTGCGATGGTGTGGTTAGACAGGTTGCATCTCTTCCCACTTTTATTATCATCCACGCTTGAATTATTCAGTGGCAACCATTAGCATAACAGCAGCCATTTTATATTTAGCTAATCCCTTTATGTTGACTGCGTCAACATTTCACTCCGAATATTCCGCTAACATCCCCGACATGAGGCAAGAGGCAGCGGATAAGAACCAAGCGCAATTAGTGAACAAGGATTTCTTTTTTCTTTGTCTTTTGATTCTGAAATCACGAGACTAATGTCTCTCCAGTCTCCAAGAGAAATAAATAAAAGAAACACTCGCTAATTTTGCAAAACGGGTGTGGCCGTAGCTCAGTGGGGTGAGGGGGTCGTCCTGCAACCCCAAGGTTTGTTGGTTCGATCCCTGCTCTCCCCATTAGTTGCAAGTCGAAGTGTCCTTGAGCAAGGCACTGAACCCCCAGCTGCTTCCCGGGCGCATCACTGCAGCCCACTAATCCTTAATAACTAAGGATGGGTTAAATGCAGAGAACACATTTTGTTGCACTCTGTGCAATGACAATAGATTGAATCCAATCCCAAATGATTTTAGTTTTTGTGGCAAACTGGCGGTTTTTAATGACATTTCTCATACAGAACTTGCCACACATTTCTAGATGTGCTGTAGCGACCGACCAGTCTCATTTGTCACTATTAGCTGTGATATGAGAGCTCAACTCATCCTGAAGGTCTAATTTGTGCCGGACTGAGCAGACTGCTGCTACGCTGATGAAAGAACTTAATGCTCCTCTTCCATGCTGAGTGTAAAATTAAAATCTTTGCATAGCGGTTAAGGTTGATCTGTATGAGCTACTTTGCAGTGACATGTTTAAAGTACATTTAATTGAATAGCATTTCATGAGCAAGAAGAAGGTTATACATAGACACAATTATACATGTGGGTGTGAGAGCGAGAGACGGTGTGCGACTGTCCGCGCAATATGCTGGTGACTGGCAGTCGATTCCATCTCTCCGCTGCGTTTTGTGCTCTCTTCATCCCCACCAGCTGTACACTTTGACCTCCCACTCATCTTTGATCCACTGTCAAAGAGCTCGCTCTCTACCGTCGCTCAGCTTCACTCTGCAAACCTTCACTTCTTGCTCCAGATTTGGGCCTGGAGTCACTCAGTGTGAGCCTCTGACAGTCTGTTGGAGGCAGCTCCCTGGTTAAGCTCTTAGAAGAGAGAGAAGATCCATTTGTGATTTACTCAAACTATAGAAGAACTGGCTCATGCAGCCATCACAATATATGCACGTTGTTAACTTAAATAAAATAAAAAGGGTTATGGAATGGGGGAAATCAATCTGTCATTTCCCCCACGCAGCTGGTTTGACGGAACTGAAGCCTGAGGTGGTGATTTCATATTATTAGTGTCATATAATGCGTCTTAAGGTCAGGATATAGAGAAGATATATTTAGAGACTATGATTTATTTTTGATGATGTTTGATGGAGAGCGTCTTGTCTTCAGCTATAAATTAAAGTGAGCATTTCTGACCGTGAAATATGGTAAAAATAATATTATTAAAGTTATTTATGTGCTATTTATATTCAGCTCATAATTTATCACTCATGTTGACCCTGTTGATTTTACATTAATCATAGTGAGCGGTCTGGCCTCGACACACCAGTAGACCACTATAGCTGAGACCGCATTTTATTCTCTATTGATAGGAGATAAAATTGAGTTAATAGACATATTTTCAGATTTTCCTTACTTTTTCCAATATGGGAAATAGAACAACACAATTAAGCTAATCAAAGGCCAGTCATAGAATATCATGAATGAGCTCTTTTGAAAATGTTTTTTACCTTTTTAAAAAGACACTGCAGTACGATTCTTAATTACGGTAAGAAATGCAACAATCACATTTAGCATTTCCAGGATCAAAACCCCATTCAATTGTAATGGATTTTTCAATTAACTCAACACAATGCATCTTTTTTCATTCAATTCAGTTTATTTGTATAGCCCAGTTTCACAAATTACAAATTTGTCTCAGAGTGCTTTACAAATACATACATATCCATCCCCCCCCCCTCAAATCACATCGGAAAAAAAAAAAAAACTCCCAATAAGGGAAAAAAAGGAAAAAAACTCAGGAGAGCAGCAAGAGAGGATCCCTCCCCAGGAGGAGCCAGATGGACAGATGTAATAGATGTAAGGACACATATTTAGAGTATTTAGAGTTAAAATACATTCAAGGAATCTGACAGAGTTTATCAATAGTTCATATTTAGGCATATTCCACGATGGAGAGTTGTGTTCATGAACAATCATTGTTGAAAAGAAAGGGTTGTAATTATAAAGGGCTAATGACTTGAATGGTTTAGGAGGGAGGGAGGAGGAGCTGCTTAGGTTCAGTATTGTTATGTGTGAAAATGTTTTCTTGAAAATTAAAAGATTGTATGTGCTGTTATTGAACCTCGTGAAAAAAATATACCATGTGCACAACAATCGTCTGTCTGAAAATATACATGCTCAATGAATTTGGGTCAATGGTGCATCAGATGGTTAGCAGGTAAAAGCTGCAAAAGCTACCCGAGCGTGCTCTAAGCTAATACTGAAAGCAAGCTAACGTAAACACGTAGACGCGCGTAGGGGTACTCCCATTCCCTACGTTAGTCTCTCATATCAATATGTCATCGCCGTTTATCAGTGATCAAGCGATGAGGCTTTTCCCAATACATGACTTCTTAAAACCCTAGAACAGTAATGTAGAGTAATATGTACCCACAAGACAGTGACGTGAGGTGAGGTTCATGGTTGGTGAGGCAATGACTCCTTTAGTGTCGGATTTACAAATATATAAACCCAAAAGGGGTGTATTCAACTGGTACTGGTTATTTCATGTCTCATCAGCATTCTCCACACAACACACGCGCACACGGTACATACAACGTTTGAAGCACACCATTCAGCTCCACGTTGGTCTACGTGTGTTAATCACGTCCACTTTTGACTGAAAGTCCAGTTTTGAGACATGTTGGCAGTCTGGCAGCAAAATACAAAAACAAACAGACTTGACTCGCCTGGTGCCTCAGCGTAGAAGTAGCAACAAGTCCCCGTTGGTTCACTAGCGCCCTCTTCAGTGAGGCAGAGTATTATCTTCCTCACCCTGCGCCTTTTCACTGCGGCTTTATTTCCCATCAGCGAAACTAAATATGTCACTCATATGTCACTTACAAACATTACACTGTAATGGTTAAAGACCTTAGCCAGACTGTGGAAAATCAGGCCAAATAAACTTATCTGTGAACATTATATTAGCGACATGCAGAAATACGACAACTCCCACAGGCCAATTGCATGCCTCAACCCAGTTTGTGAAGGATTGCGCAATCAGAGGTGAGGCTCGACTCGCTGCTGCCTCACCTCTCGTTTCATCCTGTATTTGAACAGGAAATAGACAAATTCAGCGATTTGGACTATAAAATGTTCGAAATTAGTCATGCATACAGATCGTTGGACAAATATCAATATACATTTAATGTTATTATTATTTATTTTTTACTTTTAACTTTTTTTACTCACCTGCCTCACTTGTGGCACAAGTTTGTGGTCAAGTCATTTTCATTGCGTTGCTGTTGTGTCCTTGCGTGACCGTATCGTAGCTTACGGCTGCCGATTGATGTCATCGAAGGTAGACCTGTCTCCCTGATCCAATCCCTGGTTTTTCTTCTTTTTTTAACAGACATATCTCGGCGGATTTTCACCTGACATTATTGATAGAGGTTTAATATATTTTCAGGTAGATATGACCATTGCAAGGAGACTGTGCCTTTTTTGTTTTACGAGAATTAACCACGCCTATTGCTGTCATAATACGCAAGCGATACAACATATACAAGAATAATAAGACCAGAGGACGCCTTTTCCAATTAATAACAGCATTGTAGAAATGCGAGACAACAAACGGCAAAGATACGTTGATGAGAGACGTATTTGTAATACGTCAAATACAAACATAATCCGGAAAGAAATATGTTTCAGTCAAACGTAATTGCAAATTACTTTTTAGTTCATTGGGGAACGTCTTTTTTGTGATACAGGTTTGCCAAATTTGAACAGCACCAATAGCCCCTGATCTCACTGATCCCTTGGTATATGAGCGGATATTTCCCCTTCTCCCGGGACAAGACTATGTTTTTCTATCTTTCTTTGAACTTTCTGAATTTGATTTACAAGTGCACTCAATACTTCCTTTCTCTCTGAATTAGCATAGCAAAGTGCTGCATATGGATTCTCCCTCCCTGCAAAGTATACAAAAAAGTTTCACAGAAGGCAAACCCCGTCAACTTTTTACCCCCTGCGTCATGCTGTTACAGGATCATTGTTTTCTAGGTGTCTGACACAGTGGGAAGTTCTTTGCTGCATATTGTATACAGTGCACATATTTGTCTAAACAAATAAACAAAATACCCTGCCTTAATATTGACACATCACATCTTGAATGTAGTTTAATGTTCGCGAGATTGAGGAGATGCATGTCACTGTTCCTCAGGCTGTGACACATGTCTCGTTGGGCCGGCAACGCTCCTTACTGTCTCCCCCCTCTCAGTTTATCTCCCAGTGCGAAAGAGAAACATGCTTTCTTTCTATGCGCTCCACAGCCTTCTTGTTCAGTAACGCTGCAGTATTTCAGCATAGCAATAACTGGGACTGTGGGGGATCCTCTCCTCCTCACTATGCTGCCAGCCACCCAGGTGTGACTACATGTCAGGGAACAGTCTCACTGTGACCACAATTACACTCTCCTCCTGACTTTGCTTTGCCAGCCCTCCTTATTAATCCATGACCCACAGAGACAGCAGTTGTTCAGATGTATACAGTTGCTGTCATGCATTAGGCTTGAATGTACCTGCACTAACAGGTAGCTGACAGATGCTCGTGCACATTTAATATGCCCAACAGATTTTCTTGAAGATTCTCAGGTTGGGTGATTGCAGCTGTAGAGATACACAAAGGGATAAAGTGTTGAAGATGAGGACAGGTTTAATGGACGGAAACAAATATATTTTGAACATTGGTGTCATGGCCCATTTTGAGGCTTCAACACATTCAGCAAATACATTTTCTATTTTAGTATTTCCTTGTTTTTGTAATTTTGTAACAACAAAATTCACATTCTCAAATCCATGACACGCTGACAGAGACATCCAAGATAAGGATATGATAATATAGTTTGAGAGGTAACATGTTTTTTTTTGTTCATGGATTATTTCCTGTTCTCTCCTGTGGGTGTCAGGTGATTGACAGTGCACAGAGTGTAATGTGTGCGCTGACATGAAAACACTCATCTAAATCACAACAGAATGATAATATAACAGAGATGAAATGAAATTACATCTCCACATAGATTGTGATGGATTGTCCCGCTTGGGAAATGTCAAAGTCGGTGCTTTTGATCTCTCGGAAAAGAATGGCAATCTTTATTTCGGGGAGTAAGGCCTGATGTTCATAACTATCACGAGGTTCGGTAACCCATATAAGTGGGTGGTGCAAACGTTTAACCCATACATGCACATATAGCTGTGTGTTAATGAATTATGTTGATATTATTTATTTTATTTATTATTTATTTATCATATACCCTAAGAAGGGCAAATAAAACAATCTGAATGAGCCATAAAATGGTGTCAGACACCATTTACATTTTTTTTATGATCAAATAACTTCAATAGAGTTTAATAAAACATACTTTGGAAATACTCCATACTATCATCACTGTCTTGTGAAAACCACGTGTTTCCCAAACATAACATCTTTTTATTTGTGACTACATTGTTTTCACTTAATTATATTGTTGAAGAAGCATAATCATTTTCTTCACACTGAAAAAATATAATAAAATAATTCTGTTAATCTAAATAAAATACAAATCACCAGATTTGGTGATATGGCTTCCACTGGACCGTGGCATTGCTCCATCATATCTTTACATTTACAGTATAAATTATTTACATACTTACAGTTATAGTCTGTGCATATTAAACTGATCTACAGTATCTGTGCAAGTCCCTCCTATTTCACCCATAATGCAATTCTGTCAGTCTAGTTCTGTTTCACACATTGTGAATGAAAGGAGTCAGCTCACCAGTGCAAGTCAGGGCAATTCAAAAGGTTAAAACAGCATGATGTGCAGAGTCGAGTGAGAACAGGTGTGTTTTAACATGGAATAGGTGTAGATCACACACCACTTTGATAGGGCTGAAAGAAAAAAAAGATCATGAAAGATATATAATCTCTCCATTCTGGCCTCCCACTTGGTTGGTGGTACGCTCAAATATAGGGAACCCTGCAGGCCCACACAGACTTAAAATGCTGCTAGTGAAACCCCTTTAAATCCCACTCTTCAGTGAGATGTTTTTTTACCAGGATAATTAGCTCACCAGCAACTTTGTGGACGGAGAAGACCTAGAAATCTGATAATTATGTAAAGATAGCTGCAGTGTTGGAGTCAAGACCACCTAAATCGAGTCCGAGTCATGACCCGGACCGGAGTGTATCAAGACTGACACAAGACCTGGACTTTGAGGGATTTACGTAGATCTCTTTACTGGAGTCCTTGTGTAAGGAGGCGTGGGAGCCATTAACATTAACACACATCTAGGTGGAAAAGAGTGAAGTTATTGGTTGCTTTTGAGGCAGAACGTTTTGCCTTCAATCCCAGTATTGATGTTTACACATAAATCAACCAATCCATAAGCAATTTAGTAATATCCTCACTGTTCTGTTTCTTTTAAGATCTTAAAATTAAATCCAGAGTCCTCTTTGTCTGAGACATGGATGCATGTGGTTTATTTAGAAAACGAGACTGAAACCCTTAAACAAGTGATCTTGAGACTTGCCTACAATCTTCTTGAAGGGTGGTCCTAAGTCCTCGGTGCTACACCATCAGGACGCCTCCTCTGTGAGCTTAAGAGGGGGGCAAAAGCAATAGGAGGTTCTAATGCAAATGTGAGGGAAAGATCGCAGGAGTTCAGGTTAGTCGAGAAAGGGAGGGAGGAAGGGGCTGAGGTGTGGCGGTGGGGTTGAGGGGGGTGGGGGGTGGGAAGGGTGTATGACATCGCACCTATGGTCACAACAGCAAGGTCTGCATATGGGAGCAGCTGCTGTGCCCTCTGCTTCCTCCCTGGAAAATATGACTGGAATATTAATTGTGCTGCTAATTCTGCTTATCGCAGCTTTTTGTGACGCTAAGAAGGTCCAGTGTGCCTCGTTACGTTCGCCTGTTAGCAATGATAACTGTCTCTCCCAAGCATAGGTCAGACTAGCTGAAAATCAAAGCTTTATTTTAGCAAGCAGATTGCTTTACTGGATTAGGCATTACTACTGGCAACACAATGAATAGCTTGTTATTTACAGGTGTATTTAACAGTGTGTTTCTCAGCTGGCTCCTCTGCGCAGAAATTATTTCACAATAATTGAATAAAGGCTCTCACTTTGATGCAATCTATTTCAGTTTCTACTGTTGGCAATACCTCCGTGTCTGCCTCACATTGTCAGCCATTGTCTGACATGAGATCAGTTTGATTGGCTGCAATGTTTTACTTAAGCAAGAGTTGGGCTATAATTTGAAGTAAACTCTGCACAAGTGTCTGAGTCGTTGTTTTGTGACCCTGTTTGTGTTGAGCACACCGTGCCTCTCTCGGGAGCAGCCTACAGGCATCCCACAGATCTGACACGCAGCTCTGCACGCTCACAGAGAAAGAGAGGAAGGTAAAAATATAAAAAATACAGTTCCCCAAGAATCCTGGCTGAATACATTACAGAAAAATAAAAACTAACTTTATCAAGTTTATTTTTTTCCAAAGTCGGGGTCAAAATAAGTAAAGATAAAGCATGGAATATACTCAAGAGCAAGGCAAAAAAAGAAAAAAAATTCAAAGATTTTGAGATCGTAAATTGACACCTTCTGTATTTCACATACTGTTCACACCCTGTTGCTTTTGGATACATAATCTTATGAAGAAAGGGAACCTGAGAAAGCCTACAACGCAGCATTTTGGGCTATTCATGCTGGAGTGAAATTTAAACTCCCCCTTCTCAGTGACAACACTGTGATATCTTTGAATCTGAAAATATTCAGGAGCTTTGTGAATGTATACACAAGGGCCCACAGGGATGTTTGGGCTCCCCCCTCATGCCACTGAGGCATCTCAGGACACAGCGGGAGCTCTTAGATGACAGAAGGAGCCGAAATGTCAAAAGACGGATAGAAGGAGAGGTGTTGGCGCAGAGAAAGGGGAGGAGGGTGTGGACCCTCAGGATCCTGGTGTGGGTGGTACGTGCAGGGGAGGGGATGGGAGGTCAGAATCAGTGTGTGCCAGTTTTAATCTGATAGGAGTTCATCCATGCAGAGGAGCTGGAGAACCATGCAGAGAAGCAACAGTGATCGCACAAATTATACGTCGGTGAGAGGAGAAGACAGACCTGGGAAAAATAGATGGACATGTGAGGGGAATGTAGATGATCTGAGACGGAGGAGGGGAGACGGAGAAAAGAGGCATCATGGGGTGCTTTGAAAACATGACGGCTGGAGTCATGCACAGTTAAATGAGCAAGGTGTACATACCTCTCTTGCTTAACAAACCTCCTTAAATAAATGGTATGTGACGGAAAAAAAATTATTACTGTGACAGATTTGATTACAATCTTATAAATTATTTGTAATCCATACAGGTGAACAGTTTCCCCCCTCCGGTTCTTTGCTTCTCCCTCGCCGAACAGCGAGGGTCACCCCTGCTTTCCTCTCTCCTTCCGCTCTACTGCGTCCTGCTCGTCATGCACTGTAATTACAAACCACAGGTGGGACCCCTAACACTGCCTGGCTGGTCCCAGCATGCAACAGGCACCATCTGGTTCAGAGGAGGGCTGCTTTTTTCCTATACAAACAGCCAGGGGTTAAAACATCAAACGCTCAGATCTCTGATCGGACCTCAGCGGGGTCGAAAGCAGATGGAATAATATCCACAGTTTTTTTTAATCTTACTGCAACACAAAGCGTGAAACTGGAATGCAAACTCAAGCTTGTGAGCCACCGGGTCAGCTACCTGCCTTTCTTACAGGGACCTTTTGCCGTCAACAATACCTCCTTTCCTGGTATCATGTCTTCCTAAAATGTCTGCCAGCAAACCTGTTAGAGAGTATTCTCCAAAGGCTCCCGCGTTGCTGATTACTTTTGCTTCAGTGCATGCTTCGCTAAAGCGAACATGCTCACTACCCCTTGAAACATGGCAGAAGCAGTGAGAAAACAGGCACCGACTAGGTCGCGCCACATTACGGTGCTTTGAATACGATGAAATCTCTCTGTGCTTTTTTTTTTGCAGAGTGCCTTATCAGCAAGTGTGAGATTTAATATTATTTTCAGTAAGCTAAGACTGTATGGTAAACTGTTGTTAAATTGATCTTGCTTGGCAAGTGGGAAAAAAGGCCTTTCAGATCAATATCTGAAATGAAAAGTTATGAGGGAGACAAAATCATCTCTCAAAGCCTTCGCTCTCCCCGTCAGTGTAATAGAGTCTTTAAACAAAGCATCGTACAGCCGTCTCTAGACACACAATGGCCGAACCACTTTGAATTATTTTCACTGACAGCAAAGTGGTACGGCACAGGATGGAAAAGCTCATTTGAGATCAGAACAGAGAAGGACATAGTTCACTGGGGGCGTTGGCAGATTGCAGATGTCTACCTCTGCTCACTTCAGTATGCATTGTGCAAGCGTTCACGGAACAGCCCCCTGGTGGAGAAATTCACTTAAAGTTTAGTCTCCGAGGAATAATAAAGACCCCAAACAGCGTCCCTAAATTTAAGCTTGCATGAAATCCCCCCGCTGCTCCTGGGCGGCTGGTGTGCCTCCTCTCTCCTCTTTCAGGGGGGGGGTGTAACACAATCTTTCAGACGTCGTAACGGAACTTTTATTTGCATGTTCGTTTTATGTACCGGTAGGTTTGGAGGAACAATAGCACCAGCCGTGTAAATGTGTACATATCTGGATGTTTGTATATGTGTGTGAGTTCACTGGTTGTGTCGCGAACATCTGTTGTAGAATAGGGCCTAATGGAGGTGGGATTAAAAAAAGCTGACTAAAAACAAGGGGAGGGAACAGCACTAGTGATGGGGAAGACTGGGTCCGAGTGGTAATGGCCGGGGAACAAGAACAGTTTGACGAAGCATTATAAAATAGCGTGGTAACAACATTAAAGTCACTTTTAAACCAATTATCTCTGTTTAAGCATTAATTGAAATATTTGTCAAATTGTCACTTAACACCTCCTCTCAAAAGTTAGCACAGCGACCGTATCTAGGCACAGAAAGCCTGAAGAGCTGTGGATTTCTCCCCACGTTGAAACAATGTGCATGAGTGGCAGGGGTTTGCTTTAAGAGCTGTATAAAGAGTTTGAAAGGAGATTTTTTTTCTTTATCTTCTCCATACCCCACAACGTGCAAGTAATTGATGTCATTGGATATTTGTCTGCAATAACAAAAGCTGCAATTATTCATATTTGGGGATTTTTATACTCAAACTAAACAAATTTTTCCGAAATGAGTTGGTCCGAGTCCCGAAAGCCCTTTCTCCTTTTGACATTAAAAGAGAAACTAAACCTCTGTCCCGCTTGTCTAAGTATGTAAACTAATGAGCTAAACTGTGTTAACACCCCCGTGTTAAAGACCTCCTGCTTGAATTCTTTAGTTTGAAACGTTACAAATTTTGTGTAAATCTGCTACCATAATTGTAATCCACACTGCCTTGTGAGAATGAAAAAACTTGACAGGCGTAGCTTGACCTGCACCGCCTATCTCTACCTGTTTGATGACTACTTCGCTAACCTGCGGGCGTGCTGTGCGGTGAGATACCGCGGCTATACTGAATATCTAAGCAAAGGTACTTTTCCAAGGGCTATACGTTCCCCGTTAATATGGGAGTGAAATTACTTGCAGTTCAGCCTAAGGAATTATGAATTATGAAAGGCATGCTTCACCTGTGGGAAATCTAAGAAAATTATTTAGAAATAGCAAGCTTTTCAGATTCACGAGCACTCAGAGCGAAGCCTGTGATATATGGAAAGTGAGCGGCGCTATTACTTTTGATGTGATCACTGACCTTGATCCAGATATCTTCATGGAGAAGGACCCATTCTCTCTCTGGTATTTCAGAGGAAGAGGAAAAGTGACACATTCAATGGCACACTATCCATTAGGACTGGGCACAGCATGGGCATTTTGTATCAGAATGAGGATTTTAAGGATTGAGATTCATGTCTCACAGTTCAGATATGATAATACATACTACTTGACCTTCAATTCACATCTACGTTTGCCTCACAATTCATGTCTCTTCACTTGTTCTCCTCCACACATTCTCTCACATCATTTCCCATCTGTTCTTACCCTTTGCGTCATGTTTCTTAGCTTCTTACCAACCACCTCCACCTCCCTCATCTCGATACGTGCTCCCCCTCTCTGCCGTTGCTTCACCTCTCCTTCCGTGCCCAGCAAGACACTGTTGGAACCAGCAGCTTCAGAATTCTGATCAGCCACTTTGTGGCCTACGAAGGCTTGCCAAACTGCCTTTCCGATTAATCAATAGTTCCATTGGCTGCGGCTAACACCTGTAACCTCTGCATTACATGGAGGGAAATGTTCAGTCCTGGAGCAGAATAGCAAACATCTAACTTATCCTGGCTACAGCCAAATCCTGCTCATTGCAAAACATTTTACCCACTGAGCAGATAACTTTTCTGAGATTACAGACATGGTGGTCTCTCGCTTTCATGTATTTCTAGTGAGTGAGTGAGGGAGTGAGGGAGTGAAGGAGTGAGCGACTAAATGCTGATACATTTTCTTTTAAAGCCTATCTGTGGGCTGTTTTTGTATCCGCTCAAGCGCCAAGGTTGCCATATGGATGCGTAAGGGAAGTGAGGTACACTTAGATGCTGGGATAGAGGTAAATGAAATTCATACTCCAATCTAGGTCATTTGTAAGGCCCAAAGCAACTTCTCCTTCCTTGCCTTTTCTGTGTGTTGCTTGAGTCTGTGGAACATCAAGGAGATGAGAACACTCCACATCCTGTATATGCAACAAATCACACAATAATTGTGTGCTGCAAGCATGCCAGCATGGCCCTTGGATCTTCTGTAAAAAGTTTATAGATAGCTATTATTGTATCACTAAATGCATCAATATGAATGTGTTGAAACAATGTGCTTCACTTAATCAGTGGAGTCTATCATGAAAATAAGTCTCAATTCAGCAGGAAAATGCAAACTACTAATAATTAACTGATAATATCTGATAAACGCATTGTGGTTTGGGTAAGATTAACTTGATGAATCAGTTTATTTAAACCTACATTAACAGATTTTCCGACCACTTTGCGGTGTGGAAACAAGCTGCGAACGCGACACAATCATATTAACACCTCCGCTAGTCGCAAACCTGTAAGCAAACTGCTTTCATTTACATATCCAGCAGTTATGAAGCATTAGCATTTGTTTGGAGTTGCGTGTCTTGAATATACACTCACCTTTTAGCTCTATTTTGGTCTCCTCTAATTCCTGAGGGAAATATCTGTCTCTTTAACTGCTAAATGCTCCACTGTGTTTACCAGCTGCTTGCTAACCTTGTCTGCCTGCTGTTTGGTGGGCATATAGTTTTCAGTGGCTTTTCAGAGCTTATTCGCTGCCTGCTGTGTCTGAAAATGATACTGATGAGAGCCTCGAGAGTGAACCATAACAGTACGTTATTTCCATTAAATAAATGCTTCTCAAGTTTTGAGCAAATATCTGAAACTTTTGGCAAAACTAAATGTGATTCAGTCCGTGTTTTCAAACATTACTTTTATGCAAATATATTCAAAAGTATGCAACAAGACTACATTATTAATCAAGTCCCAGCAACTCTGGTGCATTACAGCATTTCATTGCTCTTTCCCACCTATGTTTTTTTTAAATTAAATTAATCAATTCCTCTCTCTTCATCATGTGTTCCCTTTGGTGTCTTTATCAGCTCCTTTGGTGATGGATAGTTAGTTGAGGGGCACATAAAAACTATTGGATGGAAGTTGAAATACTGTTTAAGTAATTTAAAGATCACAGAGTTGTTGTGTAAGTTTATTTAGGAGCCTTCTGTTGAAACCTTAAAGATGGGCCATCTCACAGTGGGGTGTTGAAGACTATTAAACAGCTTGTTCAATCAAACTTTTATTTCTCAGCCTGTTATCATTTGAAAACATTTTAGTTTTTTCCTGTGGAGAACTGGCCAATAGTATTTCAAAGATAATTCAGTAACTCTTGTGAAGTTTAATATGGGAACGTTTTTCATTTAATGTAAATCCGATGTTGGCATCTGAGACTGAGGAAAACATCAATCATGCACGTCCACTCTAGAGTCTGCTCTTCTCTACTGACTCAATTGACCGGATTGCATTGCAGCAACAAAACATTTTTAGAAAAAAACTATTGATGCAGGTTCACCAACGACGATTAAATGTCTACTATAGGCGGGGCTTCGTTTTTGAAAGTTGCCTTGTGGCACATGAAGACAAAATGGCTCGACTGTAATGTAAATTGCTGTTTCTTCATCCATGAGACTTTCCTTTCATCCTAGCCCACTCACATGAAGGGCAGTTCATTATGCCGAGGGAACTAGAGACATAAATCTATATTTGTGCTTTTGTGGATTTAAAAACTTGACCAGATTTGAATGAGGGATAATTGAGTGTTTGTACGGGGAAGTTGATTTACCTAAAGAAAGAGTATCAACTGATAAACAGACATCTCTTCATTATTATTATTTATAAAAAAATTCTTGAGAGTTATAAGTGTCATTGAAATGTATTCATATGGAAGATGTATGTGGATGTATAGCTGTGTATATACTATATATATATATATATATATATATATATATATATAGTATATACAATATATAGGAATATATAGTTGTGCTTCTACCTATTTTTAGTCTTTCTGATTTTGTATATTATATATAATAATATTGTATTGTATTTGATTGACTAAATAAAAAATATGCACACACATAATTCAACGTATACATTGGCAGCGTAGCCCAGTACTCATGGGTGTTTGAATGCAACAAGTCCTGGCAAGTTTCTTTGTGAAATTGATTCTGTCAAAGTTGAATTGTGTACCAGGGTTAAAACATTACAGCATTTTATCATAAAGACGCACTGAGTATCACTTGTCGATGATATACAATATCAGTGGAATTCTTTTTTAATATCTGTGGCATAAACACTGTGGCTCTCTCTGTTTTCACGGCTCCTCTGCTTCTTTGCCTGGATGAATTGCTCTTCGATAAGTGGGGTCTCACTGCACTATTTTCTCTTCCTCCACATCGCTCCTCCCTGCCAACTTAACACGCCCACTCACCCCCCCCCCCCATGCACCCCACGTCCTCACCCTTCACACCTGTCCTCCATCCATCCTTCTCTTCCTGTCTTCCACGTAAATCCGCCCTGACCATTACAGACTCATGGACCACCATTTCTACGTATACACAAACATACTTCGTACACACATAATACACACACACATGGACCATGAAGTGGGCTTCTGGGAGCCTCTAGTACACGTCTCAATCACACCTCAGCAGGATGTAGGCCTTGGTTGGCTGATTATGACATTTTTGATTCCACATTTTACATGTGCAGTAATTATGTAAAACAGTATACATCTAGAGACTGAAGGTTTGCCTCATGTTTGTATCACAACCTCTGCAGTGACTTTATTCCTACAAAAACACCTCCCCTCCTTTGATGTTATTTTTATTTGCATTCAGTGAATGATGTAACACCACAAAAGCAAAGAAAAAAAGTTACTTCTCAGTGCTTTTCATGTCCCAAACATACTTGACAATAGCTCAGTAGCAGGTAACTCCACCTGGGAAGCAGATTTCTAGCCCAGACACAGAGATGGTAGCTGGAAATAAAAACAGATTGTGGCAGTTGACAGGTGGAATGAAAAGTGGGGAGTTTCCTTGATGTTGAAAAGGCTCGGAAAAGCACAGATCAAAGTTTTAATATGACTTTTAATATTCATCCAAGAAAGTTATTTCTAAAAAACAGCAGGAGGTGTTTTTTCCCTTTTTATTTGAACTGTTTACTTTGCTGAAAGACCCACAAATCTGGCAGTCATGTTAAACAGTGTTCATGTATTGTGTTTTTTCTGAACAAGCCATTAAGAGGTTTGAGAAACTGCCCTGTTGAAGTGATTTTAAATTGCGTTTTCAGAACACATTGGAAATAGTACTGTTCTTTGTGCCAGTAGCTGGGTTTATACACATGCACCAGCAGAACACCTCACTATAAAAGCATGCTTCTTCCTTTTTTTTCAGGGATGAATTTAAAAATATCACAGAATATACTGACATAATATTGACTTTGTGAAAGGGAGTCGGGGGGCTGGTGAGTTTCAAGTGAAACATCACAACATTTACATTTTTCCCTCATTAGACACATATTTTACCCAAACCTTGAGAATTAATTATCGGGAATGCTGCCATACGAATCTGATTGATTTCCTATTTTTTTTCACTGAAATGATCAAACTTATATCACTCAAGCGTAATGCAGGGGCATACAACTCTCGGCAGACGTGGAATCACAATGTATATTTTAGAAGAGTGCACGTCTGAGAGGAGGAGCTGGCTGTTCGAGAGGGAGATCGATTGTTTTGTTTGTCAGTGGTTTAGTTTCTGCCACTATAAAATATCTGGGCTTGGTTTTGAACAGACGCCTAATGCTTTTACATTCGTAAATTTATGATCACTAGATTTGTGAATGATACGTTTTCTCATATTAGTAACAATTGATGATCCATCTGTGTAAGAAATTCTGAAAATAAATTTGGATCAATGTTATTTCGTAGTATTCTGTATGGAGTAAAATACTAATAAGAATTGTAATAAAGTCCAAATGTGTTGTTGGTGTGTCAATATTTCAAATTAAAGTTAAAAATCTTCGGTTTCATTCTTTGCTCCATTAGTGCATCCTTTTCTGTTTTTTTTCTCTTTCTTTCACTGCGTTCCGTTTCAAGTCGTAGGGGATATTCTCTCATTCCCCACCGGATTGTCATCAACTGTCATCAACGGCAGCAGACCTTGAACCAGATACAAGATGAGGAATTTCTCAGCCCTGCTTAAGTGTGTGCGTGGCAGCCACACTGAGCATGAGTCTGGGCTGAGGAAGGGAAGCAGGGAGCGCCGTGTCTGAGGCCTACCAGGAGACCTCCGATAGCCAGTGCACCGTGTC
Organism: Liparis tanakae; assembly: GCA_036178185.1. Lineage (NCBI taxonomy): Eukaryota > Metazoa > Chordata > Actinopteri > Perciformes > Liparidae > Liparis > Liparis tanakae. Next base: position 11,310,536 of record CM070096.1, on the reverse strand, counting down.
TTCAATCTTTACCCGAGTGTCATCTCGCCTCATGTTCCCACACGCAGCACCGGCCCAAACAACAGAGGGCCGAGAAGCAGGTTACAGAACTGTGTGGATGGAAACATGGACTTTATGCTTCACCGACAGCAGTGTTTTTCCTCAATTGCTCCGCATTTTTATTTTATATGTACTGAGCTTTTAGTCACTACACTGCTGCAAACTATGTGTACATGTGTTGTGTCTGGGGTTCTAGAGACTGCTGAATCTCGAACAGCTCAAAAAACACATTTCATCAACCTGATATTTCATGAATCTTCTGAATTTTCTGAGGATTGATTCTAAACCAGATTTTTTAACTGTTCTTACAGGAGTCTGGCACAGAAGATTACAAATTACTTCTGCTGTACTGCCAGCTGTACAATATGGTTATATGTAGTGCATTTTAAAGGTTGTGTGATACATTTTGATCTTCAGTTTAAGCCAGAACTATAAATATGGGTTTCTGATTAAAAAACAACGTACATGTAAAAAGAATAGATTTGTTTGTATGACATTGAAAAAGGGGATTAATGTGGCCTGATGAAGAGGTTAATACCCTTTCAAAGTGGTGGTGAAAAAACTAATTACATCCTTTAGTAGGACACACCTGAATTAAAACTGGTGAGATTTGAGAAGTTACACAATTAGTTCAATTGGGATCACCTGTGCCTGCTGCCACACCTGAGAAAAGGGAAAGCCCCAATATAATCAATGTCCTCTTTGGCAAAAGTCCTTTGTCCTGCAGGGGATGACAGAAGTCATGGATGTCCTCATCAGTGTCTGTGTTTCCACTACCGGCTTCTGCTGCACCTTGAAGCCTCTTTCTGTGCTCAGCTGCGGGTGTCGGTGGTGACACGTCAGCTAATTAGAGGCCTACCAGCGGCACTGTGTCTGTTTGAGGTCACTGCAGCGAGCCGCTGGGCACATGAAGCCGTGCGTCTTCAAACGGGCACCGGGCTCAAAGAGTCACTCGTGCATACGCACACCCATGCAGACATCTTCTGACACGTATGGTCTTACTTTGCATCCAGTATGGTGGCCGCAAAAAAAGCTGTTACTTCTTGAGCCGCAAAAAAAGCTGTTACTTCTTGAGTTGTTGCACATTTTCTTCTGTCATGAGAGAGTTGACTGGATACAACCACCACCACCACCACCACCACCACGCCGACCGACGCAACCACTTCCATCTTTTCGGGCTCGTTTGACCTCCTCGAGCTACGTCACTTCGTCATAACCGACACGTCCCTGTCACACACAGTTTGACCCTTTGCCCAAAGCAATGGCCATACTGTAGAAGCAGATGGAAGAAATCACACACTGACACACACACACAAACTTATGCAAGTATCTTCCCCTCCAGAGTCTAACTGTATGTGGATGTAACTAGAACAAAACGCATTGCCCTTTACTGTATCTTGGTATCTGAATACAAATCTGTGCCAAATTAATACCTCTTAAACAGTCTGATAATCATTTAACAGCTTCCGGGTGACTGATTTGTGGTCCAGGACTATAGGATCTTTCCAAGCTGCATTCCGGGTTGAACTATTGCTTTAATATTGTCAAATATGCCATTGAACATGGTTCATTCGACAATAGTCTATCTATATTGCTGCAGTATCCAGCTCTTTTAGAGTTGCTGCCAAGGGAGGTCTTAGAGGTGAACTTCTTTTCTCTTGGATAAATTGCTTATTTTCCCTCCCCCTTACTCCATGAACTGGACCCTTTGCCCCGGTCGGTCCTTTAGTAGCTTTGGAGTCATCTACTTTTATTGCAGTTAATGCTCCAAGGTAAAAAAACAGCAGGGATACACAAGAGTTTCTAGCCCTGGCACCCAATGTAAGTGCCAATCAATTTTTAATCACAGATGAATAAAAAAAAGCTATTAGAAATGACGCATTATCTTTCATTTAATTAAGTCAATGGTTATCTGCAAACCCCAGAAACCTGCTCTCCAGTCTGCTGATGCGGTTCCTGGCTATGGCACAGGCCAGGGTCAAAACAACAACACAAAACACATTTAATGGCCACCTTATGTGAAATATTTAAATATTCATGTGTGCATTTTTATGCGATAGATGCTTTAGCAATAAAGTGAGATTAAAAGGCTGATTTGAGAAAAGAAAATTTCTCTCATGCTTAATGGATTGGGGCAGTTTTTATGACCTACACTTTGTCAATGTTGTATTAATAGCTATCTTGCCTATTTCATATTCACCAGTTCATAAAATCACTAGAATGCTCAATAGAGCCAAGCCTGAAAAGGCTGGAATCCTAATTGTATAAATCTCAAACATGTATTTCTGACTACACATAATGCTATGAGATAAACTGCTGCATCTGTGATATCTGTGTAAAAACTCCATCCCCAAATGTCAAAGTCAATTTGGGTAACACTTGCTTCCTGTGTTAACATAGAAAACAGAGTGCTCCTGCCAACAAAATGTGTGTAGTATTGATATACGACTGCGCATCCTGAAAACGATGTAATCAACAATTTGTCTTACATGCAAATATGTAAATGACAAGGCTGCTTCTAAGGGTCTGGTTGTGAAAGAAGAAAAAAAATGCAATAAATGAGTGGCATATGGTTCCTATCTTCTTTATGTCGGCGATTCCTATAAACAAGGCAATATATATATATATATATATATATATATATATATATATATATAGGTGGAACTGCAGAGGCAGCAAAAACCTTAACTGCAGCCTTATGCCTCCTTCCTATAACGACAAAATTAAGTTTTGGAGCGTTGCTCCAGTGTGTGTTTTTGGTTGGAGGAATAACAAAATATATTTCAAACTGATCGTGGTTTCTCTGTAAATAATCATAAACTGCGTTTGTGCCTTAGCCTCAAAGTTTAAATCGATATAATTCTTGTTGTGTGTCCACTAAAGTGTGCTAAGCTCCATTATTTCTGCCTCTCGATCACAACCTGAGATGCTGCGGCCCACTGAGTGCCAAGATGTAAAAGCTGTCCGATGAGTCTCAACGATATGCAAAGCTCCTCTGTTAATAATTCATGTCTGAGTTTACAAATGGCACTGTTGTGCAGAGAAGAATCAGTCGAGTCGTTGAAATGCTGTTTGGAGGAGATGAAAGTTTAATTTTTGTCCTAGATTACTACTCCTCATATCTAAGCAGGCCCTTTATTGTGCCTCCACCGATGTTTTACCACCCTCTGTAATAGGAAAAGAAGGGAGACGTAGGCTGCAATGGTGAGACACGACCGGTTATCTACTCATCGAGGAGAATTCCTGGTGGGTGACAGCTGAGGTGTCTATATCGGTTTGAGGGAGAGCCGTGTTATGCTGCAAGCCGGAGGGAAAGAAGTTACAGTAGTGTAAATGTTGCATGTTAATGTGTTTGTGTGAGTGGTACGTACTGTACTGAACGGGAGCAAGAGGAGACATAAAGGATTTGACTACATAGATTGAAATGTGTTAGATTTGAACAGTCATCCAGCTCCTGCTTGTCTTTATGTACATATGCAGTCTAAAATATTGAAGAACGATTTACCAAATACACAACGTGTTTTACAGAATTGTTTTTTAAGGTAGAAAGAAACTGGCTTCTTATTCCTCTCCGGACACCATCAATGTTGTGCACTCAGACTGTTGCTTGCAGGGTTCATCCTCTATGGCTATCTCTCCAGCCAAAGAAGATAACATGTGCATCGTCAGTCGATCCAGCTGACTTTTTAATGATTCCAACTGACTGGTTTTAAAGGGGAAATATTCAGCCCGGTCTCATTCCCAGGTCGTCAAATACTGACCCTTTGTCAAGGCCCCTCAACGTCAGGTATGCACAAGGCACGCTTTAGCTACGGACACGCACTGGGATTTCAAGTAGCTCTAATGTAAACCCTTCCTCAAGCGTCAGGATGTGGCGAGCTTTGCTTTATTCACACTGCGAGCCACAAGACAGCCGGCTTCAAGACCTTTTCAATGAGAGCCAAAGGCACAAAGCTACAAACCAAATGTTTAGGTAGTCCCAACCAGTGATGTGGTAAAGCGTCAAGCAATGACATGTTTAGGTTTCACGCTGTTTCTTTTCTAATGCTGTTAGCCAGTTGCCAATCCTATTTAAAAACATAATGAAATCAATGCATATTTTAGCGACACTTCAACAGTGACTTGGCGTCAATGTAACTGGCCACGTAATTTCCACACATCAGGAATGAGAACAGGTTGTAATGTTGTAAACGGTGTCTTGGAATAACTGAAAGATCTTGATTATGACCTTAAAGACCGTGTTCTTATTTTTCAGTGCATTTAAGATCAGGCATTTATTTTGGTAAAGGCCGTAGCCTAACCGTGTTTGGCAGCTTAAACACTTTTTCAAACTATGTTTTTCCTGTTGACGTTACAAATAAAGGCTTTGAGGATGAAAACTAACCAAATTCATGAATACAACATTTCCCTTGAATTACGACTTTGGCAGAAGATGCAAGCGTATCGACGAACGTCAATTAAGAAACCTAAAAGTGTGTTTACATGTAGTGCTGGAATTATTAGTCAATGGATTAATTGATTATTGTCATTCTGAATAGCAGAAAACAGATTAATTTCCATTTCCATCTGCAGCCCAATAGCTTCTCCCCAGCTAAACAGCTTTCCCAGTAGCAAATAGCTCTGTTTGGCATTACACCCGTCACACTCACCTTGGAGAGATCTGTGTGCCACTGCGTGGGCTCCTGTAGCTCAGTACGCTGCCTTGACAAGTGAGGAAGTGTTGTCAAAGGCTCTGAAAAGCTCTTTGATAAACGCTGAGGGCCACCACCCAAAACTCTCTCTACCTCACTCTGGGTTCCTCTCTCGTCCAACTCTTAGAAAACTGAATTTGATGTAATAAAAGGAATATTTAAATGGTTTCTTTGCCTTTTAGGTTGGAGGTCAAAACATGTGTCGTGAGTCAGATAAGAGTGCAAGGTGAGAGTTTCATCACTGCAACCCTTAACACTTATATATACATCATTTTGATACTGGATCTTTGTGTGTAAAGTCACACAACTATTTCAGATAAGTGTTGGAGGCATTACTTCACACATAGAAGTGCAACCGAATATACACACTTACTGTACGCTTGGATTCACATCACATACAAACTCACACCCTCACACTGTAACACAAATAGGATAATCTAATTTAGTAGTTCATATAAATTGGAGGATTTAAATTGGAGGATTTAGTGTCAGATGACACATTAAAAAACAACTTGTTCATTATGTATGTCATAATTGTGACGCGGCGTTAACTCAAGGTTATATTCTTAGCCAGATTTCATGCTACATAATGTAGTTAATATCTGTGGCAACTGAAAGCAGGTCCAGCCACTGATACAGTTCAACTGAACAAGATGAGAAATAGATACATATATACATATCTATATATTTGCTATTAGTGCTCATTACTGCAGTTGTGTAAATAAATAAATAAATAGATATTTTTTTTCATATTGCACCAATATGTCACTACTCAATCACTACAATTTCAGTATGTATAAAATGTAATGTAAAATATAACAAAACAACGCAGCTGGTGAAGGGTGAATTGGGCTTAACACACACAGTTAGAAAACAAAGCATCCACATTGCAGCTGCTTGATAGTTACAAAACAACCGTATGTAAAAGAAACTGTTGACAGAGTACTGTGACAAAAAAAATGTAACAAGTCATTACACACTGTTTAATGTTTTGTTTGTTACAGAGCAGTTTTTCTCTCCATAAAATTATAATATTAGCTCTTCATATTTTTTTATTATTTTTCTTTTGACTATGCATCTGTTATCACCCTGCTTATTGTTTTTTTCCAATACAATAGTTATAAAAGGGCACATGCCCTCAGATTATATCTATCCAAAATGTAATTAATTGTTGGCCATTGAGAGTCATGTGGGTCATTAATACGAAATTTAAAAAAAACACCCATGGCCCCTTGAATTTGAATCCTTTAAAACAAAAAGTTGTGTGTCCTGCTACACATTGTAAATCTTAAACATCCAAGCAAGAGATTAAGTATGGTTTACGCAGAAAGAGAGCATTTCTAGAAGGTTCAGTAAAAAAACTCACAAGCTAAAGTTAGTTTGAATATTTCTGCCATACAGAGAATAGTTGTTTAAGCACCAAGTTGAACTTTTTTCCCAAATAAATGTTGTTTCTATTGAAAAGATAAGCACTATCTGGGAGGCAATTATCAGAGGAAATAATCAATGGCCACACAACAAAGCTGAAGTGAAAAATAAGAAGAAAGTGAGCAAACTAGAAACTGATCTGAAGCAAAAGGAAAAACACATTATCTGAACATCATACAGAGCCCTTATTAAAATAGATATGTGATATGTTACAATAAAGTAGAATGTGTCTTATTAGACTACAAATTCATAACAAAATTCAAATTGCAACATATGTAATAATACAACATGTGATGACTACCCATCAGGATGGTTAACCAAGTGTTAGAAATGTTTTACTCACATCTGTATACTTTAGACACTTATGTTCATGAAAACAATTAATGCATGTTTTTAAAGAATTTATTTGTCTACAAATTCAATGACAGAGGATGAAATCATAATAATGATAACAAATCCATCTGACTATTTATAAGAACTGCATCGTTATAATGGTACCTATTATAACACCGATTTATTCTGAGGTTATGTGAAAGGTCAGTTGTCTAGTACATTCAGTCAAGAAGTAATTTCCACTATTCTCACAAAAAGATATGACTCCCTTGACCTTATGTGGCAGGTGTTGATTTGCAACCAGATCAGGTGGAATTGGTCATCCTCTTATGATCTGGTTATCACTTTTTCCCAGATGGTCAGGTGTAATAAACTTTTTTTACTCTTGAATCTTCAGGATTTCAAATATATTCAGATGTATTCAGAACCACAAGCATCGACGGCCCTCACAAATGGGTTGATTTCACCTAACCTCGAAGCGTTTATGCCCTCTGAACAGGGAGAACTGCGCTCGTCATTATGGTTGACCTTATATTTTGAACCACTCTCAGTGGCTGTTGTGAGCCGGTGTTCTGTCATTTTTTGCTGCCTTGTAAAAATGTGCTACCCGCTGCATAAACTGATAGGTGTGTATCGATTCATGCTACCCTATAAAAAAATGCTACTTTATGGTTTTATACATCTGTACATCAAATAAAGGCATAAAGTAAGTGTTTTTTTTCTGTCATGAGTCTAATTATAAAAAGTGTCACTCACCGTTATCAGCCGTGCATGACGTGCAACTCGGAAAATCGACTCGGCGCAATACCACAAGGTGACGTCACTCACCGTTGCAAAGACAGGGTTAGCTAAACATGATGGGCGTGTCGGAAAAAACTCGAAAAAACTCGGAAAATCGACTCGACGCATGCGCAATACCACAAGGAGCGGTTTTTGACAAGCAGCATTAAATGACAGAACACCGGCCCAAGGATTCTTTGTGTTTGAAATGGCAAAAGAGACAAGTTGATCCCATACGAGATTCACAATGTGTGGACATTTCATTACTACTAAAATACAGGTTACATTTTGAAATTGTGCATGTCTGAAGTACAGTTATTGTTACACCCGGACCCTCTGGGTAGTTCTGTTTTCACTGTCTGTTTCTGTTGTGTTGTCTGTCACTCACCTTGTCTCTCGTTTCAGACTCCTCCCTCATTGTGTGCCGCCCTCCTGTGTGATTGCTGACCCCGCCCTCATTGTTTCCACCTGTGCCTCATTCCCCTGTGTATTTAGTTCTGTGTCGTCCTCTTGTCTGTGTCGGTTCGTCTCTTAATGTTACCAGTAAAGTACGTTTGTTTCTCGAGACTGACTTCCTCGTTTTCTGAAAGAACTCTGCAATTGAGTCCAATTTCCTGTGGCTGCCCGCCTAGTGTGATAGTACGAACCGACCAAGAATGGACCCAGCGGACTCTGATCATCTTCGTCAGGCTATCGCCTCTCAAGGCGCCCTCGTGGGAGGGCACGACCAACAAATCAGGAGCATGGCGGATTCCCTCCACAACCTCACGGCTGAAGTCAACCAACTAGGACAGCTTCTCCAACGGATTTCAACGCAGCATTTCTCTTCGGGCCCCGAAGACCCGACTCCCCCTCTGCCCCCTACCCAGCCCCCCGTTGGCTCCCGGGAGCCTCACGTCCCTGCTCCCGAGCGATATGCTGGAGATCTAGGAACATGCAAATCATTTCTCATGCAGTGTTCCTTAGTCTTCGACCAGCAACCATCTAGGTATGTGACTGATAGAGCTAAGATTGCCTTTATTATGGGTTCACTCACTGGGAGAGCGTTAGCCTGGGCTTCTAGCATATGGGAGAGTCAGTCTCCCATCAGCTCCTCCTTCCAACTCTTCTCTAGTGAGATGCGGAAGGTGTTTGACCACCCTATCAGCTACAAGGACATTGCCTCACGTCTGCTCTCACTACGACAGGGATCCCGCAGCGTAGTTGAGTACTCCATCGACTTTAGAACCATAGCGCAGGGTTCTGGGTGGTCTGATGTAGCTCTTCAGGGTTTTTTTCTCAGGGGACTAAATAACCCAGTGAGGGAGGAGCTAGTTGTAAGGGATGACTTTGAGAGCCTCGACGCCTTAATTGCTCTTGCTGTTAGGCTGGAGAGCCGTCTGGGGGAGCTTAGGAGAGAGAGACCTAGTCGCTCTTTTAGCTTTCCAGTTCCTGGCCCTGCCCCTCCTTCTCCCCGTGGGAGATCAGGTCCACGCCTTGACCAAGGTCCATTTCCCATCAACCCCTCTGCCAGCCCAGCTCCTGGGGTCTCTGCTCCTTCCGGCACCTCCGCGCCCCACCTCTCTGCTGAAGAACCCATGCAGATCGGGAGGACAACCTTGACTCGCGAGGAGTGGCAGCGTCGCCGTCGGGAGGGCAGGTGTCTCTATTGTGGCCAGAGGGGCCACTTCGTTACCTCCTGTCAAGTAAAAGACCAGGCTCATCAGGGAGAGGGACAACACTGGTGAGCCGTACAACCTTGTCCGCAGGCCTCCCTCGGTCAGTCCCAAGGGTTTCTATCTCGTCTCCAACCGCCTCTCTCAATCAGGAGGTGTTAGTGGATTCTGGTTCTGATGCGAACCTTATGGACAGTGAATTGGCGTGCAAGCTAGGGTTGGAGGCCCACTCCCTCGCCAGACCCTTGGAAGCTAGTGCCCTCGATGAGCGTCTACTCTGTCGGGTAACTCATCGCTCGTCTCCTGTAGAGCTAGTCTTCCCGGACCATCACACAGAGACTATCTGTTTTCACTTGTTCCAGTCCCTGCAACACCCCCTCATTTTGGGTCACCCCTGGCTTACTCAACACAACCCGCACATGGACTGGGCTTCGGGAAGGGTGACGGCATGGAGGAGGGAGTGTTCTGAGACATGCTTCCCCACAAGAACATCTCAGGCTTTGCCTTGTCCTACGTCCCAGTCAGCGCCTATGCTGGATCCTGACTACCCCGACCTTTCCAAGGTTCCAGCATGCTACCTTGACCTTAAGGAGGTATTTAATAAGGCCCGAGCCACCTCTTTGCCTCCGCACCGGAAATATGACTGCGCCGTTGATCTGCTCCCGGGATCTTCTCCTCCCAGGGGAAGACTCTATTCTTTGTCCGTGCCGGAGACGCAGGCAATGAAGGATTATGTGACCTCCTCGTTGGCTGCAGGTTTGATCAGACCGTCTTCATCTCCAGCGGGAGCAGGGTTTATTTTTGTTAGCAAAAAGGATAAGACTCTCCGCCCCTGTATTGATTACAGGGGTCTGAATGACATCACAATCAAGAACAGGTACCCCCTCCCTCTTATTTCTTCGGCGTTTGATCTCTTACAAGGTGCTAAGGTCTTTACCAAGCTCGATTTAAGAAATGCCTATCATTTGGTCAGAATTAGGGAGGGGGACGAGTGGAAGACCGCTTTCAACACCCCTAGTGGGCATTACGACTATCTTGTAATGCCCTTTGGACTAACTAATGCTCCAGCTGTTTTCCAGGCCATGGTGAACGAGGTTCTCCGGGACCTACTTAACCTCTCTGTTTTTGTTTATTTGGACGATATTCTTATCTTCTCCCCCGATGACGAGACTCATCGGGGTCACGTCAGACAGGTCCTCCAACGTCTCCTGGCCCACCAACTGTTTGTAAAAGCAGAGAAATGTGAGTTTCACGTTGCCACTGTTTGATTCCTGGGGCTTATTGTGTCGGAGGGCGTTGTGAGGATGGAACCGGGGAAGGTTGAAGCAGTCACTGATTGGCCCACTCCTAGTAACCGCAAGGAGGTCCAACGTTTTTTGGGGTTTGATAATTTTTACAGGTATATTAGAAACTTCAGTTCTGTTGCTGCTCCCCTGCATGCACTAACCTCTCCTGCTGTTAGGTTTCTGTGGAGTCCCACCGCCGACGCTGCCTTCCAGCGGCTCAAGACTGCATTCACCACTGCTCCGGTGCTTACCCTCCCAGACTCCCGCCAGCAGTTCGTGGTGGAGGTGGATGCCTCAGATATGGGTATTGGAGCGATACTTTCCCAGAGATCCACGAACGATAACAAGCTGCACCCCTGTGCCTTCCTCTCTCGGAAGCTTTCACCGGCAGAGAGGAATTACGATATAGGAGATCGGGAACTTCTCGCTGTCAAGGTGGCTCTGGAGGAGTGGCGGCACTGGCTAGAGGGGGCGGAGCATCCATTCATTGTCTGGACGGATCATAAGAACCTTGAGTACCTGCGAAGAGACTGAACCCTCGCCAGGCCAGGTGGGCTCTATTCTTTTGTTGGTTTAACTTTTCGTTATCCTTTCGCCCAGGTTCTAAAAATGTGAAACCGGACTCCCTGTCGCGGCTGTTTGCTCCTGGTGCCCCTCCCAACCCCCCCCTCATGCATTCTGCCCCCGTCCTGTCTGGTTGGGGCCGTCACGTGGGACATTAAGGAGAGGGTGAGACGAGCTGTCGCTAATGTTTCTGTTCCCGATGGTTGCCCTCCCAGTAGGATGTTTGTTCCTTCCGAGCTCAGGTCATCCAGTGGGCCCACTCGTCTCGAGTTATCTGTCACTCCGGGGTTCGGGTGACTATGTTCGTCATCAAGCAGCGGTTCTGGTGGCCCGCGATGGAGAGGGAGGTAGGGGAGTATGTGTCAGCCTGTCAGGTGTGCGCACGGAGCAAGGTTCCCCGAAGTTCCCCATCTGGCCTCCTACGCCCGCTACCGGTTCTACATCGCCCCTGGTCGGACATCTCTCTGGACTTTGTCACTGGGTTTCCCATGTCCGAGGGGAACACCACCATGCTCACAGTAGTGGACAGATTCTCTAAGATGGTCCATTTCATTCCCCTGCCTAAGTTGCCCTCCGCCAAAGAGACGGCGGAGGCGGTGCTGTCTCATGTTTTTCGTCTCCATGGTTTCCCGGCAGATGTGGTGTCGGACCGGGGTCCCCAGTTTATTTCCAAGTTCTGGAAGGAGTTCTGCAGTCTCCTGGGCGCCACGGTCAGTCTGTCGTCGGGATACCACCCCCAATCCAATGGTCAGACGGAGCGATTAAACCAAGAGCTAGAGACAGGTCTTCGCTGTCTGGTGTCCCAGAACCCCACTACTTGGTGCAGACACCTTATTTGGGTGGAGTATGCACACAATACTCTTCCCTCCTCATCCACTGGTCTCTCCCCGTTCCAGTGCGCCTATGGCTACCAGCCACCCCTGTTTCCTGCTCTGGAGAACGAGTCTAGAGTCCCCTCCGCTCTGGCCATGGTCCGCCGATGCCGGCGAACCTGGGACCGAGCCCGCCGGACCCTTCTCAAGAATTCAACCAGGTACACGAAGGCGGCGGATCTGCGGCGAACCCAGGCCCTTGATTATCGTGTCGGCGAGAAGGTATGGCTGTCCACACGGGACCTCCCCCTCCACACGGAATCGCGCAAGCTGTCTCCTCGGTACGTGGGTCCCTTCCCGATATCCAAGGTGATCAACCCTGTAGCCATGAGGCTCAAACTCCCAAGACCCATGAGGGTACACCCAACATTTCATGTGGCCCGTCTGAAACCAGCCAAGGAGAGCCGGTTGGTCCCTGTCACCAGACCACCCCCAACACCCCGTCTCATAGATGGCGGCCCGGCCTACACTTTCAAGTGTCTCATGGCGGTTGGGTGCCGTGGCCGTGGTCGACAATACCTCGTGGACTGGGAGGGATATGGCCCAGAGGAGAGGTCTTGGGAGAAGGCCAGCAACATTTTGTGCCCAGACCTCATCAGAGACTTCCACAGAAGATTCCCCCGACGAGCCTGGGCCGTCAGGTGCCGGCCTTAGAGAGGGGGGTACTGTTGCACCCGGACCCTCTGGGTAGTTCTGTTTTCACTGTCTGTTTCTGTTGTGTTTGTCACTCACCTTGTCTCTCGTTTCAGACTCCTCCCTCATTGTGTGCCGCCCTCCTGTGTGATTGCTGACCCCGCCCTCATTGTTTCCACCTGTGCCTCATTCCCCTGTGTATTTAGTTCTGTCGTCCTCTTGTCTGTCGGTTCGTCTCTTAATGTTACCAGTAAAGTACGTTTGTTTCTCGAGACTGACTTCCTCGTTTTCTGAAAGAACTCTGCAATTGAGTCCAATTTCCTGTGGCTGCCCGCCTAGTGTGATAGTTATAATGCCAGTCGAGTCCTCGGGAAGTTATGAATTGACAGCAACTTAGATGGATAGATAGGAAGGTTGCATGTCTATGATCAAACTGTATGCAGATCTCACCGGAATAAGGCTAATTAAAGGTAACATTCTTATTATTCTATGAAGTTTGGGTTATTTGTGTTACTTTGAGCCCCTTTCAATGTGTTGCCTTTTCTCTTTATTGTTTTTTCATCGTTTAATTAGGTTAGCTTTCATGTTTGCTACTATTGTGTGTTTTGCTCGATTTGCTTTGTTAATTTGGATGTATTTATTTGCATTTATTATATTGTCATGCATGTGTATTGCATTATGATTTGGAAAACTTAGATTGCACATTAAAATATCCCTTCAGTGAGGGGGGGCACAACCCACAGTCCTCCTTGGTGCAAACATATATTTAAAACAATTGATTAAATCAAATAGTGCTGTTTTCTAGTTGAATCAGGTGACTCTTTAGTTGAGAATTCCTCCAGGAAAATCACAAAGAGGCACTTTGATACAAAGATACTCACTTTGAATAACTCAGACTGCTAAAGCTTAATATTGACTCTACAATGACTCTTTGCACAAAAGGAGGAACCACGTAACGGACATGATTGGAAGTGCTTCAGAGATGGATATTTTTTTTTTTTTTTTTTTTTTTTTTTTTTTTATAAAACGGACAAGAGAAGTTAAAGCAAACAAATCTTCGTTCAATGTTCATATGGGCATCTGGCTATTGGTGCTCATAATAACAAACAAAATATGAACCGTTAAGCCTCAAGTGAATGAATGTAATGAGTAATATGTGTTTCAATTAAGTTATTGAACATTGTTAATAATATGTTAATCATTACATTTAATTTCAAGTTTACAATTACAAATATCCTGTCTGAATGCCAGAAACCTTTACAGCAACAGCACTAAAGAGCTGCTGAAGTGCACACTTTGATTTCATTGCACTGACTAGTATTTTTAGTGTCGTACCAGCCAAGCTGATGAAGATAACGTCCCTCATTATCCTTTCTGCCTACTGGTTTCCACACACATATCGACAGTCTCACTCGGTGGGAGATCCTTTCTCATAGATCATTTAGAAGCAGCTCGCCCTACAAAGGGGCAGTCGTTGAGGGGAGGAGAGAGCATTTCTCATTCACCACCCCCATCTTGGATATTCCCAGATGGTCTGGGGAGTCAAACTGGCAACCTTGCAGTCGCAAAGCCTCCTCTCAAGCCTTCGGGCCACAGCTGCCCTCCGTGTTGATGTTGTGATTTCATCCCAAGGAAAACTGGATGCTTCAAAACATAAAGTGCACTCCATATGTTTGCAGTGTCATAACATAACAATAAAGGTGGTAGACTGACAGCGAGGTAGATTCTGCTCCTCACCACCGCCAGCGAGTATCAGTTGTCAGGAACTTCCACATGAAAAAATAAGGCATTTTTCATCTAGTGCTGGCTGCTCAAAGAATCACAAGGGGAGCTCCCATTTGTGCACACATCCTCTTTATTTCCTTGTATATTTCTGTAGGTTAACAGCCCACCACTGTTGTCATAGTAACCACATGTTTTACGGGATGCATGCCATCATATCATATCATTTTGTGAATCTTTCATAAAGCTGCCATTGAGAATGGCCACGGGAAAGATTGATAGAGTGCACAAACACTCAAACTACTACGGACCCTTTTGAAGAGACGGCTCAGCTCATCTCCTTCTCCCGTGTGTTGGTCTCTCGCTCCTCTCCAGTGCCTGAGTCTGTGTGTACAGTGTGTGCCCCGACAACATAACTGTAGAAACAAATCAATGGGGTCATGCGCTGAATCAAACTATTGTGTGGCTAGCTCAGATAGCCAGAGGGAATACAAGGTATTTATCAGAGGTGTCCCATCTCTTGCCTGTTTATCAAACGTCTCGGACACACTCCCAGCCGCTGTCCGTCTATCTCTGCAAAACATGAACACCAGCATACCATCAATTACCAACTAATTAATCCAATTACATCGACCCATTTGCATCTATTGCCATGTGGCAATTCTGGTAATGAACACAAACAACTTACTAAATGATGATCGCTTTATGTCTGCACATGAAAATAGAGACTCATATTGGCTCACACATGTAGAGTATTGGTATAGGTCTCACTCACCCCGTTTTATAAAGTTTATTTTTCATGTAAAGTGGCTAAATGAGATCGTACTTTGTTTGAAAGAAGGCGTGTTGACTGCTGATGGATAACAAATAACTAATAATGCACTTGACACAATGATCAAAAACAAATGATTATGCCGTGTGCAGTTTGAAACTATAATTGGACGACTATTGTACAATACTCTTTCATCATAGAGGGATCAATACTCCGTGCAGCTTTTACAGTTCAGAGCCCACGATGCCACAGGCAAACGCTGGAGAAACTTAGCAGCCTTGAATTTAATGAAAAAATTACCGCTTTTTAGCATATAACGAGCCCTTGAAAGACAGTGAGACCTTGGTGTGTATTAGGAATACAATGTTTTGTCTAGACATTTTAAAAATTGTTGTTGGCTAATTGTTTGAGTAAGAGAGTGAAAAGAGTTCAACAGTGCTCTAAGTGTTAACAGCTAGCCAGGCCGTATCTTTTTTTACAGTTTGTTTAATATCCACAAGTAAATATTACATTGAGGGCTTGACTATGAAGCTTTGGACGACTCACAGGACATGGGCACATATAGCTGACAATCTATATGACTTATATTCTCAGGATGTAGTGGTGTCTCTTTTTATGTTTAAATGACAGTTTCACATATTTGGATTAGAGCAAATATTTAGATTTTTAAAAACAAAGGAACATAATGTTTGAAAACAACAACACAATGCCTAGAGTGCCATCTAGATAGGCGCCAGCTTAGTTCACCCTGTGCCCGCTCGGCACTAACAGACTAGTATTCTCAGACAATCTTTATTCCTGATGAAAACTCTTGTCAAAAAGAAAACGAGCGCTCTGAATATATGACGGCAACTGAATTTGGTGATTGATAACGGATGAATTGGCCCCACAGCTGCTCTCTTTTTTTCACGGAGCAAATTGTTATGGTTCTCCAATAAAATCCCGCAAAGACCAAATTGTTGAAGGAAGTCATTTCATTGGTTCAGGTGGAGGAAATTGATATAGTCACACTGTATGTGGATTCTAATCGAACAAAGTGAACATGACAAAGCTGAAATTACAAAAACTGGGAGATTGATGGCAGTGAAAAGAAATGAAAAAGATCGTTTGAAAGGGGAGGCTTGTGGAGGAGCTAGTTTTGTGACACAATATATACACACTATATATATATATATATATATATATATATATATATATATATTTTTTTTTTTAATCCATTCATTCACATCTTATCATATATTGTTTTACATTCATTTTAGAAAAACTAAAAAGCTATTGTATATCCAGTGTTTATGTTTTTGTTGAAATCCTTTAAGTGTCAAAAAATCCACGAGAGCTTGTTTTCGTTTTCGGGGAAACTGTTATGTCGTAGATCCATTTAGCAAAAAAGAGATTGAGATGGACTCAAGTAATCTTGTCCTCAACCTGGGGTGAAATGCTGACTATGATGCATGACTTGACAGTTTCCTCATCCCTAAAATGTATTGTTTCAAATCGTCTGTGCTTTCACACGATTCAATTATACAGTCAATATTGCAGGGCTGGCTTTCTACTGCAACATTTTGACGATATGAGAACCTTGTGTGACCCATTTATTTTGATTTGGGAAAAACAATTGTATCTCATCCCTAATGTCTGTCGTGGGCAGGGTTCATAAATCACCCCCCTGGCTGTGTATGAATGTAGGATAGGTGCTGTAAATTCAGCAATATCAAAAGAGAAGAAATTAACGTGGATTATGTCACGTATTCATCAGTGGTACATTTGAAATGAAGCAGGAGCGCAGGCTGATATTCACATACCAACCCCTCTGTGATATTTCCTCTAGAACAGGAGTCAAAAGTTGAGCTTTCTTTTACAGAATAAAGTCTTATCATCAGAATAGATTCCTCAAAAGATCTTTGAAGTCATTTGTTGCTCTAAAGAGGCTCGAACAGTATCATTCATATGTATATGTTTGATGCAAAACAGAAGGGAATAAGGGCATTAGCTGTAACACAGATGATGGATCAAACCTCTCTGTGTTGCCGATGCACTGCCTATTGTTTGCTCTGTTGTTTCTTCCCATGAAAGAGAATTGTAAAAAAGACCTCCAACACTGCAAGAGAGAGAGAGAGAGAGAAAAAATGAGTGCAGGGGAGAAAGTGAGAGAGTGTATAGAGATAGTGTTTATTGCTTGTGGGAGGTGAATGATGGCGCAGCATAAAAACCATACCAAACCGAGCAGATGGAGTCTATGTGACAGTAAAACCCCAAACGTCCGCTGAAGGTTTTTACCAGTGACTTATGAAAGCTATCTGTCAAAACAAAAGCAAGAGTTAGCAGGATGATATGATAATGAAGCAGCATTTCTGCGCTAACAAATTATGCTCAAAAAGTAAATTGTTTGTCATAAGAGCCCTCAGTGTGAGCAAGGACAGTGGTGAGTCTGGGATTATTGGTCCGGGAAGTGACATGAGAGAAGTGGTTAGTGAAGTTCACAGTGAAATGGAAAGCATAAATCCTGTCTTTTTGGGGGTTTGGAGGCAGAAACTACTCCAACAAAACCAGAACTGTCTCAATAAAAAATCTATTCATATATAATGTAAAGAGGTAAAACTCCCAAAAAATCAATATGAAGATGACTTGTACTCACAGTGCTGCACTATGTTTAGGTCTCTCTATCAAAGAACAATTTTGACTGACTTGATTTTCCATTTCATGTGTACGTTGTGACATATCATAGGGATAATATTTCTTTTTTTACTCTGCATTAATTTGACAGTTATAGCTACATATATAGTTTGAATATTGGGTGTTGACAAATACGGCATGGCAAATATGTATATATGATTAACTTAATACAACACAATGTTATAATCAAATGCATAACTTCTTTGACTTGTTACCCCATGCAGAAAAGTAGTTCCCTAAACCTCTCAGATTAATTACTAATACATTTTAATAACTGTTGAAGGCTGAAAGAGGTAAAATGATTGATGATGATTTTTCTTTCTTTTCTTTTCTTTTTTCCAAATGTCACTGCCCCTCATATTTATTTAATATGATAGTAGTAAAAACACAGTCCACCTCGGACAGCAACAATGATTCCTAATGATCGTCATGAGGGAGTGGCTTTGGAGCCTTCAGCGTCAGTTTTGGACGTGTCAGAAACGCTGTGTCCCTACACGTTAGTTACATGCATGGTTTCTTTTACAATATAAACTTCCGTCATAAAATTAGGTTTAGGCCACAAAATTGTTTTGTTAGGTTTAGGAAAAATGTCACTGACTAACGACTCATGTGCCGACCGGCTCACAAGACTAATGACTGATCGTCAAGTCAACGTTTGCGTTTAGTTTCGCTCAGGACACAAACAGCATGTTTCCTGAATGAAATATCTGTTTCGCCCATCCACCTCTTCGACCACCCGCTCTGTGTGAACTATCTTGCACTCTATACTACGTTAGTTGCTGTGAGCGTGTACAAAGGACCTGGCTGTGTTTACCTTGGAGTCAGCTGTGAGCACGGTGCCTGCCAGGCAGCAAGGGGCACTGACCAAGCAGCAGTATTTTTACACTGTTGTATTGTTACTCATATAAAGGATGAATACTTCAACTCATCACTGTTGCATTTTTAAACCCACGGACAATAGCTGAGCAACTTTACTGGAAAACAACTAAGAAGTTGTTAAAATAGGCCCCATTTCAAGTAAAAATAGAGGCAGTTAAAGTTGAGAGACAAAGAAGGAGGCAGTTAAAGTTGAGAGATAAAGAGGTTTGAGCCAACAGAGGGGGCATTATGTCCGCAGCCAAACCCTATCAAGGTAAGAAAGGGCAAACCTGCAGGAGGTGTTATGACTGAGTTATTGTCAATGTTTACATGCCAGGTGTCAGTGGTGTCACAGATTGCCATCCCAGTGTTCTCAGCAAGGCATCGGCTCAGTAAAAAGACTTCAAAGGAGAAGCTTTGTGCTGAAACAGGGAAATAGACACACACGCACAAATGCACAAATGCATGAGCAACACACATAACAAAGTCATGATGACACATATATGCATTACAGTGTAGTGGCCATTGTATTCAACTCTATGACTAGTGTCCAGTTGATTAGGAATACATTAAAATCACATAGAACCGGCTCAATTCTGAGGGCGGTCTCTTTTTTAATGGCATGCTGGGCTTAAGTAGTTTAAGCATGTCAGAGTGGATGATTTGATGTGTGCTACTCAAAGGCAATGTGTGTACTTGTGTGTAATGTGATGGGCATGTGTGCAAGACATGAAACCGTGTGGGCATTTGCACGCAGTGTGCATTATTTGTTTCTGAGGTTTACCCAAATGGATTGTTGCGATTGCGTACTGTGCTGCATGCACTACTTAATTAGGATGAACTTTTCAAATAATCCATTATTAGCAAGAGTGGATCATAAAGGGAAAACAAAGACAGGACTAGTTTTATTACTTTCCTGCAGCTTCACGATGCCTTGGTGTCTTGCTTTCTTTAAATTTAGATTCAATTGTATTGTTGTTTGCACTGGGAAGCTGTTTTTCTAAATAGGTAAAAGATAGAAAAAGACAATATTGCATTTCATTGCAATGGAATTAAATTTATTAATCAAATAAAATAACTTAAACACAATTATGTGCTTTCTTTGTTTGCTAAAGGCCAATTTGTATTCCAATTGTATGCAATGTTTTATGAATTCTGAAGCCGATAGCTGCTGGTGAAATATTTTCCACATCATAAAGAATCTGCTCATATATGCACAGCATTTGTGAGGACAAAGACGAAGAATTTGATGGAGCAGTAAAGGTTTGATGTGTTAGGGGTTTTCACGGTTTGCAAATCTGAAAAGAAAAGAATAAAAACAACAACCAAAAACATTTCTCATCTGTTATGCTGGCAGAGTGGATGTGCTTTGAGATACACATTTTGCTGAGCCACAGTGGAGTGTTTGATTTCAAACCAACTTTTAGCTGATCATTATATTTTATTAAAAGCATCTCAGTTCATTATACAAGAAGAGCCCTCTCTGACGGGAAGATACATCTTCGTATCAAAAGCCTCACACCCAACGGAGGGGAAGTAGGCCCTTAATATGTATCGGAGTTTACACATTTATGAACCAAACAAATAAATGTTTGACAAGAGCTGATGCAGCTGTCAGACTAACTGTATTATCCCTGTGATATTACCCAGTCAGAGTTTTACTCTTTCTGTTCATCTATTACACAAATCTGCTCCTGCGTAGGTAGCGCTTCATCTCACGTCTCCCTTTCACTGCCAGATTAGATGGGTAAAAACGGCGTACTGAATATATATATATATATATATATATATATATATATATATATATATATATATACAGGCACGTGCCACAGATAGAGCCCTAGTGGTGCTCAAGCACCAGCCCCTTTGCCCTGGCTGAGAAAAAGTGCCCTTTTTTCAGGAGGCACTTTTTTCATTCATCAGTGTTTAAGAATAAAAGTTTCTCGCTCTGTCATCAAGTCCCCCCAAATGTGTTTTGATATCCGACGGCGCATTTATTTGAGTTCTTGTAAGACTTTCGCCCCGACGTGCTCCGCGCCGCTCACGAGTCCCCTCCCTTCCTTCTCTCTCTCTCTCTTCCCTCCGCCGCGCCCCTCCCTCCTCCTCCTCCACGTCCTGCTCGAGCAGTGATCCTCGCGCCACCAAACGGGTGCACCTCCGTCTCCTCTGACCCGCAGCATCAGACACACAGGTCATGACGGTGTTTGTCCCCTGACGTTTGGTGATAAATCAACCACAACATCAGCGCTGCTGAAACCATGACATCACAACTGGTCCGACGTTTCCTAAAAAAATAAACAAACAAAAACTCACGAAATCCGTGATTTCAAAGCTTTGCAGCTGTTTACTGATGTTAGAGAATAGAGATAGGGAGAGAGAGAGAGAAGAGAGAGAATAGAGGGAAAATAGAGAGAGAGAGAGAGAGGGGGAGAGGGAGAGGAGAGAGGGAGAGAGAGAATGAATTCTTATTTTGTTCTATTTAACAGGGGCTAGTCTAGGATTTGCTTGGCCAGACTGAAAAAAATCATAATGCCTCTCTCGTATTGTTCAGAGGGCCAAATGTGGAGGGGGGTGCAAAAAATGCACCCCCCTCTGAGAAACAATTTAAAGAATTCAATTTTATGTCACTGCCAGAGCTTGAACCCAGGACCTCATGCTCACCAAACAGGCGCTTCTACCAACTCAGCCACAGTGCCTACATTACATTTTTTTCACACTGCATCAATTTTTCTTTTCTACCAAAAGTACAAAACCATAACATTGTTTAAAAAAAACACACGAGTGAAGCTCGCCTAATGTGCGACCCATTAGCCAATCAGAATGCTTGTAATGTTGTTGCTATATAATAATTCATCTTTATTCATAAAGGAAATGTAAGCTAGCGGTCTGATGCTGCCCAAAGGTCATATTGCTGCTTATGCATCAACTCTGTCAGAATTAGTTTTTGGCATTGGGTGCCCTTTTTTGGGGTTTGAGCACCTGCCCCCCAAAATGTCTGTGCACGTGCCTGTATATATATATATATATATATATATATATATATATATATATATATATATATATATATATATATATATACTCTTCTTTTTTTGGACTGATTTGTTTGAAAGATCCTTATTGAAAAAAGATTTGTTTACTCCCGAAAGCCAAAGCGCCAATCGGAATTCAGCTAGTCCCCCCCAATATTTTCCCCAAGGGGGTTATCCACACACCTTTAATATTTAATCATGATAATACGGCAGCAAATCACATCATAGGCAACGCATGCTAGATCATATTGTCTGATCCAATAGCATGCTCATGTGTTGCTATCAATTACAACTTTGGCACCCAACTAATTTGTTTGAGGGCTGGATTGGTAATTTGATTTCGGGCTCACTCACTTGATTTCCCTTACCCATTAATTTCATTTGCACTTGCCCATCAGCGGCAGCAGCACATGGTGAGTCACCCACGTCCCAGAGCTCATCTTAGCCCAGTCTTATTAATACCGCCAGTTGTGGCAAGTGCCAGCCTGACACTCACGCAGCATGCGCCTGCCGCTCTCATTCGATGCCATCACAGCCTGCATCTCCCCTTCAGTGGCTTGGAACCTCTTAACCTGTCCACTCTTCACCTCACCAGCCGGCTCACTCTCGTGCCTCTGCTGAATATGAATTCGGAGCCTTTCTTTTCTTACACCGATTGCCAATTTAAAATCTCTTTTTCTAGTTCAAAACGAGTGTCTTTTGGTAAGAACCTCATTATTGTGATTATTTTGAGAGTTGATGGTACATTGAGAGCTGTATTCGGTGTGGAAAAAACATCGTTCTTCTAGAGCTTAAAGAGGTGTACATTTTGTTATGAATATATAATATAATGATCAAACCGATGACAAGAAGATACTGTCATTACTTTAATGATTCTATTTGAAACATCAAGATAAATTACTGGAAACAACATATCTGTATTGTAATTTGTATTCCGAAAATACAAGGTATCCAATTAACCTTCTCTGACACTGTCATCAACGTAATCCAATCTTGCCTTTATCCTACATGAAAGTGAACAAATTAATTATTCAGAGTGACAAAGGATAGTGTTTTGATAGCTTGTTAATAAAGATTGAAACTAGTAAACTCCTTAAAATTATTAATGGGATGTAGTAATATTCCCTGATGAAAAAAAAGTATCTTCAACAGTTAAATGCACATAAATCCCATTTGTATTGATGAGCTCACTGAAAAGTGTCATGTGCAAGAGAGACTTGTGTTATTGAAATTTTAACAAGGATAAATGGCCGGGACACAGTGGTACCCTCTGGGGAGTCTTCCTCCCGTTCAACACTGGTGGCACAAAGATGTCTTCTGTCGTAATGCTTAAATGAACTGGCCCGCAATTCGAGTGCCTCTATTTCATACTTCATAACATGGATTTGAGTGGGCGTAATGTCTTTTGCATATGGCCGCTTAGCGATAAAGAGTGAATAATAACGGAAACCCAAACAATTATGAGGTTTAGTCCCGCATCGCTGGCCTTGATAATGTCACATGTCTGTGAGGGGACGTGTTCTGTTTCAGTTAGACGCTCTGTCACCGTGGGTCATTGGATTCATGTCTGTTAATTGTTGCTATGTGGCCCTTGAGGTTTCTTCTTCTTCTTCTTCTTCTTCTTCTTCTTCTTCTTCTTCTTCTTCTTCTTCTTCTTCTTCTTCTTCTTCTTCTTCTTCTTCTTCTTCTTCTTCTTCTTCTTCTTCTTCTTCTTCTTCTTCTTCTTCTTCTTCTTCTTCTTCTTCTTCTTCTTCTTCTTCTTCTTCTTCTTCTTCTTCTTCTTCTTCTTCTTCTTCTTCTTCTTCTTCTTCTTCTTCTTCTTCTTCTTCTTCTTCTTCTTCTTCTTCTTCTTCTTCTTCTTCTTCTTCTTCTTCTTCTTCTTCTTCTTCTTCTTCTTCTTCTTCTTCTTCTTCTTCTTCTTCTTCTTCTTCTTCTTCTTCTTCTTCTTCTTCTTCTTCTTCTTCTGATGCCATGCAGATGCAGCCTCTTAGCAAACATTTGGAAGTCTCCGTATCCCATGAGATAACTTCGATCTTTAGAAATCCATTGTGAGCACATGTCTGTCTACAGCGGCGATGAAACACACAACCTGAAGTCTTTTTCTCCACACGACGAACTGATGTCAGATATTACATCTTGTCAAACAGAAATAATGAAAAAGCAGGATTGCACTAACTTAAATATTGCTTTTTTCTTTATGTCGGGACTGATTGGGATTGAGTTTTGGATATGTCTCGCCTGCATGCCAAGCTATTAAATCCTGCCAACCATTCCCCTGCGTCCCACCCTTCTTGGTAATTATCAGGGCCTCTTTCATAAATAAGAATGAACAAAAACACATCTGTGGTGCATAATGAGATGCAGTAATTAATGTCATCGATTCACATCTGTACGGATACTGACTGGGTTTTGAAATGTGATAAAAGTAATCACATTTCAAAACTTGGAGTTAGTTTCGGAGCCCTGTAACTCAGTTAGCGTGTGACTGTGGAGAGAGTGAGAGGGATGCTCTTGCTCTGTGATTGATGAGTGCACACCGGGCAGGCTATTAAAAAAGCTGCAGCGTATTCCACAGACAATGGCAATAAACATATTCAGGGTGCTGAATTCAAAATGACTTATTTAGGGAAAGAAAATACCTTTTTTTACACAAACCATAACCATAAACCTTGGATTAATGGGGAATACTGTCTGCACATTTAAATATGCTACTACACAAACACATTCTAGCACAGATACACAAATGCAAACATGTTCGCCTTTGCTCCATGGTTACAGCTCATTTTATTTATTACGATAAGCAAGACCATAGAACAATAATTATATGAAAAATTAAGCACTTTGTATCGACACTAACCATCAAAGGAAAGGAAAGGACCTTTCAGATACTTTGGGGAAATATAATGTCCCCCTCTCTTGAGCTATAGATGAGAAGATGCCGCCACTGTAATGTCTTTACGATTCGCCAGCAGCAGCTTAGCTTAGCACAACGTCTGAAGAACCAAATCAGCCTAGAATTCTTGCATGACTTTTTGTCTTTTAAAAATAAATGAAATATAACGTAATAATTGGTAGGCAGGTTGTGTTGTCTTCGGACTGACCAGGCTAGCCTTTTCCAAATGTCCAGCTGAGCTAAACACAACTCAAACAAGTATAGCTGTAACACAGCAAATATGCAAGTTTCCCAAACTGTTTATCAGACCTAAAGTAGTGACTGCAGATATGCACCTATGCTTGAGAAGGTCAGGATTAAAATAATGTTCAGCAATGGCAGATGAATAATAGCCACTTATTCCAAAAATAAATATCTTTGGAGGTATAGCAGGTGATTAGAAATAATGTATGCTTTGCGAAAAGAGGGAGCTGCTTGGGTGGGGGGTGGGGGGAACGACACAAAGAAATCCACATTGTAACAAATGGATAATGTATAAATGTGCTATTCGAGGTAACATCCACAGATGGCAGAGGATATACATCTGCAAATGGTGCTAGATGAGAGTTTAATAGCAAAGTTACGAGTGTTTTGGATCTAAATATAAAATGTAGCTCAAATAAAGTCAGGACCCTTCGATAAACGTGTTTATGTGATAACGTTCTTTGTCCCCGGGTTTACATTGTTTCACCCGACACACTGCATGCACACGCACAGACAGGAGTGAGAATGTGCATGTGTCTTGTGTGCACTGACAGTGGGTACAGGTGCTCCATTATTTAAAGTATCTCCTTGGGCTTTAAAGCTCTGACAGAGAACTGTAGACATGGTTTCTCCCCGCACCCCCCCCCCCTCCTCCTCCTCCTCCTCCTCCCTCCAACACCTCTCCCAACCGCAAAATTATTACCAGAGCTTCTCTGGGGAGAAGCAGAGGGGAAACGTGATCTGGAAGAGAGGGGCGAATCCACCACAACAACAGCTGCTTCCAAATCACAACAACCTGGGGAAGGGTTGTGGGTTATATTTTATGGGTGGAGAGGGACCACGGATGTTCATTTATTTATCTCCACAGTCAGCATCAAGGTGTGTACGTGTGCGTGCGCTTGTGTTTGTGACAAGATCTGTCATCGCTCACTTTAAACTTATACAGGAACAAGCCTGAGGTCACTCGTCACTCTGTAGAGTGCCGAGACCTACAACGCCACAACCAGTCATGTGTGCGAATGATGAATATGTAAAAAGTAATCAATTTTAATGCGTCAAAATATTATAATGAATGTAGGCAATGTGGAAAATCTTATTGAGTTGGTCTGGTGCCATTTACTTTCCTCTTCACTCCCTTTCATAGACGCTACTTGTGCGCGCGTACAATTACGCTGAGAGCAATTTCATATTTCAAGTATGCAAATATCGATACTGTGAGGCCACAAACAGTCCTAATGCGGAAACTATGTCGGCTGTGGCACAGTAATCCTTTTGAAGTGTCGTGCTGGCGCATTGTTTAAAATCTAAATTAGCTTGCATGTACATTTGAGCTCACGCGTGCACACTCACGCGCACACACAGGGCTCTGAATTAGCCTAATGGTTCTCAGTAGACCTAGCACTGAACACACATGCCTCTGGTGGTGTAAATGATGGGGCATGTGATGGAGCTGAATACAAACAGAACCATTAACAGTTGGAGCGGGCCAATCAATGGCAGCAACCTTGGACATTTTGGCCACTACGTGCTGTTATTAATTGGGTCCTCCTACTTCATATGTTGAAATAATAGCTCATGTGATATCATTCAGCCACAGTGGGCGAAATCCCCAGGGATCAAGCATCAGGCTGGAGGACGGGATCGAAGGAAGACGCTGCCAACAAACAGCACCTATAGCGGGACACACCTGGTATCTAACGCTGTTAGTTTACAATTGAAATGGTTGAATAAATGATCCTGCTGATTCAAATGGTTTCATTCAGATCACTTAACAAATATGTTGCCATAGGTTATGTAGTTTGTGAGCTTTCTTTTAGGGGGATTACATATCGCCACCTCTGACTTCAGTTCAGCAGTACATTTAATTGAAATTAAACATCCCGGTCAGATTGTGCCCTTACATATATAAGAAAAAAGGGAAAACAATATTTTTGTATTTTCATATCAAAATCCAATTGTCCTTTCTTCCTGTAAAACAACATGTGAAGTGTGCTTCTGTAAGCTTGTACCAAAACATTTAAACCAATAATATCTTGACCTCCATTCAATAATCAATCTGCAACATTTAGCAACAAGGGAGGTATGTGTGCTCTGTAGCTCCGTATCCTAAGCCGTCCACTTTTTCGTGATCCCAAGCAAAATGCGAAGGATTTGATTCAAACTTGTCATGTATCTGTGTACTCCCTAAATACAAATTTCACTGGGGAATGGGTCACAGTACAAGCTACAAAACACTCTCATCTACTTTTGCTGAGACTTATGGTATGCTGACTGTTCGTCAGTTCAGAACGAAGCCTCTACGAACACTGTAGAGTCACTTCGTGTCTGGAAACATTATCCACACAGCAGTAACATCTGTCCAAATGTATCGGAGAACAAAACTTAAACTTTTTCTCCAGCCTTTCTCCAGACTCTGGCGCCTTGACTTCCAAATGAAATACAACACTTGCTTTTGTCTGAAAAGAGGACACAATTGGCACATGGGAGTTGTCACACCTGCAGCCCATCAGCTAACGAGAGACGGAGTATATCATCCCTCCACTGGAAGGCATCAGGGGAGAGCTGCCTGAAGATGAACGGAGAAGGAGCGTTGGAACCTCAGGAGAGGAGTCGCAACAGACCGGAGGTAACTGGACCCTCTCACCTCTCTCCTCTGCTCTGCCCGTACAGGAGAAACAAACTGTCTCACAGCAGGTGTGAGACCAAAGACCCCGACCGGGAAGAATCCTTTGTTGCCGTTAGATGCCCATTCCCCCTTTTTCCTATACGTTTTATTAAAGGACCCTTTATTTTGCACTACGTCTCTGAGTCTCCTGATTTTATTCAGAATCTCAGCTCCACGTCCCCCGGGTTGCCTATATATATATATATATATATATATATATATATATATATATATATATATATATATCTCTTTTACTTGTAAATTGGTATACACCACCCTGCATCTATTTTTGCATTTCTCTGAAAACACAAATCCAGCCCCTGAGTATTTGACCCCTCCTCTAATTTGTAATGAAAGAGAAAGCAACTTACTATGAATATCATTTTCAAATATCTTTGTATCCTATTTCAAAGCATGATTGTTATTTTAACATGTAACTGAAGCATTGCCAGCACTGGTCCCAGTGTGTGCCGCCATGTATTGGTAAACACATACCACAGAGGCAACCTCTGTGTGTTGTTGGGCTTTGGCTCCAGTCTTGTAGGGCTGCTATAAGTTTTGAAAAGCAACTAGATATCACAATGCTTGCTGACACTTTTTTTAGATTCATTCACACCTTTTTCAATATTGTTACAGTGACCATCAACTATTACTTGTTAAAACTTCAGTGAGAATAAAAACACAAGCATATCTTCAAAAATATAAACTTTAAATATTCTTGGGATGTTCATTACATTACATTACATGTCATTTAGCAGACACTTTTATCCAAAGCAACTGACAATAAGTGCATTTCAACTTAGAGTACAAACTAAGAACAACAAGAATACAGAAAGTATAATTTCCTCAACATAGTCAAACTACAAAAGTACCACAATAAGAGCTATTTAAGTGCCACTGAAGTGCTAATCTGTGTTTTAATACAGATATAGTCGGAAAAGGTGCTTTTTCAGTTCTTACTCACTATGCTTTCCAGGAGCGTAAAGCAGGCAGTAACCGCTCTTCCTGATATCATCAATAATGTTGCGCCGTATACCAGGTATGGAGGATTATTATTCAGTTGTAATACGCCATATTAGTTTATTACTGAAGTATTTACTTGTGGAACGTTTTGTTTGTTTGCAAAATGGGAAGAAATGTTTCAGCCTTGATTTAATGGTATTTATTGATACCAGTAATGTTCCTGTTTTAGGTATGAAACATACGCAACCGGGAGGAATATGGTTCTGCCAAAGATAATTGTGCTGCAGATTGAAACGCCGATTTAATGGTGGAGCTCTTTGCCAGTCACAAGAGAGAAGGATGGTTGTGTTTGGTTTGCTCAGCTAATTGGTTTGATGTTTCCGCTTCTTTACAAATTTGGTAAAATACAAGTGTACTAAATAAATCATTGATTCTTCTGCCTATCACCACACTCGACCCTTTGGCCTGCAGATACACAAGATCTTTGCTTGGTGGTTATATCATCTATATCCAAGATAAATGTTGTGCCGGTGACTGCATTACACATCTACAGAAGATACGTATATGCCACTGACCATAAGCTGTAATTGAGCTAGGTCTGTAAAGAGTATTCGTCTCTTTGCTTTCACCACTAGTTCCTATATGAGAAGGCGTATTTCCTCTGTTTCTATATTTTTTTAATGAATTCTTTACGGAAGACACTTGTGTTTCCCCCATTGGTTAATCTCATAACGCTTATTTTTAAGTGTGAAGCCTATTGCGTCCCATGGGTTTTCATGACATCCTGTTATGGATTCTTAATATCAAGAGGAACATTTTCTTTCAGCTTTCCTGCTTTAAATCACAACTTTTTAACCCCAGTCAAGGGCGATGACTTTTATTCTGACCGACTGTTATAGTGCGAGATCAGGATAAATGTTTCCAACATTTGCTATTCCTGTTATATTTGAAGATGTTTTCTGGACGAGAGATCTGAGAACTGTGGTGCACAACAACTTTCCACCAGGGTATTCTCTGCTATTCTTTCCCTCTGATGTGAGCCTTCTCGCTCTTATTACCTTTTTTGTTGTCCTTCCCCAGTGTTTTCGTTTCGCTACACCATCTGTCTGTCCTGTGCTTGTTAAATCAGTCCGCCCATTCACGCCGTCCTCTGCCTCGACTTCACCCCTGGCTCTTTTCATTTAGTCTCCAAAACCACACAATGATATGCAAGTCTGAGTCAATCCACCCCGAGTTGTTGGATGTTTGTCAAACAATACTAGAACAACACCATGATGTGTTGCGTGCACAAATCTCAACCGTCTATATACCCTCTTGGCATTGTTAAGGGAAGGCGGCAAAGGCAGAGACAGATATGGAGACACATATCATATCAATCTACAGGATATTAGCTGCAAGACAGCAGTTCATGCTGCCAATGATGTAACCCTGTGTGCCAGTATGAGCAAGTGCCACAATAAATTACTTCACATCAGCTAATGTTTTTTTATCTGATGATAGCGCTCTGTGTGGGTTGTGTGATTTCAAGCTTAAGATGTTGTTGTTGTGGCAGAGTACGGTGATTAAGAGTGTGCGTGAGGGGAAGAGGGAATCAGAAGACAAAACTGTGTACAAGACTGTTATTGTAAAGGGTTTATGATTTATGCAAAGGATAATGTTTAAAACCTGAAGATCCCAGCCAGTACTCCCCCAAACATAGTCCCATCTTATTGTATAAACAATGCACTCATTCTTGTGACACCATTTTAAAATCCAGTTGGCTGTGTTTTGCCTTTCTTTCTTTTTTCTGGGTATACTGTGCTACTTAATAGCAAGGGAGTCAATTGTGCTTATTCATAACCAAGGGGAGAAGGACTGTGTTATTTCTTTAAGGACAAATAATTCATATCATATTCACTAAACGCACAAAGACAACATTGTGTATATTTGCAATTTCGTATTATATTAGTACCAATATTTGTTCAGACTTCAACCTATCCCAAACATTAGTTTATTGTGCAAATATTGACAATGATTTCCTGTATGAATGTAAGCTGTTTGTATTCTGCCAAAACAAAATCGCAAACACCATATTCTTTCCTAATTAAAGAAAGCATCTTTTGTACCCCTTTTCTCTCATTCCAAAACCTCCAGGCTTTTATTCAGGAGATAACTGCAGTTTTACTTGGTCCAAGCTCAGTTGGCGATGGATAAGAGGAATGTGTGGGTGGTGGGCACCGTGGCATACCTGTGCAACCCTGCCCTTGATGGGCCAGTGGGTAACATTGCCAGGCTTAAGACTTATTGGCAAAGCCATCACCATGCTCAGGAGGAGCTTGGGAAGTGGTTTCCAAGGTGGAGGAAGATATTATTGTGCAATTGCCTGAGAAAACAAAACAGAACCTTTGCTTTGGTTATGTACAGAAGAAATGCTCAGTATCTAACTACAGAGGAGGAGAGAGTAGACCGAGAGAGGTGGTTGGAGTGTTGGAGGGGTTACTGAATTAATCTGGTTGCTCACTTCTGTCTGGCTGCCAACTTCCAGAAACAAGTATTTGCCAAAATGACGTGAAAACCAGACAGCACATCTTTCTTTGTCCTCCCACATGCATCTGCAGTGCAATCCTCCCACAGCATTTAACAATAAGACAAACCTATCCATTTACTGGCGACAAATGTTCTGTTTCTATGCCTCATTAACCTTACATGTATCACTAATCTCACATTGCAGGCAGATTAATGTGAAATAAAGCTATGTAAGCAGATGCTACACTAAATAACTTAATCATTTACTAGCAATTACTGATCTGTTTACTTGTAATGCAACTGAAATGAGACAGTGACAAGTGGATACTTACATTAGAGGCGAGATGTAAGTTGCTGCTAGTTTGTTGTTCTGAATCAATTATTTAACGTTATCTTATTAATTAAAAGGATCTACTTGCAGGTCAGTCGCGGCAATGACATGGTAAAATATTCACAATAAACTGGTTTTCCTTTTGTAATACATTTTAGTACAGGAGTGAAAACAATCACGTGGATAATGTGAAATATAATTCAATCTAGTATCATAATCCTTCCATTATTACAGTAGAAGTAAACAAAAATCCAGACATTTCAAAAATGAATATTGTTTGTGGGGAGCATAGGTTTATTGGCATATGCTGTTTTTAACTAAATGTATTCTTCTACTACAAGTCCATTTGGACCCACTAATATAAAAGTCCAGGTTCATCACCTATAAATGTATAGGAACACAACATGGGCAATGCACAAGTCTGTTTAGCTAAAACAAGAAAGGATGAATATGACAATGATCACTAATGTAATTAGAGTAATTAGAGAGCATAATTGTATTTGATAATTTTTAAATATTCAAATCCAAATTGAATTTGTAAGGTGTGTTGATATGTTTGACATGGTTTCAAACAAATTAACTACAATGACATTTCCCCTTAATTTGGGAATGGGTGTATGAATAAAAGTCAGAAAGGCAAACCTTGAAAGAATAAAGAAAAAAAGAAAAAACAATTCACTTCTAACGACAGTATCCAGATCATGGCTAATTTTCGCATTGAGCTTTGGTGACAGTAGTGATGACTTTACAATGAAATCTAAATTTACAACTTCCGCACATAGATTCAATCAGAAACATTGGCTATCCATTAAATCAAAGGATTAAAGCAAATCTCCAATTTGTTTTCTGCTTGCTGCTGTTTCAACATTGACGCCATGTCTACTGACCTGGCAACATGTCATGTTGTGTCAAGTCCTCAGTCCTAAGAAGACTCGCTGAACAGAAAGGTCAGAAAAGCATGCTCATAAAGAGATGTCGACAGCTTTTAGCCCATGGCTTTGCTTAAATCAAAGCCAAATGCAGTTGCAGTCAAAAAACACTTCTGATTAACTCAAGCAACAGTGAGCACTGGCTCTGAGTAAGACCTGTAGGATTTGTGGCGGTGAGGGCATTGACTAAGAAATCACAACATTTCCTCTAGGTACGAGGTGTGCGTCTATATATATATATATATAGAAGTGCGTCTTTGTGTGTGTATGTGTGTTTATGTGTGTACATGCTGTTCTTGTGGCGAGTCTGTGCTCTGGGCTGTTTTTCCCTGACTGTCAGAAACATGCGGCATAAAGCAATACACCTGCAAGTCATGGTGTTAAGTCACTGGTGCTGTGCAGTTCACAGTCCTTGGGCAAGTCCATGGTTAACCAGAGCTATTTCTTATCTTACAGAGAACAGAATCATAACAACAAATAAACTCTGATGATTTCCAAGATGCCTTTTTTAAACCTCTTATTTTATTCCAAATCACTGCAATAACAACCGACTAGACTTGTGTACAACTATTATTACCATTCTTTGCCTAATCATGCAGATGAAGGCATTTTTCTCAGACTACAAGGAGAACGGCATCGCCGCTTCTATGGCAACAAATTCATGTAGTGCGATTGTATGTTTTGAGGGAGGGTGTTGTGTTGTGTGAGCAGCAGCGAGTGCCCATTTGTGAACGCTCTTCCATCATCATGAGAGACAGCCCACACAGCTCCAAATTGCTGATGAGCTTATTTTTAGTCGAGGGGCTGCCCCAGTGTCTGGTTTACATGTGGGACTGGCAGAAAATGTAGAGCAGATTTCCCACTTAATACTTGTACAGCAAGCCTTCCTGCTCCGTAATTAACCAATTAACAAGCAACATGCCCCACCAACACCATCCCTGATTCAGTTTGCAATCAGGAATGCTCGTCTGCAAAGTTTTAATTGT
Organism: Liparis tanakae; assembly: GCA_036178185.1. NCBI lineage: Eukaryota > Metazoa > Chordata > Actinopteri > Perciformes > Liparidae > Liparis > Liparis tanakae. Next base: position 11,277,686 of record CM070096.1, on the reverse strand, counting down.
GCCCGGGGCAATAACTTACTGTTTGTAATCACATTCTCTCTCTCCCTATATTGCACCATGGTGCGTTTGGGAGGAAAAAACTTACTGGCGCAAGCTAATTCGGCAAACCTCCATGTTGGAGGTGAGCACAGTGCACATTAACAGCAGTGCTTAGGGTTTCTGCTGAACAACAGAATGAGACTTAATATGCTCCCCGAATATTAACACATTGTACATTTAAAGCCTCCGATGAGAGGTGAGAGGCAGGCAGGGGAGCTTTCACTCAACCTGTCCACCTTACAGCATGCGGACACACGCAAAGGCAAAGTTCAATGCCTTCATATTTCAAAATTGGATATTAGCTTAATACTTTCTTTGGCGCAGAGAGAAGAAAACGGTTACACATGTGGTTCTTACTTGAAGCAGCACACTTGGCTCGCATGAAGGGGGCAAGCCTTGTGCCAGAGCCAATCATTGTGCAGGAAGCTGACGAGATGACTCATTAAGCTGTCACGTGTCTGTTAAACATTGCTGCTGTGCTATAGCAAATTATAGGTGACTTGATGTGTTTCCTTCTTCTTTGCTTTTTGGTGCCAGTCCGTACCCCGATCTAAAAGGCAGAAGTGTGTTCCGTCGGATGGAAGCACAAAGCCCTCCATTTTCTTCAGGAGACCACAGCCGCCCCGCACCTTTATAAATACATGGTGGACGCTATTGGCTATAGACATTAAACAATTACAATCATCATGCATTCTAATATGATAGACAGAGGAGAGCCCGGGATTAGGTTTCCACTCTTGATGTATAAACACACACACACACACACACACACACACACACACACACACACACACACACACACACACACACAAACACACACACACACACACACACACACACACACACACTAACTGCCAAACACAAACAATCTAGGGCAGCTATTCCAAATCCAATTGTTGTGAACATGAAGCCAGCTAGTTTCAGGCATTGGGTGAGTTTGGCCCACACATACCAATTAGGCCCGTTTCCAAAGCAATACCGCACAATGCTGCCCAGAGGACTGCAGCAGAACAAGACTTTGATTTCCCTCTATGTGATAGTAATTTCATATTCTTCTGAAAAGCAACATGGCTACTGAGGCTTGAGTCTCGAGATGGGCAATGAAGAGCAATTCACAACAAGATGCTTGTTTAGTCATTTGCATGCAATTTCTCAAAAGCAAATAGGTAGCAACTAGTTTGGTGTGGAGGTATTGCGTGACCCGTGTAGATACAGCAGCCGCTGCTACATCTACACAACATCCGTGGAGGCCTCTTGTTTCGGACCCGGCGTGTCCCTCGGTAGCTTTGTTAACCGCTTGCATTTGATCAGTTATTGTCTCTCGCTTCCCCCACACGTCTACGAGTAAGCCTGGCATCTGGGATCAAAACTCAAGGCCATAACTGAGAATGTAGCCCGTGGTCTTCACGTTGACTAAACGCCGTTGAGCCCGAGTCCCATCACAGCGCTTCAGACAGATTGAGGAATAAAGGGAGGAGGCATAATGAGAGCCAGGAGTATTCCTACACTCTATTTATAGGGAGCACATTATTGTTTACCTGCTCTCTTAGTGGTTTTGAGGGGTGGTGAACTGCTAATGAGAAGAGGAATCTTTGCATTGCCATATTGTTGTATCACCTTCCGGTACAAATTGTATGTTGAATATTTCTTGAGAGAGCCTGAGAGCTGTTTTCATGACACATCTTTAGCCTCCTCGTTCGATTTCACCCTCTCTTGCTTCCTGTCATAAAATGAAATCTTATTTCCGGTGTTGGGAGTTGTGGAAGCAGCAACAAGACAGTCTTTTCAGTCAGGTGATACTTACTGATTGCGGATTTCTCTGCGAGACGGTGTGGGAGAGCCTATTGTTGAAATAAATCTTCACCCTCTCATTTGAATCACCGGGAATGCTTGATAATTTGTCACAGGGGAGGAGAGTAACCAAAGTACCCCAAAGAGAGCAGAGGTGTTACTGCATGGAGGCAGTCATATTAGCTGAGATATTCTTCAAGATTATGTGCCCCTTCAACCCAGGCCAGGAATTTGTCAGCAGAAGTGTAGATACGGCTCTATCAATAATCCATGGCATTGTGTATTTCCCAACTGATGCCATTATACGGCTGGGGGATGACAGCACTCACCAACTCCATCATCTTATCCGAGGGGACCAGGATCTCATAAAGCGCTTTCAACATAGACATCTCATATAATGGGTAATAACTCCAGCCAGTTAATACGGGGGAATTATCAGGGAGAGGAGCGATGAACCCAGCACAGGCTGGCCACCACTATGGTTGGGAAATACAAGTAAGCAGGGGAGCAAGAGAAGGTGTCGGAAGAGGGGGAGGGACAACAAGAGAGGTGGGAAATAGAAAAGGGTAACGGGAAAGCATGTGAGATAAGAGGGGGAGAGTTGGTGTAGGATAAGAGGCGAAGGAGGGGAGATAAATACAAAGTGAGGGGGTTGTTGTGTGAAGCCGAAGAGCCAAAGTTAGAGAGAGGAGGAAGATAAATTAGTAAGGAGGAGTTAGGGAGAGAGATGGGGCAATGCTTTAACAAAGAGCCATGTGAGGAAGACCTCCAGAAAACTCTCTCACTTTATGAACTTTGCTTCATGGAAAAATCATCAGTTTGAGGATCCTGGATTCAGACTGCCACTGTGGAATAGATGGTAGAAGACTCCGTAATGAAGAGATTAAACTAGTAATCTCTTTAATCCAAGTTAAAGCTCTCTGTCATTTTTTTTATATTACAGTATCTTTTAGAGCTAGCTGTACTGTACATTGTGCATATTAGAGAGGAAGAAGTAGGTCAAAATGTAACATCCATATGTAAAATCTACGTGTGCTAATGAACGTTGAGTCTTGAATTAGACATTTGGATAACGGGATAAAAGCCATCTTTTTCTAGACTGAGGTTATAAATCTAAGGTCATGTCCTTTAATCATTTTGTAACTTTGAAAGGATTATACATGTTTTTATTTTGACCTGCTTGACTGCTGAAATGCCCTTTATGTTGGTGATAGCCAGGCCTCCCTCTCACGCTAGCAGTTGGAAGAGAATGATGCAATGTGTCTTTTGACAGGAGCATGCAGGCGAGAGCACATTCCCTCCGCGCTCGCCTCCTTTCACCGGCTCCTTGTATGTTTGAGGATTGATTTTACTGTTTTATAGTTCACCTGCAATCATTAAATTTGCTAGCTCGAACCCATCCCCCCAGTTTTTCACAAGCATACATCTCATCAAGGTCACTCAGATCAGCTGACAAGCACAGGGGGCTGTCATGCGGTTTTCTATCTTTGGATTGGACAGCTGATTCGTCAAATTATGTTTTCTCTTAAATGTGCTCTATACATGAATTTGTTTTTTTATAGCCTTCATAAAATATATTTGAGAAGCCTACGATTGCTTGGATAATATGCAAAGCTGACATTGTGTTTGAAATCTTTCCTTCATTCACGATAGTTACATTCATAGGGAGGAGTACATTTTGGAAATCCTCCCACATCATGTCCAGGAAGTAAATATACTGCACAAGGCAACACAACATTTTTGCATGTGGAAACCCAAAATACCCTGCTCAATTATCTCACCTCTTGGCCACCCTCGTTGTCTTGTTCTTTGTCACTGCCCATTAAATCTTAAGCAATGTTAGCATCTGGCTCCAACCCTTTATCGGGCCTTTTAGTCTCTAGTGGGTGCGAGCCACTAGCGCTATTAGGGACAGGAGGGAGAAAATAAATATATATTAATGCCACCCACCAAGCAAGATATTCAGTGTTTGCATTTCAGGGGACAATAAAGAGAGCCATCTGTTCCTGTCATTCTTGCTTTATTGTTTTCCTCGGCGGGCCACTCACTTTAGAAGTCCATATCAAGCCCTCCCCACCTCACATTCTCTGTACTCCAGACACCCGGATGTACACAAACTACAGTCAAACTGTGTACACAAGATGAACTGCACATGAACACACATCAACCCACACACAAAGGCAGGCTCATCATACTCACCCTTAGCCTTGTAGAGCTATAAGACAAGGAATAAGCTCAAAGGGCTTTTGTATTTTGAATCTTTGGTAGAAAAATCATAGCAAAAAAATGACAAGATGCTGAGGTAGGGCATGGCTTTGAATACATTCTCTGTCCTTGTCCCTCGTGTTAGCTGGCACTAGTGGCTGCATGGCAAACATTGCCAAATGTTTTTCTTTCATTCTCGTAGCAGGATATTGAGAGGAGAAAAGGGTGGAAAAAAACACACACTTAGTTTCCAGGCTTAAAAGAAAGAAGAAAGTCTGCAATATTGGCTGAGGAAATGAAAGGCTCCTATCATAAACTGCCCAATTATATAGCAGAAGATTTGATCATATAGATGAGAAGCTCCACACCGCTCATGTATGTTGAGTGAATATGTAGCTACAGTAAGCAGCCGGCCAGCAGAGACTCCAGGAAGTTACTGCTCCCAGCCAACAAATAGTGTGCAAATTATAATGTAGAACTGTTATGGATGTTTAAAATTCCACAGACACTACAAGGAAGACAACGCTCACAAGCAATGTTTTCTCACCTCTCATCTGACTGAATGCAAGATTTGCAGGTGCTTTTCCATCACAGTCAGCAAGGTTAAACTCCAGAGAAATTAAACAAATTGCTCCTCTAATGCAGAGTAAAACAAATGGGAGAACTTTAGTGCACATGTGGAACCCTCTTGGGTTCTAATTATGTAAAACTATAGACATCAGAAGGTACTGAATTCTTTAATGAGCACTTGAGAGAACAAAGGGAATTTAAGTGCATGTTAATAAGAAAGGCGAGACAACAGTAGGAGGCAAAATGCCACAGTAAGTATCACTACACATTAAATGGGGACATTCGCTGTCTCTTCACCAACGAGCAGCTTCCGACAGTTACGCTGGGTACCACCGAATAGTTGGGAGGGATCTATTTCTTACTGTGGTTTGTGGCAGTTAGAATAAGCAAGCAGTGTTTGTGCTAATAGGTTCTCCATGGAAACAATATTAATAAATTGAGATGAATTGAGTGTCAGGGAATTAATGTGTCGCTATTATTGTCTGAGAGGATGAGCCGCTCTCTCTACAACCTGCAATCAGTGAAGTGAAGACTTCCCCGTGACTAGTGTGCCGCATGTAGGTACATTACAGGTTAAACTCCCGTACCAGATCCTGGGGTTGTGGTGGCTTCCACAGTGCCACGGGCGTAGGACCACTTGCATGCACTCAATAACAAACGATGTGATGTGTTCGGGAAGCTGTGTTCCACTTCGGTAGTCGGTAGGCTGGCCAATTAGCATTGACAAAGACTCCTGTGTGTATAGGCTGGCAGAGCACCGCCCAGATAGCACATTTTTGTTCAGGAGCCAAAATGGATCGCACTGTGGGGGTCCTCTAATCCCCACCGTTTCACTGGATAATGGTTTTAAATAAAGAAACAGCGGTGCAGGATGGCCACCTTCATACCCATATGCCTGGCGTCTGGGTACCACTGCACACCTGGGTTAATTACATGTGGACACGCTTGTAGTCTGCTGTGGACTGCTGTTATGTTTATAATAATGTATAGATATACATTTAAGTCTGTAGTGCAAACATGTTATATATCTTAAAGGCCCACTATGTAACTTTTCCACCTTAAAATAACAGCTTGAAAAAAATGGTGCCGCTACAATGGCTTTTAAGTTTTAATATGTTGATTTGCGCCTCCGTCACTGCCATCGGGGGTCTCTGGCCAGAAAACTGCTGAATGTAAGATGTTGGGACCGGCCCGGTACTTCCGGTTGAGGAACAGGAAGTACTTCAACTTGCTTTCTGGCAGTGATTACCCAACGTCATATAGTGCCAGTCCATGCTCACAGATGACTTTTTATTTGCTCCACATATATTGTGGAGCAAATAAATTGCATATATTGCAGTAATAAGTAATAAGCATTTTTAGTTTGCCAGTAGATATCTAAAAACAGGCAGCAGCGTAGCAGTGAGGACACAGAACTGAGCAGTTATTCCAGGGGATATTGGTTCGCACGGAGAAGAGGTGATTGACCATCTATTGGCCCTCACTAATGATGACATATGTGCAGAGATGTTCGATATTATATACCCTCATAATTATCATGCTAGCAACGCAGCCTTTTCAAATATTTTTTTACATAACGAATGGACACAAAGAGCTGTGAAATAAATGGAGCATTTGGGTCACTTAATAAATAAAAGAAGCACTTCCTTTGAAAATTAAAATAATGTTTTATTTATTTATTGAAATATATTAACTGATGTATACATTTAGCCTGTATTTACATGCATTTATATATGCGTTGCCTAATTTATTCATTCAGGATTCATTTCATAGCCTTATTTATCTGGTTCACTAATGAGTACGCATGTGGGGCTCAAGACGCAACAGGGCCCCATAACCCCTGTTGATCATAATGAAGAAACATATAACCCAGTGCAACAGTTTGGTGACTGATTCAAATGTAATAGTTCATGACAACTACATCAGGCTTTGGCTTCACAGGCAACATACTAGGATACAATTTATTGTTGATTTTAGACTTTTCATGGGATCAAAATTTTTTAAAAAAAAAGTAATTTCTCCTGCCACCTTGCTATAATTAACTGAGTTCCTTAAACTAATTGGGAGACAACATATTTAATTGGTGGTGGTTAGCAAATTAAAAAAAAACAATGATTTCTCTCTTCATATTATAGTAAGCATTGTTGTACTTTAAGTGGTGCATCATATTAACATAACAGCCATTACTTACCATTAACATTTCTGCTCAAGCAAAGTAGCGCATATTCATATCAAACTGACAAGTAGCATACGTTCTCACTGTAAATGCACCATTAGTTTATAATTGGCTTGGACCAAAGACTGCAGAAATGAAGGAAAAATTATTATATTGAAAACACATTAACATTGACACCCATGTGTTACCTATTTTCTAAGGTCCCAGTTGGTCAGGCATGCCCGTACCTGCAGTGTGATACCAGTATATGCACTTACATTCTCATATCACAGATATTTGCATATGTATGAGCCTCTCTCGTAAGTGCTTTAAGTAACTGGAGTGAAGGGAGCTATACAATAGCAAAGTGATTCAACAAATGATCCAAAACGTGTGCTCTTGTGCCTGTGCTGCTTCAGTCTTTGTTTGGCATGAATAGTGACAGATCAGTACTGTACTTTGCTCAAGCTTGAGCAGAATTATGGCACTGACAGGACAAGGTTAGCAGCTCAAGCTGCCAAACCAAACTCAAAGCCAGCCTCAAAAGACAAAATCAAAACACTTTGTGTGTTTCATGTGACAAATGGAGTATAAATGTATGTCAGTTGTGTTTAGGTCTTGTAAATTATCAATATGTTTAATTCTCTGTAGCTGCACTTGAAAATTGAGTCATGACCATTCCTTGGATTTGCTAGTTTACTCAGATTTTATTTATTTTACTCTCACAAACCTCAAAGACACACTTCCACTGTGAAGTTTCCCGGCCTTCACTCAATGATCAATCATATATGACTTCAAATGGTGTGAGCTTCTTCTTTTTTTGTTACCTCTCTCCCAACAGTAGAAAAACTTAAAACTGGACAAAAAAAAAATCTTTGTGAGTATTTCATCCTATTCTATTCAAATTGCATAGCACCATCTTTGATTTCCATAGTCCAAAGTAAGGTAAGCCCTAGGGCAGTGACGGACTGTCATCCCTCCCCAGGGGGCAGACACTGCACTTCACTGCTCTTTAATGATGCGCCTGTCTTTTGAACGAAGAAGCCCATGCCATGGACTATCACTTAGTGAGCTTAACTAGGTAGGGGGTGGTGGGTTAGAGAAAGAGAGAGAGAGAGAGAGACAGAGACAGAGAGAGAGAGAGAGAGAAAGAGAGAGAGCAAATGATAAAAAACAGAAACAAAGGGAGACGTGGGTTTGTACAGGTCTGGCTCCTGGCAGATGACATCTGTCCCTTTCATAATTTCAAGCAGCCATGTGGCAGATTTAAAATCATGATTTGACACACACGGTAGAAAACCATTCCATCTTCTTTTAATTCACAAAAATAAGTCAACATCATCTTTCTCATTGAACTGAACAGAATATGACCACGGACAACATTGCTGCTTAAACTGTCCTCAATCGTTTAGCGTCAGCATCCGTGTTTCACTGCGTTGTGCACCTTACACAAATTAGGTAATTGGACACACATATGAACAATGAAACACATATTGTACACGTGACAGGCAATAATACAGCTGTTGTTGTCCCAGTGTCAACATGTAAATATGAACATTCTCTATCTGGACTCTGAATAATCACTGTTTATCCATTATATCCCCCTCCTCTCCTGCTGAATGGCAGGGCACACCGTTGAATAGCCCTCAATCATTCAGTAATTGATGCTGTGGCATTTCACTCTGTATTACCTAAGTCCCCCCACCCTCCTCCCCCTGTCTAGATCTCTCTCCTTTCCCTAAATATCCCAAAGGCTTCTATCTCTACAATTTTAAGTTTAGTTTGATTTAAGCCCCACTGGAAGCCAATGTGATCTGTGAGGATGTTCTTATAATCTCCTGGTTTGATTCACCAGGGGACTGTTGTTAGTTAAATAGGAACAGCCCATAGAAGTGAAGAATAGCATCACACACATTGCGGAGCAAAGGATGAACAATCTGTGATAAAAGTGGAGTAGCCTGAGGGTGTGAGGAGTGGCCACAAGGACTATCTTTCTTCCCCTGCACCTTTTTTTCCTTTTTTCTAAAAAAAATTAAATTACATAAAGGCGAGATCACCTGGGAGCAGCCCATGATGGAGGTAGAAAGGGGGTGGAATGGGATGAAGTCCCACCCTTAAATAAAAAAAAAATCTATTTTTAAGAATATGTTGATATAAGATTCTCTTATAGTCTCTGGTGAGGATTATATACAGCCCACACTGCCGAACGTGGATCAAGCGTTCTCTTCATTTCTTTCTGCCCACCGCTAACTGAACAGTTGTACTGTGTTCTAAGAATCTCAGGGTTTCCACGCTAACCAGGCGGATCTTTTGATGTAGGACATGTTTTAAGGTTCACGAGTGGTGTTACCACCCCTCATCCCTCTGTTCCTGGGCACACAAGGCTTGAAGGAGGCTGAAAGTGACTAAAGGAAACCTGGCTTCCCCCACTACATGGATGAAAGCAGGGGCATTGAATGCCAGAAAATATGCTACTGAAGAGGTTTTTGATTGTTGTTGCATCCCCGTGCATATGTCCTGTATATCCAAGTGTTTGACAGCTGTAGACTGCGAGGCGTTTTGGCGTTTCAGTGCACAGAAACTCAGTCTGGCTGAGATGAAAGAGAGGAAAGGAGGAACCACTTGCCTTTAAACCTCTTTGAAGTAAAGCTAAAAATTGTTATGTGCAGAAATAGGAAGTAGGAATAGAAAAGAACGTTGAGGCAGGGGTATCATCTGGTGAACCTGTGGGAGATGGTAAATCAAGTGGTGGAGGTAAGAGGAGAATGAGAGATGGAGAGGGGTGGGGCTGCAGACGTAGACACAGAAAGTGTTTTGGGATGCTAATGCACTTGGGGAGTAGAAAAAGCACACCACCTTTGCATTTAAAAACACTCCAAAAACTTTGCAATATAAAAGGCAGGTGTAGGAAGGCAGGACACAAAAGAATATATTCACAATGCGGAAAAAGAAAAAAAAGATGCCGTTTCTTCTTCCTCCTCGCCTCTCTGCCAGGGTAGAGTCTCTCCACGTTGATCACGATTTACCGTCTGAAGATGCATTGGCAGTTGTTGACATAGACGGAGTTTGTGATGGTAGTCACAGTTATTCCATAGAGATAGACGAGGGAGGGGCGATGAGGGGGAGTCAACCCCCCTCTCTTGTTTTCTTGCTGACTCTTTTAACTGTGTTTACTCTTTCAACACTAACATCCAAAGGTATGCAGAGCTGATAAAACTTTCCTGCCCGCTGAAATTCAACAACGAAGCAAAATAGGGTTAGAAAATGATTTAATGCTCAAAATATGTATTAATTTTGTTCATCATGTTCATTTATATTAAATCTATAAATACAAATAATTGAATAATCCACTGTTACAATGAGTAACTATGTTGGATTTTGTATTGTCACCTTTACCACTCAGTGACACACACAATGAGATCATGATTTTCTTCTGTTTTTTTCAATTCCTGGGTTAGCTCATCAAAGAAAGGACAATTTAAATGGTCCTGTTGTATAACGAGCAAACTTGTCACTAACTTAACTACTAAAAAAATGAAGTATTTCTTTATTTCAGAGAAAAATTTAAGAAAATAGAATGCCACATCAATCATCCAGCTCTTATATAAAGCGAAGCGAGTACCATGAGGCTCTGGTGGCAATGCAGGACAGACTGTGATCATGCCCACGTTACATCTGAAGAGTCTGAGTCGTGATCGCAAGAGCAGAGAGTGTAGATGAGAGAGGAGGCACACAAAAAAACTGATCTCCATCAAAACAGATTGTCAAACCAGATGGGGACGATTCAAGAACTGGGACAGAGGGGATGGGCAGGGACTGTGATTGGGGAAATTTCAACACAAACCAGACCCAACATTGTTCTCCTAAGTACTGTATTTTAACTGTGTTTGACTTTACTTGACGTTGTAGCCTTTGGACGATCCCGCTCTTGAGCTGCTATCTCAGGGTCAGGGCATTTACTTTCCTGGACAAAGGAAGTGACTGCCCTCTGACCGCTGAGTATGATGTCAGTGCCTTATCAATGGTGAGGCCTTTGTACTGTGTGAGCATATGTGCTTTGGTGTGTATTTCACTAATTTCTCCTCCTCCTGAGGCATCAGTGCACCTGGAATGATTCTGCATGCTCTGACCATTATCATGGTGCCTCTGGCAACACCTGAGCAAAGCTCATCAGCATGCCAGCATCAACCCTACACAAGGTTCTCTCCACAGTGGATTGGCTCGAACGCATCCTCTAAACATGTTATCTAAGCCAACACACGCTCAAGCCTCCAACAAGAGTCTCTTACAGTCGGCTAGAGCACACAGAGTAAACACACAAGCTCATCTGCAGGCCAGGGGTAAAATGTTGTGGGATAATGGTGTTGAAATAAAAAATGTAATGTTTTGTTTTTAATCAGTTGCATTACAAAAGAAGCACTCTGACTAAGCGACCACATTGAAAACATACATATTCTGCACAGAAGGTCACCACTCAGGTTTAAACCCTATACATTTATGAATAAGAGGAATAGTACGGTGGAAAAATTCGGTGAAATGAACTTATTGCAGGGAAAGTTAAATGAGAAGATGAATGCCACTCTAATGTCTCTCCACTAAATGTCTCTGAAGCCAGCTGCCAGTTAGCTTGGCATGAAAAGAAAATGTGAGGAGGGAGGGGTTAGCTTGGCTTTGTCCAAAAGGCAACACAACTCTAACATTCAGCACCTCTGCAGCTCACAAAATTACACTTTATATCTTCCTTTATATACTTCCTGCAATCCCCATTGGTTGCCTGGCAACTGGTTCCAGTCAAGAAATATTCGTGCACATGACTCCCCTGTATAATAAGCTAAAATAGGCTACTGTGTTATTTTGTAATCTTGAGAGACGCAGGGGTGACGATTTTCTTTTTAGGTGTTTCCCCCGGTTTATAGTCCATATGCTAAGCTAAGCTAGTCAGCTGCTAGCTGTAGCTTCAGATGAAGGAGGTAGTGTTTCGTCCATTGGTTACATTATCTGTAAAGGCAGCACACTGCATACGCGTTGTCCAACTATTGAAGATGTTTTCTCAATGTTCTTTGTCCATTTGCATGTTTTCTTTCGCTGCAGCGCATTAAAAAATTACCTTCATTTCACTTTGTTTCCACTTCTTCATCTTTTCATGTCAGGTTAGGGGGAAATGAAAGTGATCATTGATAGTGAGATGAATTTCCATCCTCACTGTGGTGGACTTATCACAGACAAACTCTCCAGCCTAACAAAAAAGTTCTCGTTCTTTGTTTGCCCTTAAACGTGCCTGTAGCGTTCCTCAAAGTCCCCCGTGATGCCTGAGGCTGTGGAGAAACTCAGATGAATATGAGCTCAATTCAATCCCTTCACCAAGCCTCTCCACCCATATGTTTATGATGAGATGAGCTTGACATGCTCCAGCTTTTATTTCCTTTCCCACAGAGACATTGATCCGACCTGCAGCAACATGCAATTTGTCAATATTGGCATCATTAAAAGGTGTGTAGACAGAGACTGATTACATGAATTCCAAGTCCTATGAAAAGATTTGACACACTGAGTCTCTTGAAATATACATTTTCCCTATAAAATATTTAATTGAGAATTACAGGGGCTACTTGAATCCTTCCTATTTCCTCCGCCTCTTACAATACCTTTGAGTATACTGTGAAGCTTAAAATTTGTCAATAAATAGGTATCCAGATGATAAAAAGCACTCGTATATATTTTATTAGTTTCAGGACACGATTACATTTATGTATGTAGAAAATCCCAGATGTTTCGTAACATGTATTATTGTCTAAAAGTTGTCACTGATAATGTGCCCGAAAACCTCCAGTTAGAAGCCATGTGTGTGTGGCGGCAACATCCAGGAGTGCACGAAAATGGCTTAAGAGAAATAATGATGTCTGAGGTTGTCCACATGATAAGATGCTCTGTGTCAGAGGACGTCTTGTTTCAGCACCCCGCCTCGTCCAAGTACGCTATGTGTTCGGCACATGATGAGAGACAGTGGAAGGACTTTAGTCAGGCCCTGTAATTCATTGATAGCTGACATTATTTCTGGAAGAGTGTGCAGCCTGCTTGGTTTTGTTGGCTTGCAAACAACAGAACATACTACTAACGGTTTTGTCACCAGTTCTGACCTAAATAGACAATTTAAAGCAATCAGCTGACAGTTTTCCTCATGATTTACCTTGAAAACTGTAAAGATACGAGTGATGGTTATTCATGCTAATGATGAGAATGTAATTATTAAGTTCTACCTCTTTCTCCAAGCATTCCTTAATTTATTTCCAGATATTTATGCATCAATGTGTTGTTATAAATTATGATAAAAGAGTAAACCATGATGAAAACTTTTATATTCAGCCAATATATATATTATCGAATTTATTTGAATTTGTTTAGCATAAATCAATTAAAGCCCCTGTCCAAAATGTGCACCTTAATAGTTTGTTTATTAATCTTAGTGTGTGGAAAAGGGAGACCATGAGCAAGTTGTTTAAAGTTCTTTAAAGCTTTAATGTTGTGTTGATTTGGGCATTTATAAGCACCAGGATCCCTTTAGTAAACTTCCCAGACCAACTGAGCTGCATGTTGAAGCTACTCTGTGAATCCATCTGTTGCATTATTAGATGCTGAGAGTTGTGTGTTACTGTTGACATATTAAAACCAAACAATAAACACACACACACACACACACACACACACATACATACACACAGTGAGTGGGAGTAGAGGCGTGTGTTCGTATACCAAAGTGTGGAGTTACGACACTGGTGTTTTTCACTTGATTGCGGTATTTATGTTCCGTTGTTCAAGTTGGACGTTGCTTACATTATTATTATTAGCCCCACCATGATATTTATCCTGAACCTACCGGTTTTATTACCTGAAACTAAGTAACTGTTTTAGTTGTAATTCACACCGTTGCCCGCGTGTTTACTGTGACAGTGCGCTCGGCTCCCCGCTGCGTTAGAAGTGTCCCCCAGGGGTCTGACAACGCGTCAGCATGCATCCATTTGGAATGAGAGCGCGTTGCCGCCCGGCCGTCGGAGGAGCCGCAGCGGCGGATGGCGGAGCTCTCCTCCTCCTGCTCGAGCTCCGGTGTTCTGTCATTTTTTGCTGCCTTGTCAGAATTTGCTACCGCTGCAAAAAAAACGATGGTGTGTCTATCGATTCATGATACCCTATCTGATAGGATGTTATTGTACTATCACAATATGCTTTTCTTTCAAAGTTCAATGTTTCACTTTTCACTGTTAAAGTGTTTATCTTCAACAATAAATACCCTAAAAATAAACCAGTGCTTTATTATGATAATGTTCATGATAGCACACCTGGCTGCAGGTTAAAGGCAGCGGCAAAGCCCCATCCGGGTCCGTCCACGGCTGGTGTTCTATCATTTCATGCTACTTGTCGAGAACTGCTACCTTGTGGTATTGCGCATGCGCCGAGTCGATTTTCCGAGTTTGTTTGACACGCCCATAATGTTTTGCCACCCTGTCGATGCACGTCTGATAACGGGGAGTGACATCCTCAAAATCCCGATTATTTCCTGATTATTTTGGCCTAGTAAAAAGTACATTCAGCATGTATATTGTACAGGTAGTAATAATATGTAGTAATAACATGTAGATTAATGATTGATAAGCAGTTGATATTTCTTTTGTGTCAACTAATTATTGTAAACATAAGTTTGTTCACATTATCATAATAAAGTACTGGTGTATTATTAGGGTATTTATTGTTGAAGATAAACACTTTAACAGTGAAAAGTGAAACATTGAACTTTGAAAGAAAAGCATATTTTGATAGTTCAATAACATCCTATCAGATAGGGTAGCATGAATCGATAGACACACCTATTGGTTTATGCAGCGGTAGCAAATTCTGACAAGGCAGCAAAAAATGACAGAACACCGGCTACTCGCCGCCGGAACCCCCGCTGCAGTTTCTGGTGAACCTGCGCATGACTTCATTTGATTCCTCTGATTAATCTGATGCGGTGGCACTGATAACAAGCATGAAGAAGAATGATGTACAAAGAGTCAATCTTCTCACTGATGTGCTTGTTTACTTGACGGTTTCATAACCCTTTAAAAGTTTCTTTGTAATGGTGGAAAATATGTAGAGCACAGGAGTCGTAACCACTACGGCGCTGCAGCTATAGGTGTCAGAGCATAGCTGCCGCTGGAGTCTCACTCACTAAGGGCCTGAAATAAAGAGGAAAACAATAGTATTCCTTGTGCTACATTTTATGCTCCAGTAGGTTGGATGACTGTCAGTATCATGGCAGTCTGTTAGTCAAGATGTTTCATAACTACAGCCTGAAATGAAAAAGTTTCATGTCGACAAGGCATATCTTAATATTCCTTTACGTTTCTGTCAGAATTCCTCAACACAATTATGAACGTTTCCCAAATCCAAACTACCCACTGACGCTAAGCAGGTTTTAGTAAAGTCAAAGAAGACAGAATACGGTGTTTTTATTGTGTGTGCCTTTGTGCTGTTAATGCTCTCTGTTGTTCCAGAATACAATAAACAGGCCACATGGAGTACATTCTCACAGGTAGAACAATAAATGACAATAAATAAAGCTGCTTGAAAAATATTATGGAAAACAAATGAGTTCAATTAAATTTCTGTAGGAAATATGTTTTTTTCTATTTGTGGAGTTAATTTGGCATTCACAACCAATGTCTCACATATGCTACCATTCCTGTTATACAATAGTAAAGCATATTGATATCTTTGTAAACTGACTGCTAAAACAGTATACAATGACAATCAGACTGTAGAATATACTGTAAAGAATATGGATTTAGGAAAAAGTTGCAGGGTGTTTTACATCTCATATAGATAGATTCAGTGATCTTTTTTAAATTAGTTTTCAACACCATCGATGTATATGACATAAATGCTACATGGTACATTCTTTAAAGAGAATCACACATAAGGTGAGGAAGCTCAATTGATACTGATGATAATGATCATGTGAATAACCTTTATATGTGTTATAACATTGAACTTATTCTTATAGAGGCAGGTCACATCAAACATGAAGATACAACCCACTGACTATCCAAAGAGAAATAATCAACATAGACGCTTTTACTTCTAACTCTAATTGTGTAGATACTTATCCCTGCACCTTGTGTTAGATTACAAATGAATGACTTTTGTAATGATCATAGTGTTCAATCTTGAGAGCTGGCAATTATCAATCGAAACAGATAGTGACAAAGATGGGTGTATTTACTCTCTTTTGCTAACATAATTTCCTAAAAAATACACTTCTTACCAATACAACACTACAAACTGTGGATGAAACAACCCACCTATTGAGTTATGTATGGATTTCCATTAGCAATTGAACATATTGATTTATTGGCAGTGGTTGTGGTAGTCTCATGTGGCAAGAAATGAAACCTTATTAAACCAATGTTATATCCCTTCTCAATTATCCATAACATTACTAAAACCAGAATCCACCTACACTTGTACAGAATAATCGTATTGCTGCTGCAACAGTGTATGTGTGAAATATGTACACGCTATCCAAGTGTGTGTGTGTGTGTGTGTGTGTGTGTGTGTGTGTGTGTGTGTGTGTGTGTATGTGTGTGTGTGCTGAGGCACAGTTTTTCCCATTCTAATGAATGTAGTTAAACTGGTTATAGATGCTGGGTCCGGGATGATTTCTCTCAGGCTTGCTGTGCTGGAATCTAATGTGGAGGCCGATGATGTATTGGAACCATCACATCAAGGAGTTGTTCATATGAGCCTGGCTTCGGGTTGCTTACTGTCTGTGTAGCGGGGGTGCTGAGGGGTGGGCTCGGACGAGGTTGTATTTTCTTTGGGGAATTGCGTGTTTCAGCAGTATGGATATTGCAGGCTGTGGCAGAAGGAATAAACAGACTTTCTCTGTCTATCTCCACCCCCCCCCCCCCCCCACATACACACACGCACACACACACACTTTCTTCAGGGATGGAACTGTTCAACGAGGCAGTTCTGTGACTGATGTGCGTCTATTTATTTGTTTTGCAAACAAATGAATTATTAACAAGCCACTGCCACATGTTATCCTCTCGGTGTATTCTCCGTTTGCATCAGTGTCTTTCTATTCAAGTGTAAATTAGCTAGGTCACTGCATTGCCTCAACTGTGATACCAACGTTTATGGGGAAATTTGACTCAAAGGCTATATGACCTATTCATGTCTTCTGATATAGTCTTGTGATTAACAATGAAAATATCATGCTGTGCAAAAAGTACTTACGTCTGTCTTATTGCCCCGGGAGAAGAGGGCACAGGTGGTTTTATGTCTTATGGAGGTTTTGTCGCCATGCTTTGCCGACAAAATGCCACCATTATTATGGTCCGTGAAATTAGCAGGGCTCATTTGAAAGAAAGACGATGGGAAATGGTTTTAAAGATGATATAAAGAGGTCTGGGTCATTAAAAGTGGTGATAAATTTTGACATTCTGTGCACATTTCCTTTTAACTCCAAGCCACATTGGATATTAGATTGAGCGTCCCCCTAAGCGTCATTTCAGGCGCAAAAGGAACTGCCTGTAGGTTTGCCCGGGAAAAGCTTGAATAAAAAAATGCTGTGAAAGGTTTATTCAACCACACAATCACACTTCAGGCTATTTCAGCCTTAACGGGGACACGGACTGAGAAAACGAGTCAATGGCGAAAGACCCCTTTTCTGAGGATTTTCTCCCCTCATGCATACCAATATATTGAGCTCATCTGCAATCAAAAGGAAAGGTTGAAAATCTTGTTAGGGTCTCTCTCCTTCGGCAGCGCATGCCTTGAGAATAATACCTAGCACGTGCACAAAGGCAAAAGAAGAAAGAGGTATAGAAAGGAATTATCCAAACACAAATGTTGCATAAAAATTGGCTTCATTAGTTGAACTGGCCGGCTGGTGAAATGTACATTTAGAGATAATGACTTGATAAGTGTTGCTTCTTGTGACGTGGTTTTCCTGGTCTTGGGGAGGAAGCGAGTAAAGCAAATTGATCAACTCCTCCAGCTCTTAAACTACAGGTTGGGATCAGAGACGGATCATGACACTTTTTGGTAATGGTCTCACAGTGTGCGAGCGCTATATCAACATGTTCTCTTAAACTTGAGTCTCTGAATGGAAACACATGTTGGGTCTGGAAGAGACCACTTCTCACTGCTATAAAAAATAAATGTCTATCGTTGAGTTCAAGTGACCTTATTACTGGAGACTGTTAGGAATGATTTCTTTAAACGAGTGAAACAACGTTTCAAGGTGAAATTGACAATTTCGTTATACCTATAAAAAAATAAGATGTTTAGATATAGGGGTGTTTAGTACTGAATCAGAAAATACATATTCTATGTAACATCATACAAAATATGTAAATGATGGCAACTAAATTGTCAATGTGCTTAGCAACTAATGATCACACAAGAGTTGCATTATATCAGGGTGGATGAAGAGCGGTGTTCACACAAGCAAGATTCAGAAAAATAAATATTAGAAATTAACATGTGCTCTCGCTGAATTTTGAAATAAAGGACTTTATCATTAACTACAAACGTATACATTGTGGGGATGCTTTGATGCGAGGAGGGAGAGGAGGTTGGCATTTGAAAAATGATTAATACATTTTTGTTGAAGTGTAAAACAACAGAGAACATATGACACGTTACCTGCCAACTATCATCCTTGTTAAAACTGAACAAAACACCCACTGAAAATATGCAACAACAATGTAATTACATTTTTAAAGACCAAAAGAGGAGCTGAAATGAATGTCAAAGATGTCTTGATCTTCAGAGGACATCTTTCAAATCAACACCAACAACATTATCGTTGCTAAAATATATATTTTTCTGTAGCAAACTAAAGACATGTTTAGATGTTTCCAAATAGGAGCCACTTTGTTCAAGGCTGAATGAGCTGACATTACACTTTGATGAGTGTGCGTTCTGTGTACAACATGGTTATAAGCGGAGATGTGCATCCGCGTTTGAGCCTGCATGGGTGTGTACAGTCTAAAACAACCTCATTAACAAAAAACTGACATTCTCCTCGAGAGTCTGGAACCAAAGATGACATTCGTCTGATGAATCTATTACATCATTTGGATCCCAATGCACAGAGAATTGCTGCTCCTTCATGCTGCGATGGGCCCACCGTGCAGCCGGCCTGTGATCTCCCTGCATCTGCTGTGTCCTAGAGTTATACAATTTAAACGACCAATTCTCAAAGGATGAGCACAATTTTTTTTAGATAAGACCAAATAATGCTCTAAAAGCAAAAAGGCCATATGAGTTCAGGGCTTTTTAATGGTGTTTAAAGACTCCTAGTCATGTGTGTGTGGCCTACAAAAGCACAGTAAAATACCATCTGCGCTCCCATTAAAAAGGAGACCATATTTGAAAACTAATTGTACTTTGGGGTGAACCGATTTAATACTCCAAGATGTCTAAAACATGGGTACATCTCTTTATATAACATATAATACCAATCTGGGCGAAGATAACTTGAGGGAATTACACTATCTTCTATACAATAGCTTTGTATCAAGGTGAAAAAAAGTATTTCTAGATAAGACATAAAGATATCAACACACATCTCTCAATTTGCACGTGAATATGCAGAATATCCATTACACAATGGAATATATCTCGTCTTATTTCATAGTAAGCAATAACCAAAAGATGTTTCTTTCCATTTCTCATTTGCTGTTGACACAGAGTACATGTTTGAAAGCTACCATAATTATCTAAGGGGATACTTTTGAAACAGACTTTTCCTGCCAGTATGAGCAAAATTAGCACGTTATAGTCCAGTTGAGCCCACTCTCCAGATCACTCTGATTTACTGGAAGTTAATGTTGCTTTGTGCTGACCAATTGCTGTCATCAGCAGGCTAAGAGTTGGTCTTTCTCTTTGTTCTCAACTGCATTCTGTTACCCACAAGATGAATGTGTGTATATGTAAATACAACCAAATGTCCATGTAGAAGACGCAAACAAACTCAAGTTTCCATATGCTCACATGTATGGTATCATCAATTATAAATGCAAATGTTTCCCAGGCCAAGCAGCTGTTGGATTTCATTCTTACGACCCAGGAACGAGCAATCACTTCTATGTCTTCGTCTGTTTTTGTTTGACACAGCACAAGGGTTGACTATGTTTCAACAAGCTCTACGGATTAGCATAAAGTGTTGCAATAAGGATCTTAACTCTCCTGGCAGATACTCTCTTTTACTCATAAACTAGGTATTGTTCTGCCAACGTCTCGCTGGCTTTGTTTTAAATTAACATTTTCTCGATAGAACGACTTTTTGGGGGGATTTCCTAAAGTTCAACCAATTAAGAGGGCTTATATAGCCACTCAATAATCTTGTTCATTTCAGTAAAAAGCATTACAACAAAAAATATTTAGCCGTTTTAAGCTTGATTACAAAAAGCAATACATTGTTTTCAAACTGATTTTCCCAATTCCTGCAGTGTATCCCCTTTTGTTACAAAGGAACTGAAAAGCTCATTTCCATACAGGAAGTTTAAAGGTGTGTCTCTTGTGTGCCCGGAGTTAACACCACAATGTTTGTAATATCACCACGCCTGCCTCTACGGCACAAAATAAACCATAATGAAGTATGGAAATGTCCAAACTCTGCTGAGGCAACACAGTTTGTCCTTTGACCCAAAAGCTGTACATCAATTAGACAGTCTCACTGCAACTTCCAGAATTCAATAAAACACTATGGGCAACTTTTTGATATTGAGGGATGAAGACATTCACCTGGATTATATATGTGATCATATTAAAACAGGGCAGTTAAAAATATGTTATTGTTAGTAAATTGCTGTCAATCAACATGTTTCTCTTCATCTGCGATTGCTGTACGGTCTGATTAGGGTATTATTGGTGTCGATCCAATATTAAAAGATTGTGGCACAAGTCATATGCTTTGATAGTTTCAAAGACAGGCTAGAATTGTGTTGGGGGAGGGGGGGCTGCGATAGTGTGTGTGAGTGTGTGTCTGGGGGGGGGGTTGTATGTGAGTGTGAAAGAGAGTGTGTGAGGGAGAAGTGGAAGGAAGATGCTGGGGGAGGGGGGGAGGTTATCAATAGACCTTGATTTTTTAAACTAAATAAAAAAATGATGATGGGAAACAATGTGACTCTGCACATGCTAAACTACAGAACAGATTATTTCAATTGTGTCTTTGTTTTATATGAGACCCATACGCGATTCTCCATGTCCTTAATTCGGGCTTCGTTTATGCTCCATAAGAAAGGAGCAGTAATCTGTAGTCGCATCCGCCCTGCGCGCGTGAAGACGCGACAATGTAATGTATTGAAACGTAATGCGCAGTACTTCCGTTCCATTTATGTTACTCTTTGCACATGTGTGCAATAATTTACGTTTTTCTCATGAAAAAAAAGCATTTAGATATTTGTCACAAGTGCTGTAAGACTTTTTTTGAAAAAGGAGTCCAGCTGTATATTTCAGAACTTTGGACAGCGACTAAAACCAGCTGGTCACCCGGTCTGTGTTCTCCTGAGGCCTTTGCTTTGGTTTCACGTATAACACTCTCACTTCTAATCAACCGTTTTTATCTTCCGCCTGTTTCCTTTAAGTACAACGTACTGCGAATGAACAGTGATAAATGCGCTTAGCCTATACAATACAATATCTTTTATTAAGCGGGACATATAGGGATTCTTCTATTATTTCCACAATGTACATTTGGTGAGCAACGTCACTGAACATTAAATCAGTCAATGCTACGCAGATTCCGAAATGTAGAACACACAATAATGTGAATAGGTACTTTATAAATTATATTTTTTCTTTAATAAAAGGGCTTTAAATCGTCTCTGATGGCTGAAATATGTCGCCTTTTTTCTCTTTTAATAAACTCGTCGGCGGCCTACATTTGTCTTATTTTCAATATGTTCAGCATCCAAACGCAACACCATTGACAGCACAAAACATAAAGTAAAAACTTCCATTCGTGCAAAAAAAATGCCTTGGGCGTGAGAGCACTTCTTCTCTGGTTGTCCATAATTCCATATACTTCACTTGGACGAAAACCATATATTCTTTAAGGCTATACAAACACAAAATAGAGCATAACACACTCGGCCTGTCCAGGACGTCAGTTCTTCCGCACGCATCATCTTCGCCGTTGTCCGTTTTTCCCATGTCCAAGTTTGTCTGTTGGCAAAGTTTGTTTTCCAAGCAAGAAAAAAAATCCACATTCCTGACAAGCACACGCCCCTGGCCGATCAATACTTTTAATCATCCAGATTGCGTTAAAGTTGACAGATGGATTTGAATATATGAAACTCCAAGGAAACGTTCATATTTGACTAGATAGTGGACGAGTGTAGGTATACAGATATTCGTCGGCTTCCTTGGCTGACAGTTATTTAAGTTGAAAATAAATGGCATTTTTTTTGTTTTTTTTCCTCCTCAATAAGCAGTGTCTCGTGCGACATGGATCCTCGCAGATTAGATTATAGAGGAAAGACTAGAAAGCCTGAGAAGGTGGAGTATTTCCATCCGCCCATTAAGGTGCCCCGTTCCAGCTTCAGAGAGACGCGGTCCTCCCGTTCAACCATCAGCAGTACTCCGTTGCTGGCCGCCTCTCTCGTAACGTCCTGGTCACCGGCGAATGCTGATATGACAGGATAATCATTCTGCAGCAGGTTCACCTGCAGGAGAGGAGAGAGTTTGGTGTCATGCGTACTTAGTTCTCTATTGAATCCTGACCGCAGACCAAATAATAACTAATAACTGCTCACCTGTATGGTTTGTCTATTGTAGACTTTCACCACGTGAAAGCTGAAACTGTATATTCCCCTCCTTGGAGCCAGGAACACGCTTGCTTTGAGATCGAAATGGTTGCCGATGTTCACTAAAACCTGTGACCAAGAAAGGCGCAAAATGAGAAGAGAAGGTTTTATTTAATTCCCACCCGCATGGTTCACTGAACACAACTGCTGTTTTTTTATATAATTTGTTGTCTTTGCCACGCATAGCGACTAGATAGGCGTATCAGTCTGGTGTGTCAACTGTTTTAAGGCTGCGCTTCAGTCGCAGTTTGGGATGGTTCCCATTGTGATGCGTATAACAGGCCGCTGTCCAAAGGCAACTAAGTGGAACATCCCAGCAAAAGCAACACAAGAATCAAGACAATTACGCACAGCATTAAATGGACCATTTTCAAAGGAAACCGCATTGTGATCGTAAGATTAGAGGTACTTGGTGCTCAGATCACACAGAGCGAGTACGGTGATAGGAAATCGATGAAACATTACCTTAAACAAGTTCCGCTCGCCCATGGCATATGTATGGCATACATATTGTAGAGGAACTGATTTTTTGAGCTATGATATTAGCAGATTAATAGTACACTCTTACAGAACTGTGATACATTCAATGAATATCTGACCTGGTCAAAGTAGATGGTCATAGACGTGTTGCTCATCTCTGACGGCTCATGGTTGGTTCCACGCACGGCGGAAAAAGCCACTTTTGCCCCAGCGGAGCGTACAGATATGCCAAGTGAGGAGGTGACCCCTCCGTCCGAAGAAGGGTTAGAGTCGCACACCACAAGACATTTTCCTTCGAGCACGATGGGCTCCGTGTCATTCTGGCTGAGGCAGAAAGCCGCCCTGTATCCCACGAGGAGAACCAGTGCCAGTATGGCACAGGGTCCCGGGCAGCGCGCGGGCACCATGGTCGGATCGCTGATCCCGTGCACACTGATACAACCCGGCAGCCCCTTGGAGGTTTGTTAGTACTCGATCACCTGGTCCAGACTTGATATATTTTCTCCCCCTATGTCTCTCTCTTTCTCTTCCTCTATATGTGATGCTCCCTCGCTTTCTCAAAGAACCTCTGACACACAGACGCACTCCGACTCTCTCCGGTTGTAACTCCCCTCCCTCCTGGGGGTCTTAGTTGATTTGGGAGAGTATTCAGACAGCTGTTGTTGCAAATCCTGAGATGAAATTAAATTGTTCATGTCAAACAGCAGAAGGAAAACAATGTCAAATAGTTTAGTCATTAAACTTGAGTTTATCCTGCGTGCGTAAAATGGCTACCGTGCGTAAAAACAAAGGCAATCGCTCTGTAAATGACAAAATGTAAAAATCGCGTATTAATACACATTTTCTTTTTTATTATTTACCAAGCCAAGTGAACTATACTGCGGGTTCTTTCCTATACCTGTGCGCCACAACTCTTGGTAACAAACTATAGTATCGAATACAAATCATATTACAGTTATCTTTTGCTCTCGTTCTTATTTGTAATTATGATAAAACAAGCACTTTGCGGCCATTTCTGTTGAGAAAAGGTAAATCACGACCTACCTGGACAATCCATCCCGCTGGTATATGCTCTCTGTCTCTCGCACACTGTGATCTGAGCGCTCAGATCGGTGGTGCTAAACAAGCACGAGTCTCTGGGCTCCCTTTCGAGGGACAACTCACGCCCATTCTTTGTGTGTAGCCACTGCAACACGACTCCTCAGAAGTATCCCGCAATTAAGAGCACATGTGTGGACTAACGGGTTTGTTTACATATTAATCAATTGGATGGTGTGAGCTCAGAGGCCCCTCGGGAAGGCAGAGATCACTTGCTGTCAAGTCAATGTATGTCATTTATATGCTGCAGATTTCTCGTGTCTCTCCCTGGTTGATCTGAAATGAATGCGGGCTGCAGCAGATAAGCTTGCTGTTACGTGGTACATTCAGCATGCATGTACGCTGTATGTTACTAATTTGAGGCTTAAACAAGCGCTCCTATAAATCCAATACAGATACGTGTGCGCCATCCAGTGGCGGATGTAACATCTGCAGAAGGCTGATCAGAAGTCAAATCGAATCACTCGTGTGATTAAAAAAACACACGTATGTGTGATCTGGTCGGCATGTTTCATTAATTGGTGTGTACTCCTGTATCAGCACATGATTTAGTATGCATGTCACGTTTTATAAACACTCCATAAAAAGGTGACGCTTCAAAAAATGCCCACTTCACAGAGAATGTCCTGCACCTCTCTGTACTACCCTTGGCCTTTCTTTTCAATTCTTGACATGTCATAATCCTTTGAAGAGCCGTGTAGAGGTTCCCTATGAGGGCTCTACACCTCTGAAGCTTCTGAGAGTGGGCCTCAGAAGCTGTGAACCCTCACGTTAGACCTTTTAATGAGCTGTCACCTATGTGAAGATATGATAACTGGCTACATAATGCATGGACCTCACATCTGCAATGGAATGCACTGTATATAGACTGTCTGCAGCTTCATCCGCTAACGAAAATAGTAAAGTGATTTTCTTTCAACATAAACGATCAAAGCTGCATTTTTAATACATGCAAGCAAATGTATAGACAGAGAGGATGACATCAAATAATTCCTTAAAGGTTTGGATGTCACTATGAATACGCCTTAAACACCTTTAAACATATACACAACATGAGGCCACAATAAAATACTTGCAACATCCTCCGTACAAGTTGCAGTGACCCAATTGTAGACTTAATTGTGGTGATTCTTCCTCTTTTTGTCAGCTGTATATGACAAACATTGCAGATTGTCAGAGCTGGCTGACAAGTGATGCGGAAGAGTGACATCAGGTATACAAGAGCCACAACTAACCCCAGGCCTTCAGAAGGACACATAGCTACAGAAATCATCAAATGTCAAGTACGGGGGACATGCAAGGGAAAGGGATGTGGCCTACATGTACATGGCATTGCCGTACCAGGGGCTGCCGTTGACCTAAAAGGACTTTGCTTCTATCAGGCGAGCTGATCGGCTGGACTGACAAGAGTGTTATGGTTATTTTCCCTGACAGCTAGCAGAGCCTACTGGCTTCCAGGAACGGGGAGGTTGATTATATGGTGGGTCTTAATGCACGCCATCTGCTTTTACAAAGAAAACGACTCCAGTGTGGTTAGTTTTTTTTTTCTTCCTCTACAGGTCACACATGTACTTATAAGTATTCGAGCAGAATTCCTCTAATAATTTGTCCTAATATACTTCTGTTATAAATATTGCGCATTAAATATCCTAGACATCAGAAGAGGCTCTGCACCCTGCGTGCAGGCTCACACCACAATATGCTTTATTAATTGTAAACATACCCACTTTATAACAAATATATTTATGTCCATCTGCCTGCTTGTCCATCTGTTTGTGTATGTGTGCGTGTCTGTGTCTGTGTGTGTGTGTGTGTGTGTGTGTGTGTGTGTGTGTGTGTGTGTGTGTGTGTGTGTGTGTGTGTGTGTGCGTGCGTGTGTGCGTGTGTGTATACGTGTGTGAAGACGAAATTAAACCATAACATTTTAGATGATAAGACCTGAATTAGGTCTAGGTCCATTGATTATTTGTTAATGTACAGCGACAAATGCCAACAATTTCTTTTAAAGTTTTATTCTAATCAATAAGTTTGATGCAATCAATCTATTTTATAGTTAATGATGGAAATAACACCATTTAACAGCTTTTATTTTGAAGGCATAAATCGCCATGCTCCACCGGAAAAAAAGAGTTTCTGCACGTGGAAGGAACTTGACTGGACGTCACCATGGCGACTGGACGCGGACAGGAGCGACATTAGACTTCTCAGCGTTATTCGTTGACGTATGGATGACTACAAGAACGGAGAACAGACGCTATTTATAGAGCTAACTTAACTCACTCGTTTGATATCCTAACGGTGACGTCACGCTTAAAACTCGGTCAAACAAACGTGGCCTCAACTTCCCGGCAAATATAGCCAAGTAATGAACAGGTCAAGAACAGCGAAACATATGGCGGCACCAAGAGCAGTCGCTTCCAGAATGAGGACGTCCAAAAGAGCTGACAAACCGTATCCAGCGTCCACTCTGAACATTCTGAAAAGGTAATCTATCAAAACATGCTCATATGTTGCACCTGCGCGTCATTCAACATGGAGCCAGCCGGTGGTCAGAACCGGGGAGAGGCAAGGCTGCATCGCCCTGCGATCAAAAGGATTTATAGACCGTGTTTGCAGCGAAACACAATCAACGAGCAGCAAAAAAGAAAAGCGAAGCGAAGTGGAAGACAATTCACCACATGTTAAAAGATGAGTCTCTCTCCATTGAATGTAGTTTCTGGCTTCACCACTAACACTGAAAATATATAGCCCAATACGCACAACTATATGCTTCATGACTCTTTGTTTTTATTGATCTCAGTTTGCTGGATCATAAAACTGGAAACATCCGACACGTAATTCTATGCTGACATATAGTCTAGATTAGGGGTGCAACTAACAATGATTGCATTTGTATTATTAATCAATTAATTAGGGATTCTACAGAATATCAAGAATTGTTTTAATTCAACAAAAACAGTTTGATAGTTTCCCTGAGCCTAAGAGAAGGCTTGCTTTTTCTGTCAGCACAACAACAACAATTTGCTTTTGTCTGATATATACATAAGGAGGAACACAATGTCGTCTTTATACCTTTTCACACTCAGCATGCCACAAAATAGTCAAATGGACATTTCTATGTTGACAGGCATTTCAAGGATTCTTTAAAACTCAAATAGACATCAAACAGGATTTATTTATTTTGTTTCTCATTTCAGAAATTGTTGTTGTTGGTTGTTGTTTGATCTGCAATGACATGTCCGTGACTGACCAGGCAGGTAATGTGAACACGAATAGATGACTTACTCAAGAGACTGAATAGGCGTCATTAATCAGGCCGATGCAACCAGATAAACCAGACCAACATTTCTCAATAACAGATATGGAGAATTACCTTTTTAAAATCATTTTTCAAAAGAAACAAGAGTACTCA
Organism: Liparis tanakae; assembly: GCA_036178185.1. Taxonomy (NCBI): domain Eukaryota; kingdom Metazoa; phylum Chordata; class Actinopteri; order Perciformes; family Liparidae; genus Liparis; species Liparis tanakae. The sequence goes on along the minus strand of CM070096.1, from coordinate 11,250,079 downwards.
TTCCAATAAAGATAAAATATATAACATTGTTATCTTGTGATTTGAGATTGAATCTCACTCAGACTTTATTTTGTCACTTCCTGCAGCTTGAGAAGGGTCTTTTTGTGGTGTCAGAATTGTATGCAAAATAATGTGGGGAACCTGCATGCAAAGGATGTAACAGCCTCTTCTGTTGTTTTGATATCTGGGTGGATTTTCACACGAGCGCTTTACAAAACGGTGAATTCTGAAGTTAATATGTTTGTTTCTTTATCAAATCTACCGAAGGAGAACACAAACAGGTTATTTCATGTTGTTGTCAGAAATGCAGGATAAGATTGCCAAGTGGCCTGTCGAGAGCTCATTTGACTCATTCACAGATGCCTCTAAATAACTACATGCTGAACAACAGGTGGCATGAAGACGCCAATGTCACTTCCTTGTAGTGACATTTAATTAATTTTTTCCATAGACTGCCATCTGAGATCCTGATAAAGATTCTGTCATACCTAGATGCCGCCGCTCTGCTTAGCATCATCCACGTCAGTCGGCTCTTCTACCAGCTGGCCAATGACGAGTAAGTACCAGCCCGGTCTTCTTAATGCTTGAAACCCAGCACATTGCATACATCAGTTAGGAATCCAAGCCTACAGAAATTCCGTATGTTTGTCTTATTTTCTTTTAACATGTGAAAAATCTGCCAGTGCATTAAAATGCATGGATTATTTTTATTGAAGCTGAATCTGTTTATTAGATTCTCGGTTAACTGTTTGGTCTTAAATATGTTACAGCCCTATGTGACCTATTGTAGAAGACTCAAAGAAATGTATTATTCACATTTTAAAAGGTAAAAACAGACATCGCTTGATTATTTGGTTGTCAAATATTCCATTAAAAGTAGTTTCCCTGGGTTCTAGTGTTATTACCTGTAATGTTCCTCTGTAAAAGTCTACTTTACTGGAAATAAATTGAAGAATACTGACTGTTGCCAGATTATTTCACTTTCTTAATTAGTATTTTTAGGACTGAGATTTGACAGAAATAACTTAATTAGATGAAGATTTGTTTTGCAATGTGACAACCCTCTTGTAGACGGGTACAGTTTGGCGCCCCAATAGTTGGCTCCTGGAAAAATAATGTGAGAACTGTATTTTATATATTATACATTGTACAGAGACATCTAGACTTGTTTTTGTAAAGCAGGGTCCATGTCCACCTCAAAACAGACAACGTGGACATGACATCTCATAAGGAAGAGTGTGATTAGGTAATGGTGACACCTCACCCTGTGTTATTTCACTGCAGTGTTGTAAAGTCTGCCATCACGTATCAGACGGTCCCAAATACAACAGTAGTTGTATACAGCGGACATGAGTAATGATGCTTACAGCAGAGACTAATGTTCAAGGTTCAGCTCTGTGTCCTAACAGGTTATAATTTGCGCAGACTGCACAAACGCAGTAATCCCACACGATGAAAAATGGAGCCATGCAAACTAAAACCAGTGAACAAAGCCACACTACTACCTGCTACTGCATTGAGCTGTGAGGAAACCAACTTCCCAATGTCATGTGACACAAGGTTTTTCTGGTTATTGCTCAAAACGCCTACTTTTCTACAAACTTCTGCTTTAATGGCTTATTAAACATATACGCAATCACATTGAACTTTTGAAAGCATAAATTCCACAAAACTCTGATTATACATATACTAAGAAATCTGACCTATAAGTAGCACTTTGAACGGGAAGAAGAACATTTGCATTCAAGAACAAGTCAGGGATGTACTGTACCTGAGAATGTGACACATCACATGAGCATAGCAGGCATCCTATGTGTGTATTGAACTCTCCATACCTGTCAATGCAGAGCTCTGTGGAACAAGATATACATTGTGGAGGTAAGCAAGAATAAAAAGCGTAACCCTAACTGCGTGGATAAGCAGTCGCTGAAGATGGCCACACTGGAGCTGCATGACCGGGCTGCGGGCCACTGGAAGTGGCTGTACTTCAAAACCGTAGCCTCGTACGACATGAAAACGTGGAGAAGTCATCTTGGACTCATCAGCCGTCACACTGGGCTGCCTAGCCGAACGGAGCGGGTCCTCAGGTAAGAGATGGAGGGAGGCAGAAACAGCTTTTGAAAAGCCTTCTGATGAGGTGTATGGTTTGATACATGTAGCAGGCACTTGATTTCACATACCAGACACTCAAGTAGCCTGTCAAGTGTTGTTTGTGAATTAAGCCTAAATGAGTGCTTACTGTGTATTCTTAAGCATTTAAGTACCTCGCTACTGAGGTGTGAAACAAGGATTCTCTGGGAATCCTTGTCATTAAGTTAAATATTTTACAGTTTGCTGCTTTACTTTATTTCTGCCAAAAGGAGCCGTGTCGATCCTACTGTGTGTACCAGGCTGTAATCTGCCATCTGTTCGGCGTGTCTCGCTGTTTTACAATTGGAAGCAGCTCTGTGAGGTATCATGGGAACCCCTGCTTGGGCTGTGATTAGCAGACAGTAAAACTTTGGAGATCCACCCTGTCAAGAAAGTTCAAAGGTAGAGACCAGAGGCGAGTTTGAGCCGCTGGCTATCAGATACAAAGCAGGGTTTGTTTTTCATATCACACTTAATGACACTTTCTTATTAAAGGTGAGCAAGGAGGTCTCTGTCTGAGCGAGATGTCTGCTCAGGGGGATGCCAGCACGCGGGGGAAAGCTCCCTCGTCGCGGTTTCGGCTGTGTTTTTATAACCTCTGATTAGAGGTTGTGCAGCACTCAATTTGGAGTTCTGTGGCAGTCGCTGTGGTACTAAGGGGAAGTAGAAATAATTGTGTTCCTTGTAGATGCTGTCTGAATTGTTGAAATAAATTACTCAGCCCAACTCTTCATCCACAACAGACACATACCCCCACACATACACATTCATGTACGCACACCCTCCCCTTCCTCCCGCCTCCCGCCTCCCACCAACTCAGACAGGTCCCTCTGGGGGATTTGTCTGTTAGAGACACTGAGGAGCATACGATTTACCTTGGTAATAATCATTTCACAACACATCACACACGCAGACAATACAGAGCTAAATCCCCCGGGTCATCTGGGGCCTCCTGGGCCGCTCCAGTTTTTAGCTTTGTTCCTCCACTTAATGGATATTGGATGGTGCCTCAGCAAGACGCCGGCTGCATCACAGTAGGGGAAGCCCTGAATCACATTTCAGACAGAACTGGATCAAGAGATTTATCACAACAGCTGCACTTTCATTTCATTCTCTGCATATCATTTCATTAATTGAATAATATGTGTGTATTAAGCAAGCTAATCCCCACTTTTCAGATTTCAGATCTCCCGTATCGTACTGAATACAGTTCAAACAACTGCACATGCTTTTACTGCGAAATATCCGTCATATCTCCGTAGCTATAATCCTGTGTCGTATTATATTATTCTAGAAACTTGCTCGTCACCTGGGAGCTGACAGTGTCTGATAGGTCGGGGCATGCGAGCACACATGAACCGAGCTGCTCCAAGTTCTGCGAGACGTCTGTGACTCTATGCTGGAGCGGAGGAGGCTGCTTACCCGACTACCAGGAGATTTCCACCCTTCAACTCCACGGTGTCAGGAGGATAGCCCTCAACTGCCCCGGCCTGAAGACGTGAGACAGCCGGCGTACATCCCCATTCCTCTCTCTCTCTCTCTCTCTCTCTCTCTCTCTCTCTCTCTCTCTCTCTCTCTCTCTCTCTCTCTCTCTCTCTCTCTCTCTCTCTCTCTCTCTCTCTCTCTCTGCTTCCTCTTTGCTCTCTGTGAATCCAACTGTTTTCTTTGCCCTCCCTGTCAGACCTGGCTGGAGGTCCCTGATGGCGAATGTCGACATGCCGGCTCTAACTGAAGGCGCGCAGGTCATTGGCCAGGACAGACTTGTTGAACTCAAGCTGCTGCAGCCTGGCATGATCATCGGCGTCTGGAGGGTAATTACTTACACATGCAGCTATGGTGTTTTGTTTGATGAATTTACTTTCTTTTTTCTTTACTTAAAATGAAGAGAATTCACCTGCAATTGAAGTGGCGGCTCTCCTTGCAGGAACAGTCCTCGGTTGCCTTTGTCATGCTCACCCTTCATTTCCACAGGCTGGTGGAACGAAGCATCCAGGGATCTTCCGTTTGGTAGGCTGCACTTTACCAGGCATCTGTTTATTCACATGCCTCCATGGCGTGCAGTGTATCCCCATCAGATGGTTAGGGCGTGAAGCGGCAGCGCCACGGGCTCTTGTATTTCACCACCATAATGGATACGTTCATTGTATATAATCATTTGCCAGAAGGACACACATACACAGTGCAGGTGTTAATTACAAGCAGTTGACTTCACATATTAGCAAAGATTAAAACACTCTCGAATTTGTTTCTGTGGGGTTTGGCTTGAATTCAAAGCCAATCGGCTGGATCGGTTGTGGTCGACACAAGGGTCAGGGCCACTCAAAGGGCCCCCAAGAAAATTAAGTTTTTCATCAAAAAAATGTGAAATGGTCATGTTGGAAACTCGGATGAACACAATTGTCCATATTTAGTTTTTCCATCAGAAAATAAAAATTTAAAAATAAATCAACATATGTGATATATAATATTGGAGTCTTAGAGCTGCGACACATACATATCAGCAAGACTACATAGGCATTCTTGATATTGTGAGTTTCAGCATAGTGTGGCCATAGCCCCCTCTCCTGGTTTCATGTGAGATCAAATGTTACATCATGATTTCAGTTCACAGAGTTAAACACCTCTGAAATAATAAAATAATAACCGTAATGAAAGACCTTTTTCTTGATTGTTTCGTCATTTCCTTTCTCCTTTTTTCCCGCCAGCCCCTACGTTGAGCCAATAATTAAATCCCCTTTTGATGACATAGACCCTGAATATGGTCTCCATGGTTACCAACTACACATTGTTCTTCACAACACTGCATGTGAGATCATGTCCGGAAGCTTCCCCCCGATGTTCTGCAAGAGAAGTAATTTATTTACATTCACTACGTCACACTTTTTACTGAACTGAATAGGTCATTTAATAACTATTTTTAGTTAAGTTAATACTTAGTGTTTGTTTATTCTTGCTTGTTCGTTCTCATCCTACATAGTTATAATGCCTCTGTAGCCATCAGAGAGTGTACTCCGACATCGACATGAGACAAGATTCACTTTTCTCGTGTGTTTTTTTTCTCTCCAGCTCAGATCTGTGATGGCTTCATCCAGCTGACTGCCATTAGCAGGACAGTATTATCGCAGCACACACCTCTCAGCAGCAGGATCAACCTTCCCTGGAGGTGTGAGGCCCTACATGGTGCAGTGAAGGTTGTGGGCTACTAACACACTGTGGTCACTGTGCTGTATGAAGACAGAAATGCATGGCCAACACATCTCAAATATATAAAAACGAATAAGCGTGCCAAAGAAACATACCGCATGCTCATTTAACTTTATTGTCCACAAATCTATTAAAAAGCTAATTTTATAATAATTTGCTCTTATCTCCTGCTTCAGGCAAATACAATTGTTCGCTCTGCTTTCAGGATGAATTTGGACAATTGTGTTTCATTACACAATAGACATGGATGAATATTTCTAAGAGTACTTACTTAAAGGCACCCCACTGAAATCACACCAATGATAGTCCAGAAAAGAAATCCTAACATATGTTTATTCTTCAACTTCCTTTCAGGATTGCTGCATCATGAGTTTGACTCTACTGGACGAATTTAAGAAAGCTTTCTGGTGTGTCTGCTCTCCTGTTTCCATGGAGCTCGAGAAAACTCCCGTCTCCTATGACTATGATGGTGAGCACTTCTTGATCCACCACCGGGACTCAGACGGTCAGGTGAAGATGAACCTCGTTTGGATGGAGGAACAGAAGCAGTTGGTTCTGATCAGTTTGGTTGTCTATGTGACTGTTTGCAAAGTCAACGAGCATTTCAGTAGAAATTACTGAATGTGGAGTATTTATTGAGGAAGTTGTAAGGATTTTACAACACTTTAATACAATGATTAGGCATTTACATATTTCAATTAAACATATATCTGAACTGCATTCTATTATATCAGCTTCTACCTTTTTTATAGGGAAGAAAGGGTGTGCCTCCAGAATAATTTGACACTCTTAGTGGTCAATAATATCTTTTAAATTTTTAAAACAGAAACCAGAAATGTATTTAGTGATGTATGTTGTGTTTTGATGGCTAAAGTGCAAAACCTCCTATCTACAAAATCATCCAGGTAAAGTGGGGGAACATTTTTTTTTTTGTATTTTGTATTGGGTACCTGTAACAAATAGCATTCTGAAAGAAAGCAACAATTTTTTTTGGTTATTCCCAAAAATGGCTCTTTGGCGATCGATATGCAAAATGTTTCAGTTCAAAAGTCCATTTGCCAGAGCAACTTGTACGTTATTTTTTCTTTAAATGTTGAATAAATACACTTTGATTGGATTTAGAAAATAAATAATGATTTTCTTTGAAATTGTTATTACCTGCAAGTTATTTGTATCTATTTTTGTGCTTATTTTTGCATTCTGAGGGATTGGGATGGGAAATAAATGTCTATTGGGACATTTAATGACCACTTTTGTAATTTGATAGTTACGTTATTTTTATATCACCTAATAGAAAGAGATTGAAAGCATCACAAATCAGCTTAATTTGCCAAGTATGTGCACACATACAAGGTATTCACCTCCGGTTTGAAGTTGTTCTCCCTCTATTGAAACACAAAGTCTTATGTTGAAGTTGAAAACACATGTTTTCATAAGCTGCATGAACATGCACCTCTGAACACAAGTTAATATTATACATCTGAAAAATACAACCCATAAAAGTCAGAAGCATACTTATATGGCGACAACTAGACCCTCTTTACATTTTATCTTTATTAATTGTGAACTGTTCTAAGGGTAATCTATTCTCTGCTCTGAAAAACAATAAAAAAACTAAGCTGGTGATATAGGTGATTGCAGTCATTTTGCCCGACCTTAAACGGCATTACAGCACTCCACTGTGACATTTAGTGTCTTAAAAATCTATTTTCCATGCAGCGTGAGAACATTTGACCACGAGACAAGATCTGATGCGTCATTCACATTGAGTCATTTTGTAAATACAAACCTTGTGTGCATGTTTGAGGACAGATAATCGAACTCTCGGAGTAGGTTGTACGAACACTTTTGAATATGTGTCTTTAGTATTTGGTGTATTTGCCAAAATCCTTTGTTTGTACAAAGAAATGCTTTTGCGAGGATCAGTGTGTCCACAACCTTGAACACTAACATTTATTAAGTGTCTACTCTTTAAATAAAACACTTTAACTCTTCAGTATTTTTTTGCTTTTTGGAGAATGTTCTAAATAAGGTGATCCTTTACATGTTTTAAATAGTATGAAGCTGTTGCTGCTTTTGTGTGGTTACGTTTAGTTTTCCTTTATCCTAGTATTTATACCTGCATACCAACATTACCTCAATTGCATTGTCAGCCATTATGCAATCACTTTTAGATGAAAATTGAGTTTAATGTCCGCACCTTGGGCAAGTCTGGCAACAGCGATAGAATTAGTGTAGGAGCAATTGTTGGAAACTGTTGCTGTGCTGCTGATGGTCCAGCACTGCTGATGGCAATACAATATCTCTGGATAATAGGATTTCAGAGGCGTCTCTTCCTTTACTCTGAGAGGGTCATCATCACCTTGAAAAGATGCTTATTTTCCCAAACACATCACCAACTGCTTTGGCAATGGGTCCAACATCGTTTTGGGGGAAATGAGCCAGAGGGGAAAAGAGGGGCAATACATTTGTTTTGTTTTTGGCAGGAGCTTCACAGTTGAAATAAATTGTGATGGGGAGAGCGACATTGTATGATTCACAAGGACTTCATGTGTAGTCATAGTTTGAACATTTTACTTGTGCTCTCCAACTCTACATCAGGGCAGTTGAAAGGCCAAATAAATGGCTGTTGAATCGCACGCTGTGGAGATGGAAGCCACATGGCAGGGTTTGCTCACTTGACCATTTGAAAGCCCTGACAAATGACAAGGAACTGACCATAACTTGGACTGGATGACGTGTACCATGTGTAAATTCCAGGTTACAAGTGTATTAGACAACATTTCCATCATGGTGACCTTCATAGTACTGTTTGCTGTCACATCGGCTGTTGCAAACTGCCAATCCTTCATTCTTCATTGTATTAGAAAAAGCAGGAGTCAAGGGTATTGTGGATCAGTTAATGGACTTGCAAGAACATAACACCACTTATTTGAAGGTTTGAGTAATGGCTCATTTAAGACTGGATATGCGGCGAGCAAGGACTATGAAACCTTGATTGTAAGTACTATTCGCTCACTGTGGTTGCAGAAAGTATTAACGTAATGCTCCTACAGTGATTTTATGAATTTATTTTATGAAGAAGTTTTAATGGAAATGTAAAAATACATTTACTCATACATGCGCATTTAAACATTTGGAACTGGTTTGAATAGTTTATTGTAGGCAGTTCTCCAGTAGAGGGCTCTCTTTAGTAACCAATGGGGGACTCCATAAACAGGACTTGAGGTTTACGTTGTGTTCATGTTTTCATGTTTTACGTCTAAATGTAGTTTGTAGAGAGATCACACTATGTTTTGTTTTCTTATCAGGAAAGCATTACTTACTGTCTTTAAAGTATAGTAATTTCTGCACTAGAACAAAGCTTTTGTTATTTTTTTCCCTTCTTTTTCTTATTTGTTCTGCTCTTTTGCACAGTCATTGCAAGCCTATATGTTAATCACTCATTTAAAAACATAAACAATGCTTAATAAAGAAGCTACAGCCAAACCACTGAATGGGTAATTCTGTGACATAAAGCTTCATTAAACTCATCTTTCTTAGTTTCCTCACTAATCAATCTTGGAAGACAATTGATTTCCATTTTTAGCCTTTAATTCTCTCCCCTGTGAGTGACCAGTGGGTCTGAAAATCATTCAGCCTTGGAAGCCAATGACACCGTTCTTATTTAGTCCTCTTATTGGGGTCTAAGAGTGTGTGTGTGTGTGTGTGTGTGTGTGTGTGTGTGTGTGTGTGTGTGTGTGTGTGTGTGTGTGTTTATGGGTGTGGATGTGTGTGTGATTGTATGAGGGGCCGTGAGGGACATTATTCAGAATACCTTCTCACACACACAACTGAAAAGCTCTCACACACACTACTGAAATGATTGTGTGTGCGTGCACGCTTGCCCGATCAAAATGCATACTTTGTCTTGTTTTCATTTACGATGACCTTCGAGACTGATTGTCTTAAAAACACATTACAGCCCAATTTACATCTCCTTAAAGACTCGGAGATAATCACGGTCTTGCGCCACACTGATTCGCGCAAAGTCTTTCACAATTTCCAACCCCCGATATTCCAGATGTGTCACCCCGTTGGGTGAGTTCTTGAGGCCAGATAAGTTAATTATGCTTGTAATGATCTGAAAAATATCAACCACAACAACCCCAAAACCCCTGTGCCACAAAGTATTTTAGAAACAATATGAGCGAGGATAATGTGTTTTGTTAATGCCACAAAATAACAGATGGTCAGGCATTGTAAGACAGCCCTGCTACTGCAGCAGTGGCTAGCAGTGCCCCCCCCTCCCTCATTCACCTTTACTTCCTCCACTTTGTTGATCCCGGTAGGAAAGTGGAACTGGGAAATAATCACAGTCACAGGGGGAAAGCTGTGAGGGTTGATAGTATTATAATAGGTTCATGATTCCCACTAAGATCCTCGGTTTATTCTCCCCATTAAATGTTGCATCCCGGCCACATGGCTGTGGAGAAATCCATTCATAGCAAAGCGCAGCTCGTCCTGCGGCTCCCAGAGCTCAGTGAGCTATAGGCCTGGTGCCATTGCTGCTGCATCCAGCCTCAGTCTGCTGTGAGATCAAACCACATCACTGAAGTCCAGGTAGAGAGATAACCTGTAACTTATGCTCCTCTTGAGATACGTTTATTATTAATTAACTAAGTACGTACACTTACCTGTGCTTTACTTAAGTATTTCATATTTTATATTTACTGTACATGTCAAAGATACATTTTACGACACTGCATTTATCTGACAGCTTCAGTTACTTACAGAATCATATATATATATATATATATATGAATAATCTACAATAATATCCATTGTAAAGATTACACTATAATCAAAAATATATAAAGTAGCTCCAACACGATTAGCTCATTTTGTTGATATTGTACCTCATCCATCCACCTCATCCATCATATAAATCCAATATGTCATAGATAAAAATATGTCAAAGATAATAATAAACTACTCCAGAAGCTATACTTCTGTATAATATATAACTTAAATGTACTTTAAAAACATTATAATATGTTTCAAACCTAAACCTTCTCAAATAAATAAAGTCTAAATTGTGTATTTTCACAGTTTTTCTTTACTCCTTGGTATTAATCTAATAATTGTCTTAAGACAGGGATCTGGCATGTTCAAGAAAATACATTACCTCAGTTGCTTCAACTCCAAAGTGAATTGATCCTGTTATTTTTCACATTTACATTCCATTTGCATTCAGTGCCCGGCATTTCCATCTTGTTTTCTCCCGTGGGTCTCCATGTCCTTTACTCATCAGGACATTATCTATAACTTTGGATAACTGGACGTATGCGTGTGTGTGTGTGTGTGTGTGTGTGTGTATGTGTGTGTGTGTGTGTGTGTGTGTGTGTGTATGTGTGTGTGTGTGTGCGTCCGTGTGTTTGTGTTTCGGAGAATATATGGTGGGGCATGAGTCAGCACATTATGCAGTATACTGTAAAAGCTCTTTCCAGCATTTCACACGGGCCACTATAGTTTGTATGGGCTTCACAGCAACATGCTGTGGCTGTCTGGTCTCAGAGCAGATGTTTACGGGGCAGCTCTGCCTGATATCGGAGCGCCAACCTCTGTTTTCTGGAGCTGTATTTTACATTCTGAACATTATAGCAGCAAACAACTATTTGGAATGTAAAGATCTACTGTAGTGTTTACCTGCCATCATCCCGTCCTCCCCCCTCAGGCAAACACTGTTATCACTTTCTTGCACCTTTTAAAGAAAAAGGTGTCATTTGTAGAAATAAGCTAGTTCGCTCTCTTTCTGCTTCGATGGTCAATTTGAAGCTGGAGCAGGCAGCCAGATAGCTTAGCTTAGCATTTAGACTTGGAAAAGAGGCAAACAGCAAATATGCTCCATAAGAAGGATGACTTATTACATTTACATTAACTTTAATCTATTAACATTAGCATTAACATGGTTTATTTTGCTAGCATTAGATATTTACACAGCTAACGACCATATTTAGTACGACAAAGATTAGTTCAATAAAGAGTTGTCACAAGAGTGTGTTGCTGAGACAGACTCAGGTCTCGAATAAAGAACATTTCATGCTGATTATTGTGCTCGAAAAAAATGAAATTTGACTGTAAGTGTTGGAAAATATGTGGCTGGTAGAAAATGGGTCCACTGATTACTCGCCGGAATCAGTGTTTACACTGATGTCTACCTGACGGCAGGTCCTGAATTAATAGACTTCGGACCTGCGTTATCTGATGAGCTCTTATTTCAAACGTTATGCATCTGTGACAAGACGTGGCAGTAAGCAAAAATAAATGTTTTCTTTCTCACTAAAGTAAATGCTAAATATAGCACATTTTATTGGATGCAAAAATCAGGCAGGCTTCACAAAAAAACGCCCGGGCTCTGCTTGTACCGAGTTCCTGGAACAATTGGTTATCAGGCAAAGGTCTTTGCCCGAAGCTAACTCTATTGATCTGAGCCACCACTGTTATGAGAGAGAGAGGGAGAGAGCGAGATCGAGAGAGAGGCAGAATTCTGAGACAAACAAATAAAGCCTCCCTCATTATGTGTTAACTGACACACTGATGCTTTCATGGGTACAAACACAAAACACCTGCAGTTGTGTGTTTTGATGGCAAATCTAGTGTTGTGGTGTGTCAGAGATATTTTTATCCAATTATACTAAACCGTGCCCGGTTTATTTCTGCTTTAAACTCTCACTACAAGGCTTTGTGTTACTTAAAACCCAGCGTTTGGTTGCATCGGTCATAGCAGTTTGTTGTTTAGACTTTTGACACTGGGAGACTCCCTGGGGACCATTAGTCATTGCTTGTGTCTGACTTGTTACTGTGAAGTGCAACATGGAGTTCTTCATTGCCGGCTTACAGCTCCGACTGGAATAAAAAATGTAACAGAGACTTTTAAGAGTTCACTTCTATCTGTGTGGCTGCTCTGTTGCTGGAGAAACCATGAATGTAGATTCTGGCACTTTGAGTGTCACATTGGATGACTACATTGAAACATACATGTTAACACATATGTTGGATGCCTGTCTGCTGTCTAGCTGCATGCCACGGTTTACCAAAGTGGACAATAAATTAGCTTCTTCTACTTTAGCTAGTATGCACACATTCAACAGAGCCAGCTTTCTAGTAGGATATGATTGCCTTTTAATCACATCTCTTTTGGGAGGTGGGGGTGGGGGAGGGACACACCTGTGTGTGACACCCATTACAGATGATGGAAGTCACTGTGGCTGGGATTACATTTCCACATACTTGCACCTGTCGCAAAAGCAAATTAAGACAGATATATGGGCAGTCTGCCGAGCTGATATACTTTCCACGCAAATCTGCCAAATATTCTGGATGTCGCTGAGTGATAGCAATGTGATTCAGTTTGACTACTGTACCACGCAGGCTTCAACACTGCTGTATTGTACAGTAGGAAATACTGACAGCAGGTATATTGTATGCACTATTTACTGTAACATTGCTTTTGGTTCATGTAGCATAAACAATTGATGAGATTCACCTCTGCTTACTATGGCAATGACCCTTGACCCTTTAGTATTTCTGAACTCACTGTCCATTGGCTATCGCACATGATGAACACTGACCCTTTTGAAGGCGGAAATGTGGAGCACACTTGCTGAGCTGTTATGAAAAAAATATCAGATAATAAAAGGTCATATATTATTATATTCACCATTTGAGGTGAAAGATGCCCAGTTGGGGTTTAGCCATGCAGGCTAGCAGAGGTGTTGAAATGTAATATTTATGAGATGCATCATGATGCACACAGGAACATTTCTGCATTCACACAATGACGACAATGTGGTTTCATTCCAGCTCCTATCTTTGCTGTGTTTAGCTGTCAGGTTCCGACTCCTGTCCTTTGTGCTTATTTCTCTCCCCTCCTCTGATCTCTGTGCTTCACGGAGGACGCAGCGTTCACACACTGCGCGCGCACAGCTGCGGCACTCAACCGTCCGTAAACCGGTTGCTCTCGCTACCAATAGCTGAAAGAAATGGGAATGCAGGCTGTTGTAAACCTGTCTGGACATACAGTGACTCTCAGCAAGAGTAGAAGAGCTATGAGTAAAGAACAATAACACTAATCCTAGTCTGCTAGGTGTAGATTACAGCACACATGTAATGCACTGCACTCATGTATTGTTTGTGTAATGTTTATGTACTGAGGCAGGTCACACATATACATATTTAACTTTAAAAAATATATGTTTATATCATAGATAGACCTTTAAAGCTGGATTTTGAAGATGTATCTGGCTGCTCGTTTTAAGTGAAGACAAAATAGCCATGTGCAGTGCTATAGGAAACTGAGAATACGATGCATTGAGATGCATCAAGAATCATTGCATCTTGCATTTTAACATTTGACAGGGGAATTTTGATTACATTGTGATGCCAGTAAAGATTCACCCTCCAATTGCTGGGCGGCAATGTCAATCTGTCAGCCAGTCAGTTTGCCACTTTGGTCGAGACTGAATTCGATGGATTGGTCAAATATTGTTGTAGAAACATTCGTGGCCCAAGAGGACAACGTCACACACTGTGGTTTCGGTTGAAATATCTTAATAACTGTTGGAGCGATTGGAATGAAATTTGGTTCAGACATTAAGGTCGCTTGTAAAAGCTGAACCCGTAACTCTTCATCTTGTGTCATCAAAAGTTTAATGTCTGTGCTATTATGCTATGCTAAAATGCTGAACATGTTCAACGAGGTCACCATGTTTGCATCAGCATTGAGAGCCTGTTAGCGTCACTACTAACAACGTCAGCAGTATTTCAGTGTGTGGATAAGTTACAAGTTACAAGTTACAAGTCTTTTATTGTCAGATGCACAGAATGACACGGTCAGATTGGGCACTGAAATTCTTAGGACAAGGCACCACACAACAACTACCATATCATAACACAGCAACATAATACAACATAACATGACATACACTCTGTACAAGTACTCTGACACATATAATAACCTTACTAAATATGCAAGATAAATATACAATACAACATGCTAAGACATATACCAAACCTATACATATAATACTAACATATATACACACATATAGTAACATATAATAAACTAAACTACAGACAATGGGAGTAGCAGGTAGTGCAATAATTCTGATAAATATGTACTTGTCGTGTAAGTGTAAGTACAAGCAGTGATTGAAAGTGACAGTGTCTGTAAGTGACAATAGTGTGTCAATGTCCATTTAGCAACCTGATGGCTCTCGGAAGAAGAAGAAGAAGAAGAAGAAGAAGAAGAAGAAGAAGAAGAAGAAGAAGAAGAAGAAGAAGAAGAAGAAGAAGAAGAAGAAGAAGAAGAAGAAGAAGAAGAAGAAGAAGAAGAAGAAGAAGAAGAAGAAGAAGAAGAAGAAGAAGAAGAAGAAGAAGAAGAAGAAGAAGAAGAAGAAGAAGAAGAAGAAGAAGAAGAAGAAGAAGAAGAAGAAGAAGAAGAAGAAGAAGAAGAAGAAGAAGAAGAAGAAGAAGAAGAAGAAGAAGAAGAAGAAGAAGAAGAAGAAGAAGAAGAAGAAGAAGAAGAAGAAGGGGGGTGTCTTCACACTTCATGATCACTCACCTCTGATATTAGTGAGATGAATGAGTTTCCCTTGTCTGGAACCGGAGAGGTCATTTTTCTCTTGTGCTCACGTGAAAGCAATAGTGGGGTGAAAAAAATTAGGATGCGGAGGAAACAAAGTTTAATGATTAGTGATTGCTGTAAAAGGTCGGGATCATGTTTCATGTTCGTACTAAATGAACCCTCCTGCTCATGAAGCAGTGCGGAGACGTTGTTATTAAAGACAAAGCCTCTTATCTCAATGCTATTAAATCATGGGCAATACGGGAGAAGAGAAAAATAACACATTTTACATAAATCTCAAGGTTTAATGGTCTTTTAGCTACTGAAGAGGATACACTAGTGAGAAAGAGGAAGAGTGGCCACCAGAAGGCACTGAAGTGCCTCCTGTCTTTTCTATCTTACACACAAGGCTTTCTAGTTCTAGTTTTTTTTTCTTAACGGTGTATCCACTGTGTACTTTCTTAGTAAAAGACTACAAAGAAAACATAATTTACCATAATCCAAGAACTGATCGTTATTAAAGTAATTTCTGATAAAAAAGACATCCTGTAACCCAACTCTTCTGGCAGATATGCAGACAAGACATTTTTCTAGGTTTATGAAAGTTTGCTTGATAATCGGTTTTGTTGTTTCCCCTCAAAGCCTCTTTTAAACTATTTGCTGGTCAGTTCAGTCCAAGACAACTTT
This sequence comes from Liparis tanakae, assembly GCA_036178185.1. Classification (NCBI taxonomy): domain Eukaryota; kingdom Metazoa; phylum Chordata; class Actinopteri; order Perciformes; family Liparidae; genus Liparis; species Liparis tanakae. Next base: position 11,234,451 of record CM070096.1, on the reverse strand, counting down.
AGGCCAAGGCAACTTTAGGCCAAGGCAACTTTAGGCGAGAGCCACACAATAATAATTCACAAAGATTCTAATCAGATTTGTAATATTTGCAAAACAAATCTTAATTTAGTCCGTTTTAAATCTGTCATCTGTCAAAGCTTTTTTCATGTAGCAGAGATCAAGTACAGTCAGGCTGCTGCTCTGGCATTGCTTGTGCTATGGTGCAGATTTACAGAATAACACTGGTCAAGTGTCACTGGTTGTTTTAATTATTCCATAACACCGTACAAAATGTCCATCCATCCATTATCAATAACGCTTATCCTCATTAGGGTCGCGGGGGGGCTGGAGCTGATCCCAGCTGACATAGGGCGAAGGCAGGGGACACCCTGGACAGGCCGCCAGTCCATCGAGGTGTACAAAATGTATTTGTCAAAATATGCTTTCACAAACTCCGAAGGCAGCACAAAGAATTAATTAAGTTACACTGTTCGAAGAATACATATGAATGCAATCATTATACTCTGATGTATATGGTTTGGTCAGACAGCATCCGTGTTAAGAAACATGGAACATTAGAAATGCAATAGTTCCTATAAACTGTACCTACTCTTCTTTTCATCCCAAAACATATTGCAATGGGTGGAGCTTAAACGTAAAGGAGTAAAGGAGAACTCCGAAAATAGACCTGACCAAGAAATCAGAAGTGCTTTAAGTGACTGTATTTTATGTGCGATGTCCAGGTGAGATCGCATAAATCGTTTCTATCACCGCTGCCGTGACTCCTCCACCCTCCCCCAGTGGCTTCACTTTACTGGCTCCCAGACCCTCACGTCATCGTTTTTGTTGCCGTTCTCCCAACCTTGTGGGCCGGAGCACACGCTGCATCTCATCAGAGAATATTACCTCCCACTCGGAGGACAACATTCATCAACGTCACAGGGCTTTTGCCAACAGTGCATTTCTTTCTGTGGGTGCCCCAAGTCCATTTCAGTTGTTCCAGCAGCATCACAGGTTACCTTGCCGTGACCTGTAGCAGGGTGGCGTCTCTTTCAAGGTGCTTTAGTCTTAGGTTTCTGCTGATATGAGCTATAATGTACATCTCAAATTGCGTGTGTCCTGCTACCAGTTCTGCCTGATTGAGGTTGTCTTACTGTGGAGCCACATTGTGTGATTTACTTATTGCACTTGAATTTGACTAAAATGTTGAATAAGAATTGTTCAGTTTGTTTTTTGTATTTAATGTGTGTCAGTGGACGTTGAAAAAGAGACTGTTCTTCTATGGCGGCTGGTGAGTTTAAGGAGAGCGTAATGGATGTGTCTCTGACATGGTGAAATAAGGGTTTATTTCACCCAAACCACAATTGAGGGTTGTTGGAAGCGTGGAAATAACTAACCAGGACGGATGAATTTTGACCAGTTTTATTTTGTTTCTTTCCATTTTGAATGAAAGTGTATTTACAACTGGCCAGGTAAAATCACTGTTTTAGTTGTGTTTTTCGATGGAGTCTGGTGGATTTGAAGCGAGCATATTAATTGTATGTTTATACATCATAATTCTAAAAATTAATGTTGATTCATTTTTTTAAAATACTTTCCTGTTTTTAATCTATGTTTATTGTTAAATAAAAACGCATCCCTTTAGTTCCCTCACAATGGCTCGCTGGACTGTTCCAATATGTGCCCTCCGAATTCCTGGAAACAGTCTTGCCTCGCTTCTGGAAGACCCGACTTGAAAAGGATCCGCCCGACTTTAAATTGAGGAAAATTAAATACTGAAATGATGAAATCACCTCAAAAAGTGTGATGTTAGCATGACTAAGCTTTTGGACCAATGTAAGGAGTTTAAAGAACTGAAGTGCCCTTGTTTGTCTTGTACAAACCTTTAACAAGACACCGATAGCTTTGTAACCTGCTAAATTGCTCCATGAAAAGATAACATTTAAATATAATTTGTTGTCTGTTTCTGAATGTGGTTTAGACTGCTGGACTTGCTCATAAAAATAAAGCAACATAATTTGGACCACAATTCAAAACCCATAAAAACCCATCGCCTTAGAATCTAGATGCTAAAATCTCTGGAGTTAAATACTCCCGAAGGATGTGTTGTCCACTATTGCTCAGCAAAATATTTGAAGGTCTTTCTTTTACAAACAGACCAGGTGCGTCAAATACACCTTGTTTGTGTTTTCAATGTACCCACTTTAGACTTAAAATAACACCAACATTGCCTAAATTTAGTTTAGACATTAAACGTGTAGGGGAAATCACATCAGCTACCAGAAAGCCTTTTGATTTAAGAAGTACAAACGCGTGTGAGCCCGACATGCATGTACTAAATCATGGCATCTGATTTATTGTTTGAAATTTACAAGAGTGAGCTTTGTCCTTGGCATTTTCAACACTGTAAATCTTAAATGGAAGTGTTTTGAAAAAAAAGGGGAAGAAATTGTTTGGACCACGATGAACGGAGGGATTTTAAGTATACTTAGAGCTTAAAACGGCCTATGCAAATGAGTTACACTCGGATTCTTTTGAAAGAACATGACAGATACAGATGGGAGATTGTAAAATATACCACATAGGCATTTCCACAGAAAAATCAAAAGAATGAACAAAGCCGCTATTAAAATAGATTATTATTTCCTCTGTTCATCTTAATTACAACATGAGTGCTTGATAGTGAACCACCATGATGAAGCATGTTGTACACCCCCCCTATAAGTCCTTTGCTACTTTGTCATTTTCTCCAGCTGATCGGTCGAGGAAAAGGTCGACGTGGAACCCGGTGAATGCATGCAGGTAGAACAAAGCCAATTTCAGATGTGTCAGTGGAGCTGATGCTACCAGCCGCCTCTGACAGCTTGAGAGGAAGAGCCTCAGCCCTCATCTCAAAAACCTCTCTGCTTACTGAGCGGAAACCGTTTGTCATGTATGCCTGAGTGGCTCTGTTAAGCCCTGTCAGCAGACATTTATGATTATTAATATTATTTTACAACACCATATGCCCATCTTTCTTTGTGATTTAATTAATCATCAATTACGCATTACCACAGTTGTCCTCATATCTGTATCTCTTGTCATAATACGACATTGGATCAGGAAGAACTTCCCAACAAAAATAGAAACAAAATATTTCACAAGGAAGAAAGGGAAGACACCTTCAGGAGAGCAACAGAGGAGGATTCCTCTCCCCAGATGGACAGAAGCAATAGTGTTTCTTTATTTAAATGATATTTACTATGCCACTGCGACGACCACAGCCATCCGTCTGCACCATGCGAAGGCGATATCTGAGGAACGCCTGGGGGGATATTCTGTAATTTTGTCACAAATATCCACCTGGACTCGAGGATGAACTGATGACATGTTGATGGTTGAAGGTCCAGGTCACAGTGATTTGTCATCCGTCCCACTTGCTTCATATCACACCTTCAACAAATTTCTTCCAATTTCTCACAATCGTACATTTAACCTAAAAATAAACTGATTAAAATGTATTAGCCATAGTGACCTCATAAAACAAATTTTTGTCCATAATTCAAAAATTATAACATTTCTTAAAAATGTGATAAAATGATGAAGAGATGATATTTTGGACAGATTTGGACGTAAACTGCAACGAGACTTTTGGGCAGAGGTAAACAGCCACAAGGGGAGCAATTCTTATGTTTTGCTTTTTGACAAATCATCTTCCTATCCAAATCCATAGTTTTTTTTACCGTGTGGTTGTTAATGTAAGCGAGCCCTTCACACTTATAATAAGTAAGTACACGGTCTTAAACCTTTGCATTTCATCCACTTTCCAATTTATGTATTTTTTGCTCATGAATCATCAATTATTATCTGGCTATGTTTCGTATTCATGTCTTTCTTAGAAGAATGACAATTGATTCATGAGCTTGAACTCAATATGTTTATATTATATCATTATATATATCATTATATTAATATATATCATCCTGCTTTCCCTCCTCATCTAATTTCCGCATTCCGGGATCATTAAGAAGAAAACGTATCAATGTAATTGGAGCCTGACAGCACTCCCCAAACACCAGGCTCAGTTTGTCCTTTCAGTATTGAAGTTGTTCGCCTGACATAAAAGAGGAGGGTGAAAGAGACAAGCCCAAAGTCAACTTTCAAGCGTGCAGTAATGTATGCGGCCCCTACGTACTTGAAGTTGCATTGCATTAAGATCCATCCCTCAACACACATATTTAATGTGTCGAGTCTGAGCTTTTCTTCTGCTGCAGAGCACGGAGGGTGTCACCGGGGAGCTGCGATCACACAGTCGCACTACTGAAAGCGTTCTGCGTTTTCCCCCGAGGAGCTCATTCAGCGTATTCCTGCATAATTACCTCAAAGTGATTAAAGAAATCAATGGAGTACTGTTGCCGCCGAGGGCACTTCCCGAAGCCTCGGATAATCACAGTATACATACCTGTCCGGCTTCCCTGCACGCGATTTGGTGAACACTCAACAATATGCTCACCACCTACGACAACATCTACAAATCACAAACGTATTTGCACTCCTTCAACCTGTTGCCCTGGGGACTTGTTGGGAAATGGTTATTAGAAGTGTAAGATGGGAGTGTTTGCAGCTTTTCATGGAACCCTGGAGACGGGTGTCAGGATGCTTCCCTCCAATACGCCAACAGCATTTTCCTTTATGAGATTTAATATTGGAGATAATGACTGAGTGCAGCGAGTCCACAACATCATCCATCCTGAGGTCCAGTTGGCAAACATTGCTTGTGTTCCCTCCTGGTGATTTCCTCGGAAGCACATCAGACAGCATCAAACCAAATAGACCTGATGTTTTTTGTTTTTTGATGCTACTGAAATACTATGCTATGCTAGTAAATCAAAGAGCAAAGGGAGTGTGTGATAGATATGTACAGAATGTGTCTGTGCCTATAGGATTCAAAGACTCATTACAGATGTGGTCTTCAAAGCTGTGCTAAATGCCTGTATATACCATCTAGTAAGGGCTGAAAGATACGCCAGGAGAGTAAGTGTGTGTGTGTGTGTGTGTGTGTGTGTGTGTGTGTGTGTGTGTGTGTGTGTGTGTGTGTGTGTGGGTGTGTGTAGGTGTGTGTGTGTCAGTGTGAATCTCTGTCTATTCTAATATTAAGTGCCTTGCTCAAGGTGGGCACTGCTATACAATTCCTGCACCTAGTGATTGAATTGGCACCTTTCCAGTCACAAGTCTGCTTCTCTAACCTGTAGTTCACAATTGCCTCATTTAAAATGATCTTTTCTTGCATCTTTTAATTATTCCAGGCTGTTCTTAAATGTTTCTATACATCTACAATTCTTAAAAATTCTCTTGATGATACAGTATGTACATTTGTATACAACATTGTGTACACATATTTACCTCTTGCAAGATCGCCAGATGTTTGGCTAGTTTCTGGACGGGAACACCTCCCTTCCTCTGAAAAACAGATGTCAGATGACGTAAACGGCTGCCCAACGGCGCCATGAAAGTGGTTTCAAGTAGGTTTGTGATGCACTGGAATTCTGCATGTATCTGTTTTACACACAACAAAACTGAAGAAGAGAAAGAGCACTGTATTCAGGCATTGGTGTCATGATATTTTGTAGCTATTATTAAAAAAAGACAGCTCCAAAATTAAATAATTTTACCTCCTTATTAACAAGACAGTCATTGGTATCATGGATATTAGTGTACAGTGTTCTAGTCTAGATATTCCTAATAATCCAGGCTAAATGAACAAAATAAAAACTAGATCTAGAGGCTGTGTGGTTATGTACACCTTGTTATTACTGTAAATAGGCTATTATCTGCTACTACACTCATTACACTGATACATACGTACACACACATATACCCCATTAGTTGTTTTCTTCCGGTCTGTTGAATGAGCTGAGATCATGCCATTCACATCAGACCATCTCTCCTTCCTGGTCCTCACGCCCTTGTCACCTGCAGCCTATCCCCTCATTAGTCCCTCACTATCTAGGCCCCCTCACTCGTAGGCTACTTGTTTCCTGACAGATCGTTGTGTGTCGTTGCCAAGATTGCCAGCTTATCCTTATATTGTTCCTGATCTGCCTGCTCCGACATTGTTTGCCTGTCTATTGGACCTTGGGTTTGTTCGCCTGTTTGACTGACCTCCCGGTTTGGACCCTGCCTGAACACGAGTAAAGAACTGCATGTATCCGTCTCCCACTCAGCGTCGCTGTGTTGACTGAATAATATAAAGTTACACGTCGGGGCCTTTGCTCTGTTTACATGAGTAGCAACGGTAACATGAACAGCTTGCAGTCTAAAAGGATCATCTTTACTAACATAATGTTACATTTAGCTTTGTCTAATTCTCCCCTACAAACACAATTTCCTGTAAGATTTCCCCCTGGGTGACAAATAAAGAGTTATCTTGTCTTACTTGAAAATGTACTTACTACCAGTCGGGAATATACAGCTGGACCACATGCTACTAAAACAGCCTAAAACTACTGAAATGTAATTAATCAAGTTAGCTTGATGTTAACTTACATGTCACCTTTACGTGTTGTTACTATACACAACTAAGCTAGCTGCTATAATAGGAGCTAAAGTAGCAAACACACAATTGATATTATTAACTAAATAAATAAAATACCAAGCACGTGGAATTAAAACAGATATGTAGGATTCAATTACACATTAAAATCAATTCAATAAACTAGATTAAGTCATGTACGATTTCAACCAGGGTTGAATAAATGTTCTCATTGCATGCTGTGTCTGACCCTCTATACATTTAACCTTGCAATGTACATCGCCGTGATATTGAATAATTAATTTGTGACATGTATGCATAATTTGCATGCAACATTTATAACGTGGTTATTTTTCTTCCACAATGGAGATCCATTATTATATTACAACCCATCTGAGAATAAGTGTTTGTTTCGTATATATGAGTCAATTTGTCTCCATAATAATGTGACAGGATGGCCGTTCATAAATGGAAAGTCTCACCTCGAACACGGACTGTCACTAATGCTTCAATGTATTTGATATACGATAATGACTCCATTGAGATTGTATGGTGCCTCTCAAGGACTCCTCCCAACATGCTTAGAGCAGAGGTCAAACCCATAATTGGAATTTAGGAAGCTGACAGGCTTGGTGTTGTATACACTCACCTTGGACCGAAGAACCCGCGACATGCAGGAAAGGAGGTTGGGGGATACAAAGGTCCATTTGAGCAAATATAAGAAACAATCCCAATCTATTTTTATTTCCTCTACACTCTTACTATTTTATATTTTCAAACATAAGATATGAGATATTATATGTTTTATCTGTCTAAGTTGTTTTGAATACAATATATTGTTATTGTCATGTCTCGTCGGTTATATTAAGTTTTAGGTTTTAGTCCTGTTTTCCATGTCCGTTTTTATTTTGTAGTAACTGTCCTCTCTTGTTTCAGAGACTTTATTTCCTGCCCCGGTGTTTCCTCATTTGTGTAATTGTCTGCTCCACCCCTGATTGTGTCCACCTGTTCCCCATTTCCTCATGTATTTTAAGCCTGTGTCTACCTGTGTCTTGTGTCAGATCGTCTTGTCTCTTGTCTCGTCCTCTGGTCTAAGTAAATGTTGTTCATGTTAGTCTTTTGTCCTGGTTTGCAGTTCCAGCATATTCGTTTTTTTGTTTGTACTTTGATCAAGTCTTTTTCCAGTATAGCTGTAATTTTCCGTTTTTCTAAACCCCGTCTTAGTTTCCTGCTCAGCAGCATCTTTTGGTTTTGGATTTGTGCTCTTGGGTCCTGTTTTTGAATCGTGACAGTTATTTCTTCGGCTGTTGTGAAAGTTGTTGAGTCCAAGGTCTTTAACATGTTGTTGTTAAACTTTTCAGGCTTAAGATTTTAATAAAATAAAATCCTCTTTTTAAATACTATCCACTACTACTGTATGTCAACAGTAGCTATTAAGTGCATTTACATTCAGTAATTAGCTGTACATAACAAATCCTGCAAAAGGGAATTCAGAGAAAATGATGGTAATTGGTCCCGTACAGCGCTTTTCTAGTCTTTCGACCAATCAAATTGCTTTAACAGTACAGGACATCATTCACCCCATTCATGCACTGATGGAAAGGGTGATGTTTCCACATGCAATAACTAACATACACATGCACACACAGCTACTGGAGTGATTGTGGGGTAAAGTGTCTTGCAGCAAGGAATAGTGGAGACGGGGATCGAACCCCCGACCCTCCGATTGAAGGACAACCCATGCTCACTACTGAGCTACTGAGCCACAGTTGCACTTTATCCAATGTTATCTAATCATATGGGCCACACTGTTCACAGTTGATGCTATTTAACTGCTAATGCTAACGAAACATGTCTGACTTCTGTTGCTTCACGTTAACAATTAATTGGCAAAACATGGTGTTGCATTATTGTGAAGTAGTCACAGGAAATCCAATGTATCGTTCAACGACTGCGATACTTAACTTGAAATTTAATAAATGTGTTTATTTTCTGTCTTTTTTAAATTCTTTACAGGGATCGCTATCTGAGTCCTTGAAGAAGGAGCAGCTACAGTGAGCGGCGAGATGAAGAATTTCATGCAACAGACCACAAACCTCTAACCCCCCCCAGCAAGGTCCTCAGATGTTGTGCGGAAAACCTTTTTGCATCGTATCAGATTGTGATTGCCAGATCAAGCGCAACAGAAATCCCAGGAAATCTTTAAAACGCGTGGCTGCAAAAATGTTATCCAGGCACAGAAAGAAGATGACTGATTTAGCCGAGCAAATGAATTGCAGCTGAGAGTGCAAAAGCCTGGGGTTAGCTTGGAGATGCTGAAAACTGAGAGTGCCAACGAAGGATGCCAACGAAGGATGCCAACGAAGGAAACATTGTCGGTGAAAACGAATGGAAAGCACCAACCTCCAGAGAAAGGAATCACATCCCCAACTATGCAACAGTCCAGGATTGTGCACAGGTGGCTGAAACAAGAGAGAGGTAACAGCTGTTTAACTAAACTGATAGCAAAAGATAGTTCATTCCGAGCAATACAACAATACGACTAAACAAGCACCTTTTCAACCGGTTGTGTCTCTTAATTATCGTCCAGAAGAGGAAAGGAGATCTTGGACCTGATATATTCTGGCGCTTTGTTGCAGTCTGTAACTCAAATGAATTAGTTGATCTCAAAGTTTTTTCATTGCATTACATTCACAATTTGGACTTAATTCATCTCTTGGCATCTCCTTGTTGATGCTTCATGATATTCTCTTCTGTCAGCTTCAGCATGAATGAGTAACAGTCGATAAACAGCCACTGATATTGCAAAAGCTATCTTTGTCATTTTACATGACACCTTACAAATGCTTGTGGTGCTGTTGAGTTGCTGCTGCTACACAGGTATATTTGTACAACCTGGCTATTGAATGCATACAGCTATTTCCTTTTGAAATGTTGAACACATTGTGCAGCAGCTTTCCTTCAGAGTAAACCTATTAACAAGATATAGTGTTTGTCTATTTCTTCCCTGTTCTTCCCTGGAAAGTATTATGAGTGAGCTTTGCAGAAGGAGAGGCTATTACTATTACTCTACCTCCATCCTGTGAGGGCCTGCAGACCACGATTACATGATAAAGAGCTTTAACCTTCCTGAAGAACATCAGTCAAGTGCATTTGTTTGGCCTCTGAAGATGAATTATCGTCATAATAACTCTAAAACACAAAGAATGGGAACAAAAAACTAAGAAAAGATACAAAAACTCTGTGCCGAGTACCAGCACGTCAATCAGAATCCTTTCTGCCACAAAAAGAGTTATACTGTAGCACAAAATGTAATTTATTATTTGTTGAAGATGAGGTTCATTAATAGTTTCTTTCTGGCAGTGTAAGAAACAAAAATGTTCCACTATGGGTAAATAAAAAGCACAAACATATTCACAGCAGTACAATTTCATTAAAGAGGGAACAGACGAGAGCACAGTTATTTGCTCTTTATTGCCCAAGTTATTGCATTAAGAACACAATCTCATTTACTTCATATTATTTATTTTTTATCGACTATTTGTATAATCCTAAGGCAAAAGCAAACCAAAGGTCTGGTAAGAAAATTAAGTAGTTTCATTCCACCATTCCTGTGAAATAGGGTCTAAAGATATACCTTTAGTCAACGTCTTCAAATAAAAACAACAACTTGTGAACCACAATCATCGCTGTATTTTAAACGTCTTTTGAACTTTACAATATGTAGCGATTATCATAACGCATCCACCGTTTCCACGAAGAGGACAAAGAAGCGCAGGCAACACCGTAAACAAATGTATTTGTATTTATTAAGCAACGAAAGAACGAAAGACAGGCTCCACCCCCGTCACAAAAAACAGGCTCCGCCCCCATAACGGAAAACAGGCTTCGCCCCGTAACGGAAAACAGGCTCCTCCCCCGTCACGAAAAACAGGCTCCGCCCCCGTCACAAAAAACAGGCTCCGCCCCGTAATGGAAAACAGGCTCCCCCCCTAACCCCCCCCCCCCCCCATTTTAGCCAAACATATAGTCTTAGTAGTTCATACCAAATATCTCCCAGTTTTTAATGCATATATAATATATATATATATATATATATATACAGTATATATTTCCCATATTACCATTACAATGCATGTAAAGAGGCTCCACATGCATTCATCCCTGTGCTTTAAATCCACTGATCTCCCTCTCATGATCTCCCCTGTTTCATTGTGGGTTCAATCTTAACTGACAAGCTCAACTGTTTCACATGCAGGGTGGAAACATTAAAGACTGGGCTAATCCTCTCTGATTCCCTGCTGCTGTCACTCACACAGTTGGACTAAAAGCCACAAAGTCTTCCTGAATCAAACAACAGAGCATCACACCTTTGATGTGGCATGTAATTTTAGACTGAAACACGGTAATACCGTAATTTGAAAGTGTATCAGTTCAATGTAGCGCATGTTCAGCAAAGGCCCGAGACCTGGACACCTGAGGATGAAAGAGGAATAAGCCTGATTAACGTACTGTAGGTTCACTGTTGAGATAATGTCTTGACCTTACTGTTCCAGATTTTGAAACAAGGTCTTATTTTTCATTTATTATATATACTATATTTGTATTTGCATTTCAAAGTTCCGCTTCATTATTGTGTCAGTCTTGATCTGATGGTTAATCATTTCAAATTGTTCAGGAACATCTTCCAGATGCATCCTGCTAGCAGAAATCTGTTGCAAATATCCAAAAGATAGATAACAAGCAAATGTGCATGTCAATACCCTGATTTTGGCAACGGTGGACATGTGATGGAATGAAATATCAACTAGTCAACAGTATTTTTGAGAGCACAACTATTTGAGAGCATGACTAGAAGAGGATCCAGGAGTTAGTACCTGGATCTTCTGCAGTTATGCTCTCAAAAATACATTTAGATTCACAGGTGCATTTTCATCTCTAAAATTAGGACAATTAAATAGTTTTTTCACCTAATTATAATTTCTTTAAAGAAAAATGGAGATGGCAGTCTGACCCTAAAACACCAACATGCTGCTGTTTGCCGGTAGTGTGGGGTTTGTGTGTGTCTGCATGCCTGTGCCGTGACCAGCTGGGTCTCAACACCCCGCTGTGCATGGCGGCTGGACTTTCTGAGTGAGAGGCCTCAAGCAGTACGGGTCAGCAACAAGACCTCGAGCAGCATCACACTGAGCACCATATGACTTTATTATATTATTCACTTTATGTCGGACGAAAAGAAACAAACATACTTTCCATTTTCTGTATGATCTACATTGGAACATTGATAATAAAGATTACTTTTATTTTGACGGTGCTATGCTCTCTCACTTTATGCAAATAATTCCCACAAAGTGGTCAAAACTCAACTTGAACTCGAAATATAAAAAGTTTTGCTTAATCCTCCCTAAAAATCTGTGAAATCGGTTCAGATTGCAAAATGACAGTTTTGGAAATCACTACAATATAAATATTCTTGCAACAGATACACCTGATGTACCTTGCTATTTCAATAATGTCTTTTGTTCATTTTCTCTCCCATGCCCAGTGATATAATAATGTGAGCATCTGTTCATAACCTGAAAACTGTGTACATATTATTCTCAAAGTCATACATTTAATGATCTCTCAGATCAAAAGACTAAACCCATGCAGCCTTCACTTGTTTACAAATTGTGTGCGTGATGCACAAATAAATCAAAGAGAAATAACGTCAACGTGATAGGTGCTGCTTTATATATCTTTTACACTTTATTATTCAGCATTAGATTAGAAAAAAGATACAAGTGGTACTGAAGTTAAGCATCTTTATTTCAGTGTGTGTCATTGAGACATAAACAATGTTTTTATTTTTCCAATTCCCTCCAGGCTGAATGAGCATTTCAGTGATATACTGTATTACATTTGTAAAAAGCATTTACGTTTCACCAAGAGTTAAAGAAGAAGATTGACACACCATATCTGTCGTGATACACCTGCAGCCATTTAGCTGAGCTTTGCATACTGACTGTAAACAATGCAATGAAACAACAGTTAGCTGCCAACTGTAACACTATGAGGGCCGGTGGGGGCTAACTAAAGCCTGCTGTTAGACGGCATTGAATTTCAAGGTACAAGGTAAATTCATTTATCATCCTGAACACAGGGTTGTATCATGAAATGCTTTAATTATGCTGCTCACAACAACAGTCACAATCAATCCAGGGCACGTCGCTCCGTCCTGAAGCTCCCCCACCATCAGACGCTCAATGCATTAAGAACGTCTAATTTCCAATTTTACATTTATTAGCGTTTTTTCTAATCCATAGTGAAGGTTAGCCTATGACTTGTGATGCAGCTCTACCTCTCAATATAGTAGGCACAATGCCATAGCAATATGTAATGTTTATCTCAGCTAAACTATATTATTGTTGTTATTTACAATCGTCGTTAAAGGGTTGAGAACAGAACAGGTTATGTAATTGAAGTATGTCAATTGACATGTTAGCAGCTTGCACATTTTAAATGAAGTACTAAATGACAAATCCATGTAAGGTTTGTATGTCCCTTTATTTTGATCAATTAACATAGACTGCTCCTGCCCTTACGATTAACTCACACTTATGTTTTAAAAAGTTAAGCAAATATAAACAGTATGTTAACCATTATATTTTTATAATGGTACTGTACAGCCTGGTACCGTTAATACCAGGCTGTACAGTACCAGTATACAAATAAAACCTATATATACTGTAGACACAAAAGTGAGAACAATGTTATCTTACTCAGCAAGAAAGTGAATAAGCACATGTGCTAACTATTCCTCTAAGTCAGTAAGTCTAGAACTGGTATGTGTAGTTATTTGTATGGTGCTCAATGTCACGTCCTATACAGTAAAACCCACCAAATGAGTTCATAAGAAGAACCATTAATCACTTTTCTAAAAGTCCATTTACTAAACCCATAGACTACAATATGTAAACCTTTAAACATTCAAATTGTTCAACAGTTCACCCTTTGTTTGGCTCCGTGGCGATTTGACTCTTCCTTTAGAAGATACTACATCACATTACTTTTACCATATCAGAACCACTGTTGCAGTAAATCACCTTACATAACCCTCCAGGTGGCCTACCTGTCAAAAACCTGTGTCATCGACATCAAAAAAGAGAGTAATATAATATTTCACAACTTCTTAAACAATGTCAGTGATGGAAAGTGCAGGCTCTGTGATTGCAACTGGCATTTGTTTTGTTAAGGTCAGATCTGTAATTTAATCACTGTACTTCGCTGCTAACCTATTTGGTGAAAGGCCAGGAAAATGACGTATACAGCCCTGTGGACAGGAAACGGCATGCATTACTCAGTAGATGTACCATCTCTCCTTTAATAACGGCTTGTTGACAGTGTAAAGTGGAACAAATTGCTCACAGGCGGGTGTAAAACTGTTTATGGAAATGTTCAAAATTCATACAGAGATGTCAAGTTTGAAGGTGCATTTATGATCTTGGAAAAACAAATGTTTTTTTAACTGTTCACTTACTATACCTCTACCGAAACATTCAGCTGCATATCCTGACCTTCAATCATTAAATATATGTTTGACGTCTGAAGTTAGTTGATAACGGTTACAAACATCCCAACATATGATGACTTACTTGTTCAAGTCTGTATACTGAGATATACTATATTTAATGTTGAATATTTATTAAATAAATCACATTTGAGGAGAAACTGCAAGTAACTTAAAATACATAGGCAATTTCTAATATCGTCCTCACAATATCTAATGCATTTAAAACTACAAGTCAACCACATGTGGTTGCATAACCCAAGTTACCAAACATGGTATGTATTGAATTTAAATATATTTTGTATTCAATCACTAAGACTAGAAAGACAACATTTCCAATGTATCAATAATATATGTCATTTGTTGTGATGAACATGATGTTGCTTGAATAAAGTAAAATGACATGTGGTCGCCATTTCCATCCACTTCCTGTCTGATTATCTCTCCACACTTCTCCATGGAGCCCTAAATTCCTCCCAAATCCTGCAAAGTTGGGAGTAACTCTTCTAAATGTCTCAATGTAGACCCGACTAATCATGCACCGTCTTCATTGACCTTTAAAGACAAATCCCACTGCATCTCCTAGAGGGGCCTAGAAGTGGTTCAATAGCTCCCCTGAGAGTTTTCTCTTGATGGGCAAAATCATTAACCAGTTTCCGCACAGCATTCGTCCTGGTGTTTACGCTTGCCTCATCAGCAATAGAAAAATCTCGGACACTGTGCAACTCTCAAAGGCCCCACTCAGTAATAATGCTGTTTTCCAATGCTAATCTGCCTTCTCATCCGCTCTGGCACTTTCTACTGCAGAAAGCCTGTTAATTGGCGGCGGTGCACTGATGTTTTCTTACTAAAGGTATCGCTTCGGTCCTCCGTCTCTTTTTTTTCTTTGTGTGTCATAGACCCTGTAGTACACTCATTATTAGCATATTCACACAGTACACATACAAGCATTTTAGGTAAATATATATTTTAAAGCCACATACATTGGGATAACTGACCTATCTTTAGAGTAATTGTATGAAAAATAGTAGTAGACATTAAAATCTAATTTGCTCATGTTAATTTTCTCCAGGGTCATGCCTTCCATAAAAAGTGATGTCAACGTGTCGCTGTTGTTGACGACAGTCAAAATTGAACAAGAATGATTGGAGGCATCAATTCTGCAGACAGAATATATATGTGTATGAATGCATAATATATATATATATATATATATATATATATATATATATATATATATATATATATATATATATATATATATATATATATATATATACATACATGTGTGTGTGTACCTTGACTAATTTTGTACTTACTTTACTTGTTAAGATTTACTACATTATTAATTTGAAATGTGCTCATCACAGGTAGAAATACATCACTCCTACAGTATCTCTATGTTCCAATGTTTAGCCTTGGTATCGCGTTAGCACAAGTATCTGCTATATTTCAGTTTTCAATTAGCTCTTAATCCTTTAAGTTACCACTGGACCGCTGATCTTTTTCCACGAGCATCTGGAATGACTCGTGGTCACAGAGCCACACATGATCGATGCCTCCTGCTCTGTTCCCGTCGCAGTGGCTGAGCAAAGGGAATAACCAGACCATGAACCTCTCAAAGACGTTTTCCTTTGTCTTAAACACCGCCTAATCCTGGAAACATTCAGACCCTTATACAATGACAGCCACACACGCACCAATACACACTGGGAAGAATACGGTACCGCCATCCAAATCAGAGTCAGCTATTGGAATTGTGGCAACTCAGGCAAGCGCTTGACACGCAGGCATCTGCTCTGTGGCTTATCTCCACTGCTTAACTGAGCAGAGCAATTGCTCCTTGGCGCCCCCCCCCCCACCCCATACACACTGTTCCTTTATTTTTCTCTCCTCCTTCTCATTTTGCTTTTCTCTGGTTCACCATGGCTTCACTGCTCTAAATTGCTATTTCCAAAAGACAATATTAGAATAATTTCAAAGTATACAATCAAATGGATGATTTATGCCTAATGTGGATGGTCTAGTGCCATTCCAAGTTATGTTGGCGACATTGAGGATGGGGCACATGTAAGGGGAAAACAACAACATGTCCTTATCGTACATTACATTACATTACATGTCATTTAGCTGATGCTTTTATCCAAAGCGACTTACAATCCTGTTACATTCATACACTGTAGACGCAGCTACAGGGAGCAATTCAGGATTAAGTGTCTTGCTCAAGGACACATCGACTAGGGCAGGGATCAAACCTCCAACCCCGTGATTGAAAGACGGGCCTGCTACACACTGACCCACAGTCGTACATCAACAGTAAGACCCATACCGACAAGGATCATCTCAAGGGTGTAGTGTTGAGGAAAAAAATGGCTCAGCTTTTCATGAGTTCACAAATATTATGTGGAGTTTAAGGTCTTGAAACACTGTGTTTTTGTACAAACGCATTCACAAGGTGTTTTTGTATTAGGAGTATTTTCTCAGTAAGGTTTATGGTGGACTGACAAGATACTATAAAATATTCATACCACAGAACAAAATGCACTGATCTTTTCTAGGCAAGTTAGCTTCTACTGTACAGAAATATGCAAAAATGATGGTTCAACCATGGGTCAGATGTGTCATCTTAAAATATTTAATTGCAACAAATCATTCAGGATTTCTTTTTTTAAAGCAGGTTATGGGTTTTTATTTTTATTCTAAAGAGCCAGAGTTAACCGATTGAACCTTTATGTCGTAGTTAGCCGTAGAAACAAACACATTACGTTTCCTGTGGCTCCACAACACAAGCTGCCAGTTAAATGCTTTTTCAGACTGCTATCATTAAGTCCTGGAAGCTACCATCTTCGCTCTGACATATGCGCAAGGCCTCCTCTTGTTATCTGTCCCTGACGCCCGTGTAGAAATGGGAAAAAGAGGTTTTAGGGTTTGCTGCTCCTGCGGCTTGGAATTTGCTGCAGACTGAGTTGGGTCTACGGGAAGCTGTCTCTTTAAGTTTTAAAAATAGACTGAAAGAGTTTGAAGAAGGTGCAACTGGTTGTAGATGTTTTCTTTGACTGAAGTGTGTGCACTTGTGGGAACGAGGTAATCATGACTTGATTCTTAGTTTCAGTTTTATTCATACTGTGATCTTTTTTTATATTGTCCGTCACTTTTTTATGTTGTATGTCTTTAGCACAGGGGGCTCCAATCAAACATCTCAAGGATGAACAGTGGAAATGGTATGCCCCTGAGCTACATTTTGAGTGTCATGGCAAAGACTGTGAATACTTACGTACATGTTATTTTTTCGTTCTTTATTTTTAACAGATTTGCAAAATTTTGCAATTTTTTTTCTTCTCACTTTGCCATTATGGGTTGTTGTGTAGAATGTTGAGGGAAATAATGAATTTAATCAATTTTGGAATAAGGCTGTAACATAACAAAATTTGGAAAATTGAAGCGCTGTGAATACTTTCCGGATGCACTGTAAATCAAATGGCTATTATCGGAAAATGCTGATCAGAATATAAATTGGTTTGATGTCATGACAATCAAAGGGATTCTGGAATAAAAGAAAAGTGAGGGTTGGTTTGACACTTTATATTCAAGTTGTTATTAATTAAGTTGTATTCAAAATGGTGAAGCAAGTATTCCACCTGTAGTCTGCAGCTGGCTACCTCTCATTTTTAGATTATAACCATTACATCATCAGTTCTTTCATCGTGGAGCAGATCTGAAATGTCACTGGGAGTGTAAAGCATGGTCGAGCTCAGGCAGTGGCTCAAATTAGTTTTTAAAATATTAAAGTGGAGAGAAAAAGTTTTAGGTTCCCTCTTCACGGATGAGAAATGGTAAACGCCTGGCATTTATTAAAACTCTTACCAGTCTTGTATGCACTAAATATTTATAGGTCATAATAATTGAACACATGCGAGGATGCTGCAGGGCTTTTTTCATGTATAGCATTTGATCTCTCATACAGTATATAGCTTATACATCTCAAGACCATTATAACTCCATGTAATCAGGCCACATTGAGTAAGGAATAAAGCACATCTAATTAGGATGGGGAAGAAATCATCAAGTACTGCATTTGACAGAATGAAAGGAAAGTATAATGTTCATAATCACGCGTTGGCATGAGGAACAAAAGGTAATGTAGAAAAACACTAAATAATTTTGTGGACACTTTCTCATCTTTATTTCCAGCCAGCCTTCAACTTTTTTCCAGTTAACCTCAGAGTGGATTTATTTATTTCTGCCTGTGTAGTTTTCTGTATAACCTTTGAATACCTCTTTTCTTGTATTCCCATGGCAGTGTAACGAGGAGAAACTAGCAGACAAATGATAAGGACTATTTCAGTTAGTTATTCCCAGTTCGCAGCTATCCTATTACTTTTTCTGAAGGCTCCTGACACCATTCCTGATGCCCACATCTATCACTTACGTTTTCTTTTGCTCGCCAGCAATAATCACGTTGCGTACCATGTCTATATTTAGTTCCTTCAATGTCATGGAAGGATGGGAGGATCTATCTGAAGTGCATTATGTGGAAGGTGTTGTTAACCCTCCTGTCGTGTTCCTTTCTCCACCCTTACTTTAGTCTTCCCCGTTAAATTGGTTTAAGTCTGTTTTGACTGTTCTTGCATTAACACAAAAAACATTAATCATCACCACATTTTATGTTACACCTTTTAAGCTGTAAACTCAGAATCAGACTAGTGCATTACATAAGTAGCTGTTGCGACTATACAAAGAATAGTCACCTTCTCATTGTGTTCAGAAAGTAAAATTAGAGCAATGGACACGTAAAGGTTTATACAGGGGGAAAGTGAGAAGATATGAAGCATTGTAAGTAATTAAAGAGTATTAATATTGCTCTTATCACAGACAAAGTGTCACAAAGTGCAATACAGTCAATTAAAACAAATTGGCAATATCAGTGGCTATACTGTTACAATGAATGAACTGTTGTAAAGAAACTGCTGTTGTATTGAGATCAATGTATCCGCCTGACAACATACTTTATGCTGATGTTGAGCACACTACAAAGTTGACTTAACCACTAACAACTCAATGAATGTGGTGATCAGCACTTTTATATTCCAATGCGTAATATGGAGGATATAATAAGGCCGTGCTTAAAGCAATCACATTTAAAACAACATATTTGTGATTGATTAAAGTAAACCGAACACGACAGGAGGTTAAATAGGGCTTTAAAAAGACACTCAAACATGTTGAACATTTATAGGTTCATAATACTGCAAATTGTTCTTCTAGTGTCATCTCTATCAAATGTAATTAAAGGCTAAACTGCCTTCTCTCTCTCTCTCTCTCTCTCTCTCTCTCTGTCTCTCTCTCTGTCTCTGTGTGTGTTATGATGTCAGTTATACTTTAAGCCATTTTCTGTACCGCATCTGATTGCTCATCCTGGCTTCATTATGTATGTGTAATGAACAAATAGATTACCAGTTACCATTAACTTCTCACACAAAGCTAAAAGTACTTTCTAGAATTGAAATTGGTCCCAAATTACACTATATGAGGGTGGCAATATAACCCTCTCCAACATGCTCTCCCCTGCTGCCTCTAGTGCACCAGAACAACAGTTATTTACTGACTGTCATACTTAGCAGTTGGTCCAGGAAGAGAACTAACATCAAGTACCTCTATCGAGTCAGATAGATCGAGTCTATAGTGGCTGGCTGATACATTGTTTGGTGAGTTATGGTCAATTTAACTGTTGCTGTCATAGTTAATGGATCACTGACATTGTTTCACATGATATTTCTTTTTTTTAAACAACAGTCTTTTTAAATGTAAGATAACAACGACAGAGATGCACTATTTGAAGATGAAGAAGACAATGAGCGCAGGCTTTTACTGCATATCAATCCACTGTGTGTCACCCATCCCATGTTCACAATGATGGCATTAAATATGAGTATATAGTGGCATGAAATAAGAGCGCGGCCCTACAGCGAGTGTGATTGATAATTGCTGTATTGTGGCGGCCTGCCTTGCCATCTCGTCTGCGGCCTGCCAATTCATCAGGGATCAGAAGCAGATTGGGCCGATGACTAACGTCTGCTTCTGTCTGTGACAAACCTCAGCTTTACGCTTTGTGCTCCAGCGACACAGCCCGCTTCTTGCAAATATGGCTTATTAATGAGATGAAAGTCCAACTTTTGCCATCAAATAACAATAAAAATTAGAATGAAATTGTTTTAAGTGCATTATTTTTTTGACTCGTCAAAAGTAAAGGTCTGCAACGTCTGAAGGTTTCAGCTACTCTGTATTCTATTCAAATGGTTCAGTCATAAAGAGCAATTTCGAACAAGAACTGTTTTCCTAAACATTGTATTTATGAATTGCCACCAAATAAGCTGGTGATGCCAGCCTCCCTCTGCACACCCTCCTGTGTGTGAATGAGGCAAGTATACGCTCACTCCCTCGGTTCTCTGCTGATTGACTCTGGGGTCAGATCAGTCTCAATAATTGCACATGCACACAGAGAGACTCAAAAATGCAAACGAAGATTCACAATGCACACAGAAGAATTCACAAATATATTCAATTTAAAAATGCATGCAGAACGATTCACAAATACATTCCAATGCACACGTAAATAAATACATGCGTGCATTTATAAATTGAATATTTGTAAAATTTTTCCGTGCGCATTGTAAATCTTTATGTTTGCATTTGTGAGTCTCTCTGCATTTGCAATTATTGAGACTTATCCGACCCCATAATTGACTTCCTATTTTCATCCCTTGTTCTCAGATAGGGTCATTATTAAGCAAATGAGTTGCTGCTCCAGTGAGCTTTACCATCAGACGTAACTGAAGGTTAATAACGGTGTTGTTGAACAGGAAACAGAGAGCCTCACCAGGCATAACGGCCTGCTACGTACATGTGACCTCTGACCTGCTGTCACCTGCCTCCCGCTCTGGGTCCTGACCCCCTCAGGTGAACAATCTGCGACAGCAGGCTGCACCAGATGTTTAATGTTAAAATAAGACAACATCATTAATCAGGCTACTTCCACTGTATACATGGATAGTTTATTACAGTAACCGGGCTACTTGTCATGCCATGCATTAGCTCACAGATAATGACCCAATAAGCAAAGGAGAGGAAGACTTGAGGTTGTTTAAATTGAACATTTTTCCAGACTCGTTATTTACTACACAATCTCTCACAACACAGCAGGTAAGACCAGGATTTTACTATTTCCTAATAAAACAGTGGCAATAGTTTTGTGTACATGATTTGCAATTTGGTAATCAAGTGACAGAGCGGCATGACCTCCGAGCTGCACAGTTAAAATGAATTACTTTGCCGGTTTGATTTACAATTACCACTTTACAAAACTTTCCCTCTTTTACTAATGTGTTGCTTAACCTAATTTAAGTCCTTTCTGTTGTTAAAGCCATATGCATCCCCCCCCCTCACCACAACACACACACACACACACACATACACACACACACACACACACTTCCCATCAAAGTGAAACCAAGCAACAGCTCAGGTGTTTAGTTTCTCTTTTTGACAAATCCCAAATCCGCACCAAAAATCTTTTGCCGTAGGTTAATTGCCACGTTGGCAAAGCCGACCTCCTTTGCCGGTCTTGAAGGAATCCTTTCTTTGTCTCCTGTGTGCCAAACATGAAAAGGAAGAAAATAAATAGCTAGAATCCTTAAGGCAGGAAGTGCTAACAGACATTGTGCTTGGCTCTGTGCCTGGTTTCAAAAGAGGATTCTTTCGTCTGCAGCAGGCTTTCCTCCCTCGACACGAGGATGAAGGTGGATTTTCCTGTATTTTACCAGCAATTCACTCTTTTAATTTGAAATCTGTGTATGTTTTGTCTTGGCAGCTATTCTCAGATGAGCAGAAGGATTATACAGTATATTCTATTTAGTATCTTAGGAGTAAATATCAGTAACAAAGGTTAAAATATTGTAACCCTAGTTCTATAAGCACAGGCTAGTCCTCTATGTACTCGTTTGCTCACTGAAATGCTGCTTTGCTGGTCAATAAGGATGTGGCTGCACACAAGTGCTAACCCCACACGATGTAAAGGAACATATGTCAACATGCTACATCCTTTGCTGGACTCTATGGGTACTCTTCACATGTTCTGGGATTGCTCCCATGTTTGTCAGTTTTGGAACAATATTGCATCCAAGTTATCCGTCTTGATTAATGTTCCTGTGCCTGTCACTCTCAGTGTTTTGATTCTAAATGATCTGTCAAACTTTCAGCTCTCTAAATTTCAAATGCAATGCTGCCTTTGCTGGACTTACAGCTGCTAAGAGAATGATTGCAACCCGTTGGAAACCACCTCATGACTTGTCTATTCGAACATGGACGCTTTCCTTTTTGGATGTTGTATATATGGAGATCCCAACAGCTCGCATAAACGGAGCATCAGAAAAGACTTTGGACACTTGGGTCAACATTGCTGATTCTTTGAAAAATATGCTGTAGATGTGAGCTATAGCCCCTTACTTCTAATTGCGGATGTGTTTTGTCCCTGTCAATGTTATTTGTCAGTCTGTCTGTCGGTCTGTCTGTCTCTTGTGTTGGGTGTATATTTATGTCGTCGTCGTCCCCCCCGTCCCCCCCCCCCCCATCTTTCCTCTCTGTTTTATGTTTCTGAGAGACTCCTTTTGTCTCAGCATATTGATTGTAATTTGAAAGGGCACTAGGTCTTGGTGTTCCGTCATCCTGTGTGATTAAGCTAAATAAAAACATTTGATCGCAAAAAAATACGACATTATTCGATTACAACAGGAGTCACTAGCTAGAGGACAAATAGACAAGTAGAGTTTAAGGAAGATTGGTGATAATGACGTGTATTCATATGCAGTACAAATTTTCTCCTCACATTTTGCCAGACAAGTAACTTAATAACCTCACTACACCTGGAATGATATGTGTAGCTAGATCAGCGCCATTGTTATTCCGAACAAGGTTCAAATGCACAGGTCAGCATTCAGCTAGCTAGTGCTAGTAAAGCCTGTCAACTATTAACATGTTATGTTAATATAGATTTTTTGTTAATGGGTCTTTTGTCTGGATGATTGCTACACACCCATCACCACCTCCATAATCCACATTTCTACTTTCCTACATGAAGACCGAACGAAACAAAACGTGTCCTTTAATAGATATGTTGGGGTGAAGGGGATGGGTCCAACTTAACTAAAGATTCCTCCCGTTCGGGGCCTTCAGCCTTCAGCCTACTCTAAATGTAAGGGAGTTCCTCTGTCCTGGGGGTAGAAGCACAGAGGAGAGGAGAGTCTGCTTGATTACCGCCGGTTTGATGCCGCTTGTCTACAGTTGCGGTTGAGGCGATCCCCCTTTGTCTTCTTCCCCAGCCGCTCTGCCGCAAGGATGCTTGCTCTAATCAGGCTGCAGGTGTGTCCAATGCCACGTGCCTGGTTGCTGCAGTGCCTCACCCAGGAAGAAGACGCCCTCTATCACCTCCCCCAACCTGAGCCCCTGTGCCGGGTGTGCTCGGCTTCCCCGATGGTTTGCTGCACTCCACTGATTGCCAGAGGACATGCACAATGAGTCAAAATCTCCATATCCTTGAAAATGTTGACATTTCCAATGCAATGGGAGATTTTGCTTTTATTTGTTGCGGTTTTATTCTTCAGATCGTTGCTTGTATCTTGGCCTGGAGAGCAGAGTGTGCCAACCACACTATATATATATATATATATATATATATATATATATATATATATATATATATATATATTTAATTTGATTCAATTCAGTTTATTATTTATTATACTCAGTGTTAATTGCAAAAAAAATGAGGTAAATAAAAAACATTTACAGTGTGATTGAGTGCTTATTTACATGGCACAAGCAATACATTTGTAACAAATAAAATTAGCAAAACATTCATTAATGTATCAGTCAATTCATTATGCATGTTTCGGTCTCCCTGCACTGAATACGTTTTAGAAATTCTGAATGGATTTGTAAACGGTTTTTCGGGGCCTGATGTTTTCTTGTATTCAACAATGCACAACTGGCAGCTGCTTTATCAAAGTTTTCTTTATTTAGTAAATTAGAAATATTTCAAACTGGCATTAGGAGTTTTATAGGAATGACTGAAGATGAACTGGCATTGAAGTATTTAATTAGGGTGTGCACTAAAAAAGGTCTATTTGCGTTTTTGCATCATAAATGTGGGGATGGATAAAGATATCAAACGAGCCTCAATGATACAATATTAAAGATCGGATTGTTGATAAGATCAGACGTTACTGTTGCTTTTCATTAGTCCTTTCTAAATGTTTTGTAGAATTATTATCACACTGAGGGGAAGGTTTTGGCTGCTGTCGATGTCGGACTGAGCTCCTCCAACCACACACACATCGACACATACACACCACATGATTCAGCCTGCAGAGACGCCGCGTGGAGAAGTAAACCAATTAAGTGAAGTGGCTGATGGCGACTACAATCGTTTCTCACACTGCAATAAACCATTCATGAGTAAATAGCCAATACTTCATAACTATAGCTGTGCATCAAGCATGGACAGGTAACCGAAAGTGAAAGGCTCGCTCTCTCGTCCACCGCTGCTATGTTTACACAGCAAATACGACCGTTCAAAAGCATTTTATTTTGACTATGCTACAACAGAAGCCTTTTGTGTGTAGTTTGATTTGCTTTGGTTGTTATTGTAAACTTCTCTGCTGGCTGTGACAAAGCAGACAGGATCAGAGGACTCAAGGGATATTTAGTTATATCTATATTATAAGTAACTTATAATCTTTATTCCATACATGTTTTTAAAGGCAGTGCTCATTTGTAAATAATGATAATCCACAATTGACAGCCGGTTGTCCAATAATACAATATATGGAGCCATGCAAGTCACTTTCCACAACACTGTCCTGCAAACATTTCAGAATAAAAGCCTCAGCAAATGAAGGGATCTGTCCACAGATATTTTTAGAGATCTGTCCACATTTTTTTTAGAAGGCTTCTTTTTTGATACGCAAAACAGGAAGTTCAAAATAAAAAGCTTGTATTCTATACTCTGTGATATATTCAGAAGATATATACATTGAAACTGAAGTAATGTCAATGAGTGATGTCATACCGTCAAAAAGGTAGACGGGACATACAATCTTCAGAAACCTTGTAACTCAGGCTTGACACGCAGGCACCGGCTCTGTGGCTGCTCCAACCTGTTAAAATGGGCACAGAAATAAATAACCAGAGGTTCTGCGATGCACACGCGCTGCTCACACAGGCAGTGTGGCCCTGACGTATTTAATGCAAGAGAAAATCAGCCGTCTTACTTTAACCTTAATTCACTTAATTTGTATATTAAGTAGGAATGAAAAAGTGAATTCATTGTTTCTGTAAAGGGCAATACAATATAAGTTATGGAGGATTTTTAATGAAATAGTTAGGCTAAGGAAATCCTCAACAATACAGCTGACTATATGGGTCTGAGTTTGGAGCTTGAGAGAGTTCAGCTGTTTGAAGACACTGACAAACATTGTTATGTTTGGAGAAGTAATTAATGAATAGAATCATGCTGCAAAGTCAATCTTCGGAAATCAAATAAAAGATGCAGCTGTTACAGAAATTAGTCTCAGATCCCTCGGACTCTGGAAATGAGTGCTTTGATTGAATTTTGCTCGATTGATTCTCACAATATCTTACTGTATTTTATTTTCCATTTTGTAATTGTATTACACCCATTTGACGAATACATGATACACAAAGGATGACTGCTTCAATTTTATTCACCTTTACAATTTGAACTCAATTATTTAGAAAGCTACCTCAGTTAACTTATCAACCTTGCCGCTCAGATATCGGTAATGATCATGTCACAATATATTGATCTTTTCTTCTTTCTCATTTGTTACCTTTACCAGCTCCTAGTGAGCAATTGAGCGACTACAGAAGAGAGGGATGCCTAAAATCAGAATGGTGCTGGCCAGCATCTTTTAGTCATCACATTGGGTTCACAACGAGGTTGAGTATAAAACATGTTCTTCTATTTTGAAACAGCAGAAATGTTGTGAGAATTTTTTTTTCAAACATATCATCAGGATACCACACAGCCTGCAAACATCATCATTATTTATGTATAAGTTCCAATAACAGTATATTTATTGCTGTTGGTGTTGACCTATTTATAATGCCCACTGTTGGCAATAAAGCATGTCTTTTATTATTAACGAATTGGCACTCTTTGTAAACCACCATGTAGCATTGTTCTAAATGCATAATGTATGCTTTGCAATTAGGTGGGATCAAGCACACTAGATTGGCTTCTCCAAATGTCTGTGATATTTGGGTTTGCGTCCTGTAGATATTTCTTATGATCAAATATAATACTCTGGGACAAGACCTCACATGCAAATGTCTCACGTTCATTCCTGAGCAGGTGTCCAGTTTGAAAGAGAAAAGGGACTTCTGTATTTAATTTAAATCTATAAAGGATTTCTTGAATAAAAACTAATTTATTTTACGACCTGCATGACTAATCAATTCAACCCGCCTTTTGTGATTATTTTACAGGTATTCTGAACCAAATGTGTTTCAGCCCTTACACTCCTCAGGGCTGAAACAATGACATGTACGGACTCAGACAAGGGTGGCAGATTAAGATATGATTGAAGATGTGAAGACTTCAGAATAAAGGTGAATTTACAAAGAGTCGGGCCAGTGCACACTGAGGACACGTATAGCTTCAATTCGGCCTGCTTCTGCCTGACCTCTGTTATATGTCCTTGTTGCAGCTCATGTTTGACTGTGAGCTGCAACAACACAAAGACAGTGGCCCTTGGGACACATATCATAAGGGTCACAGCAGACCAGAGGAATACAGCATTTCTTTATGGATGGGAAAGGACGGATCGGGAGGTCAATCTCACCGTCACTCTCTTTTGTTCTATCCATTACCGGTGGCAGTGAGCTGCAATATCTTGTGTTTTGGCCAATTGGGTCATCGTGGAAGCTAACAAAACATTGACATACTTTTAACTAATACATTATTACGATGAAATTGTTAACAAATAGTAGCTTATTTACATATTCAACAGATATTGTACAGAATTAGCATGTGTTTGGATTCATATTTGTGTCCACCTGATGAGTGTAAGTCCAATAGTCAATATCTGTCTCGTTAGCTGTTAAATGCTCCACTATGTACACCAGCTAAATATTAACATTGATTTGCTGTGGGCAAATATCAGCTAAAAGCAACCCCATGGAATAATGAGAGTGAACTAAAAATGTAGAATTTTATACTGAAAAACTTAAATAAATTATTTTCTCTACCTTCCATCTTTCATTCAACAATAACTACAAACCTGCACATAGTATATTTTGGCTGTTTACCAGCACCTTTACTTTCACAAAAATAAACTCAGGAGACATATTCAGGAGATTGCAAAAACATGTATGGTAATTTCATGGTTATTGTGTTTTATGTGAACATTTAATTAGAAATCATTTGAGTGTGAACAACATCAACAAGAAGCTCATTACAAGCTTCCAAATTACATTTCCAGCCAACAATTAATGAAACAAAAAAACAAATACTAATTTGCTTCTTGATTCCAGGATCATTTTTTGATATGGCAACATTAGAAAACTGTCATTATTAGTTATCACGCTTAAAAATGTTACAATATTTTAGCAACCCAAAAACAACACATGTGCCTTGGGAAACCGGATTAGTGGGACAGTAGGAGGGGGGGGGGGGTCAAAAGAGCATACTGTAGCTAGAAGCTTTTAATGTGTTGAGTGATGAGTTCTATTAGTTAACCAATTACAAGAACATCTGAATGAACAGCATAAAGATATAAAAAGCTATTAATCATTTAGAGCTACAGCAACTCTGTAGGTAATAATGGAAATACCCATTCATCTTAAAAAACTCACTGAGGAATCGTAATGTGTGTCCAGCCCATTATGTCCTGTAGTCACTGCTCTGCTATCTATAATTTAACAGTGGTTCTAACAAGTGGTTACATGATTGATTGAGTTGGTAAATACTATTATCTCAATAGAGGAGTGGACTGGGATTCTGTATTAATTATCAGCATCATCCATCTCTTGAGCTTCTGCGAAACCTATTTAGCCTATTGATTTTGCGTTAGACATTCAATTATAATGCTTCCCCATTTTATTTTATTGTTCCCCGCAGTTTTATCTTTTCTGGAGATATGTTTTTACCGGAAAAAGCTTTTCAGCCACTCTTTAATTCAGTTTCACTGCTGACCCTTGTTTCTGTGGGCGCAGATATATACTTCTAGTCAACATGTATGACTTGTCTTTAACAGAAAGCTTCGGCATCATCTATGAGTCAGGCATCATAATGACTTCAGACCTTCAAACTGCCATGGCACAGAGGTATTTATGTTTTTAACCTAAAAGGGCCACACGGTGTGTCAGTTGTCCAAGACTGCCAGTCCAACAGGCTTACTGAAAACACAACCTGAGCATAATCTATCTACCATTTCAAATGTAGGAAAACTTTAAATGTGTTTTTGTTCTTTGTACAATTTCAAATGTTTTTGTGAGTTCAATTTACATTGTGCAACTTGGAAATTTGACTTACTGTAGTTCACTCATTAACTTGACAAGTACTGCAGGACTAGTAAATAAAGTGTCTTTATAGTTTTTAAAAGAGTCAAAGCAACTAGCGGAATTAGGGTAAAAACACAAAGACACACATGTAGGCGATTGCTCCTTACTAATTCACCTTTCCAAATGATATGTTGGTCTGCTGATCCGTTCCTATTAATTTGATTTTCATTTGTAATTGCATCCATGTATGTTAACAACATGAGCAAACAAAGACTTGGTGGAGAGGATTATGTGTATTTAATCCTTTCTTAAATTTAGCTTTTTTTCTTTTTTTTACATTTTTCATTTCCTTATTATTTAAATTCTTAAATGTATTATGCTCTGCCATTTTATTCTATTGTATTGTTTTTGTTTTTTTGCTATTGCTTCAAGTAATTTCCCCCTGGATGAAGAAAGTAAGATCTAATCCAAGAAATGAATGCTGTAAAGTCCTAAATACCCATTTTAGCCATATAGCTGATGTACTGATTGCCAGCACTTGCAAGTGTGTCTTAGTTTATATGAAATAAGTCCAAATGGTGAGTGTGTGTGTGTGCATAGTTGGTGTGTAGATACCAAGCTTGTAAATTAAAAGTGGCCTCAGCTCCAGATCCTTTGGCCCGAATGATTGGAGTTTGATTGTGTTGCTGTTTCACTCAACACGAAGGGCTCCGGAGGTAAAACATATTAGAAGGAAATGTGGATGGGTACACAACAGCTCAATTTCAGCTTTAATTTGTCTCCCACATGGCTATTTCTGTAGTGTATTGGCCTTTTTTAAATATGTTGTTTCCTACAGACAAGCACCTATTAAATAAAAAGTCAAAAGTGGATCCTCTTCATTTCCTCTTCATTCTGTTGAGTGCAGCGACAGAAAGAAGTAGAACATTTTGCATGAAATGTCTATGGTGTGGCGGCTACTGCCGTAAAGTGTTGCAATCAGCGCCTCCGCTCCCATAACGCGCACTACGCGCTGCGCGTAGGGCACCACGTCCTGGGGGGGGGCACCACAAAATAGGCAACTAAAAAAATCCTCATAGTTATAATAATTATAACGACGATATTATTTCAGTCTACCGCTCGCATCGTTCTGCTGTGCTGCGCGCGCCGACACATCCGCGTATAGCGCACAGGTGAGCACACCACCAGCACCAGCACCAGCACCCCCCCAGTCGACAACGCTCGCCGCGGCTCACTTTCCTATCTCAGAGGGGGTCTTCTGTCATTTAATGCTGCTTGTCAAAAAACGCTCCTTGTGGTATTGCGCATGCGCCGAGTCGATTTCCCGAGTTTTTTCCGACACGCCCATCATGTTTAGCTAACCCTGTCTTTGCAACGGTGAGTGACTTCACCTTGTCGTATTGCGCGGAGTCGATTTTCCGAGTTGCACGTCATGCACGGCATGCACGGCTGATAACGGTGAGTGACACTTTTTATAATTAGACTCATGACAGAAAAAAACTTACTTTATGCCTTTATTTGATGTACAGATGTATAAAACCATAAAGTAGCATTTTTTTTATAGGGTAGCATGAATCGATACACACCTATCAGTTTATGCAGCGGGTAGCAAATTGTTACACGGCAGCAAAAAATGACAGAACGGGGGCATCATGAAGGAGTTATGCGTAGAGCACCAACATGGCTAGCAACGGTACTGGTTGCAATATATCAATGTTGGTGTGTGTGTGTGTATATATTGTGGCAGACCAGGGGGAAAAGTCGAGCAAACAGCGCATCAGAGGCGGATCCCAAAGCTCAGGTTGGGGGAAGTGATCCACGGGGCGTACTTCCCAGTGCAGGTGCTACAACCAATTGGCACATGGCAGTGGTCACACCTGCAGCCCATCAGTTAACGAGATACGGAGAGTATATCTTCCCTCCACTGGAAGGCATCGGGGGAGAGTTGCCTGAAGAGGAAAGGAGAAGGAGTGTGGAACCTCAGGAGAGGAGTCGTGACAGACCGGGGGTAACTGGACCCTCTCACCTCTCTCCTCTGCTCTGCCCGTACAGGAGAAACAAACCGTCTCACAGCAGGTGTGAGACCAAAGACCCCGACAGGGAAGAATCCTTTGTTGCAGTTAGATGCCCATTCCCCCTTTTTCCTACACGTTTTATTAAAAGACCCTTTATTTTGCACTACGTCTCTGAGTCTCCTGATTTTATTCCGAATCTCCCCTCCACGTCCCCCGGGTTGACAATATATATATATATATATATATATATATATATATATATATATATATATATATAGAGAGAGAGAGCGACAGACACACAACAACATTACCATTAGTAAGATATGTTATTTAGGTTACTATGGTGTTATTTTTGTATTTGCGATGGACTTGAGAGCAGCTATTGCTTCATAGACACAGGTCACCATGGTAATTGGTGCACCAGGGTGAAGGGCAGACGAGATCACAAGACAGTGGATTCTCTACAAAACCATCTGTTAAAGCCCCACTATGTAACTTTTCCACCTTAAAATAACAGCTTGAAAAAAATTGTGCCGCTACAATGACATTTAATATGTTGATTTGCGCCTCCGCCACTGCCATCGGGGGTCTGTGGCCAGAAAACTGCTGAATGTAAGATGTTGGGAGCCGCCCGGTACTTCCGGCGGAAGTACGTGAACTTGCTGTCTGTCAGTGATTACGCAACGTCATATAGTGCCAGTACACGCTCGCAGGTGACTTTTTATTTGCTCCTCTACGCGACTCGTACAGACAGAATGACATGCTGAACCGCTCGCTGCAGCTGCCGAGGCTCGCTGCCTGTAGCGCGCATCGATCAGCTGTGAGATCAGCTGTGCGCTCACAACCAAGAGCCATATATGGCTCGAGAGCCAGACGTTAAATACCTGAAGGGGGCGCTACAGGGGAATCTTTAATCCCCGAGTAAAGTCACTAAAATATTAAAATCAACAGAGAAAAGCAACCATCTCAGCCCATTATGGTCACAACCTCCAGACAGGGAGGCTGTTTCATGTTTTGGGTAAATGAGATGTGCAAGTTGTTGAAGGTCAGCCAAATAAGAACCTCAGTGTACTAACTACAAATGGAAGTCCTTGTAGGACGTTTCAATACGACCCTAAAACAAATGCTGAGAGACTACTGACGTGGATGGGAAACACTGGCACCAACTAATCCCCTTGTTTTGTTTGCAATCAGAGAAGTTCCCCAAGCTTCCACAGGGTTTCCGGCATTTTAGTTGCTATATGGACGGTGACCCAGGGGCATACTGGAGCAAATGCAGCAAGTACAGTGTGCTCAAGCCTGAATACTCAAGTCCGGGAGTTCCAGCCTAGTGAGTTTGTCCTCGTCCGGGTTCCAACGGCCAAATGATAAGTTCCTGTCCAAGTGGCATAGGCTCTATGAAGTGATTGAGAGAGTGATCAAGGTCAGCTATGAAGGTAAGACAACCTGGGAGAAGGAAATCCTGTCAAATATATCACATTAATCTCTTGAAAAAAATGCCATGCCCCTGACGATGTTTCAATGCCAACTGTTGAAATCTCAGATTCTGTCCCTTCACAGGTACCTATAGGCCCCCGGTATGGGTTTGTGTCCACCTTGGATCTCACCAAGGGTTACTGGCAGGTTCCCCTCACAGAAAGACACAAGGAAAAAACAGCCATTGCTACCCGGGAAGGCCTGTATCCCTATCAAGTCCTGCCCTTCAGAGTCCATGGAACGCCAGCCACCATCCAAAGGACGGTGGATAAGGTGCTCCAACCTCATTGCGACTATGCAGCTCCCTACTTCGCCTATGTGATCATTCAAAGCCCTGAGTGGACCTCCCATGTAGCCCACCTGAGAGCTGTCTTGGGAAGCCTATGTCAATCTGGTCTAAGTCTGTAACAAACAGCAAGTAAAACGTTCCTGGGATCAGTGTGTTATCCCACACTTTGCTACCATTGCAGTCCCCTTACACAAGGTGACAAAAAACCGCTAGCCACACCATGAACTATGGAAGTGTTTGCAACTCTTCAGAATATAATGCCCTACTCTGTTTCTCCTCTGTCTCTTCAGCTTCCCTCAGCCACTCCTGTCTCCTTGATTGGTTAATTCCCTTCACCTGCCCTCAGCCACTCTCTAATTGTATCATGCCGTACACCCGTGTTTCTCCCCCTATATATTGTGCCAGTCTTTCCCTTGTCCCCCGTCGGCGTGTTGTCTTTATCTCAGTCTCATAGTGTCTCTGTTTCAATGTCTCACTCAGGCTTTCTTCGCATGGTGATTCGTAGAGTTTTTTGTAGTTGCTTTCAAGCCAAAGTGTTTATGTTTTACTTTTTTTTTTTTTTTTTTTATCTATCTGCACCTGAGCCTCACCCTGTGATAAAGCTGTGACACAGAAGGCCATATGCGCCTAGCTGGTTTTGAATACACCGAAATTCGGGTAAATGTTCACCATCCATCCAGATGCCTCAGGGTTGGAGCTGTCTTGTCCCAGGTTAGTAGAGGGGATCCATTGACCTACATTAGCCAATTATAAGTTACTACAACTCAAAATTAACTATTCAACTATAGAGAAGTAATGTCTGGGAATATAATAGGTGCTAACCTAGGGTGACCAGTGGTCCGGTTTTACCCGGACATGTCCTCTTTTTGAGACCAAAGAAAAGCGTCCGGTAGGGTTTCCAAAAACGTCCGGGATTTTGCTTCGTCAGATATTTCCGTTTCTCTGGGTCTTTCACAAGTTTTTACCCTTACACGTTTTGTAAATGGTATCTCCCTTATGTTCCACCTGAACAGTCATTGGTCGACTGATCTCAGTGTTGCCAGATAAACGAAATCCCCCTTTTAGGCATGTATATCACAAAACAGGCAGAATAAGAGAGATGTGTCTGAGCGTGCGCGCCTCGCTCTCAACTGTGATGTGCGCACACAGGTGGGCAGACTTTCATTAACAGACCTGAGAAGTAGCAGCGGCAGATAGACTGAGCAAGTGACTACGAGGATCATCCGAAACCCTGGAGAGGAGCCGCATCAGACAGAAGGTAATCAAGCGCACTCGCCCCCCTGCTCTGACCACACAGGATGGAGGAACCGTCTCACACCGGGTATAGACAGAAAGCCGAAGACACCGACCAGGATTTTTTTTTTTTTTTTTTTTTTTTTTTTAGTCTGCCCCTAACCCCTTTTATTAAAGGACACTTTGTTACAGGATTACGGTCTTAGAGTCTCCTTTTTTATTCCTAAATGTTGCCTCCATGTCCCCTGGGCTGCCACAAGTCCTCTATCTTGCTTTTAATGAGCCATCAGAATTCCTTTTTGTTTTTTACTCCTACAGTATAATTAAATGTAACAATTAAAAAGGTGAAAAACTAAAGGAAGATTCTGGAAGCTAATCAACCCCAGTGCTATTTGGATAATATGTGTAACATTCTGGATATTGCCAGTGGCTTATTGGCTGTGTTATGTCCCCCTTTGTGGTCTAATGGATAAGCAGGGGGACGAACACAGGACAGTCAAATAAGTGAATAGCCTAGTGATCCCAGACACAGCATACCTACACGAGTGCATAAATGTACACGGTACCCCAATCTTATTATCTTACCTACTGTCCACACCCTGTCACCACAAACCTCCACCTCTGTACACATTTACACAATCAAAAAACACCCCTAACTCTTCAGTCTTTTAAACCGGGCCCACTCAGCCGATTGGCCAGCTCGCCTTCTGGCACCCAGGTGCAGTCAGATTGGCCTGTTCAGGTGGTGATGGATGCCACCTGAAGGGAAAACACCTGACATGTAACTGCTGCAAGTGATCGCAGAGTGGTATTTTTTTTCCTCGGCTGCCGGGTGGTGCAGGGCACTGTTTAATATGCACAGTCTCTAATTACAGCCCTCTTAGTCTAATGATGTGGCCTTGAGACCGGCATGCAGAGGAAAGGACACAAATATGAATGCTTGCACACACAAATTGACTGTCTCTTTCACTCACACACACAACTCACTAAATCACACAACATCCAGTCTGGACAAATTTTAATCAATCTGAGGAACCCCTCAAGCAAATAACCATGTTAGTGGGACTTGGAGATAGAGGTGTGTGGGTTGCTACAGTACCTATGCCATAACAGATCAAATATAACACATCCCATAAACAATAATGAGAAAGATAAGCATTTAATATCATAAACAGTCTAAATTGTTTTCACCTGTGGAGATGGCAGAAAAACACAAGAGCTATCCAAACAGATAAGACATATTTATGGCCATGAATGTGCCCAGAGAATACTGTTGTCAATTGGCCGATCAAATGGATAATTTTGGTTTCCGGTACATCCTCTTCCAGAGCTGGCACCAGGACATGGGCCTTGGAGGCTGCCTAGCACACTGTTCCTGAGTGTGCTTGTGAATCACACACTTTCTGCACGTACACAATGTAAGTATCTGTCCCTTTCTCTCCAACACATTTTCATTCACACACAAGCAGGAGCAAGAAAGCTACCCACCCCCTCCTTACTTTTGTTTATGTTGCTGTCTGACTCTCTCTCACACACACACACATGCAGAAATAAACAGACAGTTTCTCTCTCGCAGTCCAAAGGATCTGTGGGATTTTTGTTGTGGTGTCGACATTAAACACATGGAAGCTAATTACCCTGTTTGAGCCAGGGTGAACTGACACAACACAGCAACTATACTCTTCGATGAACGCCCAGCTTAGAAACTAAATTTCCGCAAATACATACTTTACATTCAGCGGCTGTCCCGTGTCGCGGGAGGTGATTGCATTGTGTTTGTGAAATACAAAGCGAATAAATAATTCACACGTCAGAGACATATTCTGCAATTTGCTCGACGCCTGTGCATTTCTATGAATTGTGCTGGATTAGTTAAGTACGGATAAGCTTTCTTGTTTTTATTCTTTTAATGGTCTTGTAGGAATATGCATTGGCAATTCCCGAGAGAGGTTCGGGCTGAAATTGGAAGCAAAGCATCCAAATTGTTGCTCTGCCCTCAGCAGGGCTTCTGCTGCTACACAGCAGAAATTCCACAGCTCTGTGCTGCACCGTGGCTAGCAGAGGGAGAGATTAAAGCATTTTGTATGCTTTCTGAAGCCGTATCTTCGCCTTGCTCAGCGGGTGGCTTTCACACATAAGTTATCAAGTCACAGACACCCATCCTCACCACTCTCACACAATTAACTCGGCCTGACACATGACGAGAGGGACGGGATGATTTGGGAACAGCTTCCTCAGTTGTAAAACTGATCGAAATGCATACGCTCTTAACCTTCTGCAAAAATAACAAATCTGTTATTTTTCTGTTTTACTCCAGCTTCTCTTTACTCACAACAGAGCCCATCTGCGATGGCCTCCTGTTGTACAAGTAGAGGCAATGCTCCCTTAACGTTGGCATATGTAAGATTGTGACTGTCACATTTTTTGGAATTAATTGATGAAATAAAAGCTCCAAGTCTGAGTTGCAGTTTCTAGAATTGACCCAATTGTAAAAGTAACATTCACAACAAAGCAATACACTCCGGATGTCTCCGCCCCATGTGGTTCTTCTCAAGAGGTTGACTGAGGAGACAACGTTGCTTTCATTTCTGTTTTGTAAGGACACACTTAACTAGAACTGGTTCTAGTCCTAAATTAAACGGTAATAAACTGAGGTGTATTTTCTTCAACAAATTGAGAATAAAATGTAAGCAAATGCCCTTTTCCTATAATGCAGTAAATTTCAGAGTAACAAGCATGTCCTTCATTGTGGGTCGAATCATATAAAACATAAGCAGACTAGATCAGTGTTGGGCAATCATTACTTAGTAACATGTTACTGTAATGTGAAATCAAATGGCATAGTATCCATGTTAATCGGACTGTTTGGTGTTTTTTACCTTAAGTATCCTAAACTTGGGTGCGTGACGTAACTTGTACTAGGCAGGTGTAATGCTCGGGACTCAAGGAAGCACAATGTTGAGTGTAAAGTTGTTTGTATGAGCAGCTCTTGAGAAAGCTTAAAGCATCAATAGCCCATGTAAAGCATTCTGCCAGTTCTGCATGAGGCACTGCACCAGTCAACTTTAAAGTTGATACGTCAATGTTGTTTTTCACAACTTGTTTCAACTGCGACAAAGTAGCCAAAAAAATCTGTTAGTGCAGTTTTATAGCCAAGCCTGGACTAATGTTCCCCCTCATTTCTTTGGATATATTAAATAGTGCAAAGAAGGTTGCTGGACAAATACTAACATTTATCAGTCTGCACTAAGACTTTTATTTTTACTATGTGTAAGATTATATTGTGATCATCTGATTATTTTTCATGCATTCATCATTTTAAACCTTACCATTTGTTTAAGGGAAAACTAAAAGAAGAGAAAAGTGAAAATTGTATCAAACATGTTTAGAAAAGCTTTTGTAAAATCAGCCTTAACTCAACCTTATCTTGTTATGCTTGTTATCCAAACAACACCACTGAAAGCGATGAATTAAGCAGTAAAAAGGTTTGTTTGTCTTTCCCGAAATAGTTAATTAGAAACATCTGACTGCATGCCTCCAAATAATCACACTGTTTTTGTTGAGTCTCCAACGGCCTGTGCCGGCCACCAAGGCTGCCGCTGCTGTCTCCTGGGTTCCGAGCCGTCAATATGAAGGACAAACAGCTTTCAGAAAGGAGAACCAGCAACAGTCAGCCCAAATCAGCAATTAACAAATAACCTTTTATCTTAAGGCATTACCACCTCTGAAAACAAATAGTACATGCATTACAATATATTGCTCTTGTGAGTATGACATGTACTGCTACTTGCAGCACTTGCAGTTTAATTAATGATCTTTAAAAAATCCAATTATAATCATCTATTACAATTTGTTCCTCACATCTCTAATGTTAAAGCATTTCTATTTAAATACACTTTTGCTCATATTATTTTGATATAATAGTCAGTCTAGTCTTATATTTGAGGTCGGAAAGCATTTACATAAACTTTAAGTTATGCTACCATTTTCGTAATGTGTATTATAATCATTTCTTTCTTGTATTAAAAACATATTTTTTTATCCCTGTAACAGCTAAGATCATTAGCTATCTGATTATTAGGTTTTACACTTATTGTTCTAGCATCAGTCGCCTCTGACCACTCAATATCTTTTATTAGCAAGCAGAAATCACACCTGTACTGACACAGCACCGTCCTCCTCCAGTCCGAGGGATCTAGCTGCTTCCATGATGAGGAAAGGTATGATTAAAACGCCAGAATTATGTGACACGCAGCACAATTACAGTTATGGATTTTCTCGAGGGCAGCTGAAAGGGATTTTTGTCATCGTGATTATTTGTCCACTCCAATTTGTTGATTATTTCAAAGGATTTGGAGCTTTGGTGTAATGACACCCCACCATGATAAGTGCAATTTTCACATAAGACTCAATAAATCTTCGATTTCTCCACAAGACCAAAGCTTAAGCCCCATATAATTGGCTAACTACATTAGAACAAATACATTTACTCACTGGGGTTACTGGTTAAACTCGATGGCCATGTCCTCTCCACTCACTTCCCAGACCTGCCATCCACTGGTTACCAATTCTTCCCAGTTCCGGCTTACTTGACATATCCCCTTCCCATTGCATTACAGAAAACTTTCATTCTGAAATGCGTTGCCTACTTGCCTTTCGGTAAGAAAGTCTAAAAGAGCTTTGGGCATTTGAAGTTCCTTACCTTCTTGTCAGATTTGTTTGTCTGATTAAACTGCCAACCGGTTTTGAACATTGCCCACCTCATGATTCCTGAACCTGCCAGTAACCCTTTATTATAACAGTGATCAGTGAGTCAAATCCTAAATCAAATCCTACTTTTATAAGTTGTTACAAATTCTTTCATTCAATATTTCTTTCATCTGTGTTCCTGGGCTAACTAGCACTACCCTGCAGTGAACAACAACAACAACAATGCTGCTCTTTTATGTCCATGGTTAATCAGTTTAGACTTATCCTGCTGCATGATATGCAGGAGGCTGTCAAGTGCCCATTTAGTTCTCATTTAAAAACAAGTCGGTTCAACAAAGAGTTTTCATGTTGCTAACGATAATTAGCCAGTTGGCTACAATAAAGACACAAGGGACACTTATTTCATGTGTCTTATTTGATAGTCGCTGGCTAGAATTGAGATACCTGCCTGGGTTCACCCCTCCATGAAATGATGGACCCCTTGTTACATTACATTACATTACATGTCATTTATCAGACACTTTTATCCAAAGTGACTAACAATAAGTGCATTTCAACCTAGAGTACAAACTAAGAACAACAAGAATACAGAAAGTAACATTTCCTCATCATAGTCAAACTACAATGATAGTAAGATTATCATTGTGAAATGCATACGTATTTGTTCCTCATCGCGTGCACAAACTGGAACTGAGTATACTAGTCCGAAACGCCTTTGACTTCCAGTGGTCTGCTGTTGGCTAAGCCTCTGTTAATTTCACTAACCACCTTGGCCGTCTTCTCTACAGTCATCATTAATCATCTCCCTTCTCTCTTTTTCTTTCCCCTTCTCTCCTCTCCTCTACCCTTCCCCCACATCATCTCCTTTATTTTCCTCCTCTACCCTATCTTTTTACCCTCTCTTCTGCAGCCTATGCTCCAGCATTTGTGTCAGAGCTGCATTGATGAGATAACGCCAGCAGGCCTAATGGCAAGAATGCAATAAAGTTGACAAAGAGCCTAGCACATGCAAATTATACAGATAATGTGCTGCTGCACTGCTCCTGCTTTTTTTTTGTTATCCCATTTTTATGATTCAAGTCTAAATAAAAATGCTGCAGGCTAAAATGTTGACCACAAATATATATATACATGTGTATATATATATATATATATATATATATATATATATATATATGTATATATATATATATATGTGTATGTATAGGTTTAATCCCAGCTATTCATTCTGAACAAACAGAGACAGTACCGAATATGTAATAAAAAATGAAAGATCAAAGGAAGATAATACTTACCAGCATCTCGTGAAAAGTACATGTGATTCGGGCAATATGGCAAGAGCCTCTGAGATCAATTATTTAATGTCCATATTGCAATTTGTGCATGTCGACTCACTGACGAATCCATATGCTACCATGTTGTTTTCTTTGTTTTTTTAGTTTGACACAAATGCATCGATGCATCTTCGCCGTCTTATTTATTTAAATAGGAAAACATAAGCACCTCTGTAAATTGCCACATAAATATAAACATACAAGCTTTGCCTCAAAAGATATTTGGCAAAAGATATTTTAGAAAACAGTGTTGGTGTAAGACAGTTAAACTTTCTTTAATGATAAACTGAAGTGCCGACAACAATGTGAGCGACTGAAGATTATTGATTCAGTTGAGAAATAGTGTTGTATAGTGTTTAAAGGATGCCGATTTTTATATTGCATGAAACACAAAAGATGAACTTAACATCCAGAACAGAGATAGCTAGATAAGATGTCTTTTTAACTCAGTACCTTCTGCTGTTTTGGTGCGGAGGCTTCTCTACAAAATAAAACTTCAAAGTGAAACTTTCCTCTTTCACTTTGACACAACCATTCCTTTCATTATAGACATTAACTGCTGCCCTGTGCACCAGAAAACTAAAGTTGTCAAGCACCAATGACTTGACTTCACATATCAATGAGTAGGTTACGACTTTTTCAAATATCACACAGCTTCGAAACCAGCAGGGCCTGTAAGGAAAGATGAAGAAAGGAAAGTCAAGTTATGTTACTTAACTGGAAACACACAGACTGTAGTTTGTATGTTATAGTGTTGAAAGAAATGAACCCCACTGAATGTTATTTTTCCCAACCAAAATCACCTATACAATGCTGACTTACTTCCCCAAAGCGAATGTACTCTCTTCACTGTGACATTCTCAAGAGCCACAATGTTGATTGCCGTTGAATTAAATGAAATGTACCTTTTAAAAACCCTGAGGTACCCGACAGTGAGGAAACGGAGAGGGGTTTTTAAGGGTGAGGGGATTTCAGCAGCTGAGATGTGTCTTCAAACATTTTGGCCAATATAAAAGGTCATTCTCACCACTACATGGAGCCCACCTGGCATGTCAGCAGAAACAGTCTCTATCCAGGCCACTGGGGTTCCACACGGGACAAATTATAATAATTAACTTCCACAAAATAGGTTCACGGGGTGAATTAAAGGAAGAAAAAAATAATCATGATTTGTATTAACATTAATTTTACATTATTGATTGAAAAAATAGAACACATTGTACACAAATGGAAACAAAAATGCTCACTATGCTGAAATTACGATATCTAGCTGTTGTGATTACCTGTGGCTCGCTAAACTAATGATATCACTAAAACTCTCCTAGCTGGTTGAAAACTCTTTATCCGAAATAAATGATAAAAGACTGAAGGCAAAACTAATATGAAAATCAGCATTTCAATGACATAAATGGTATAGATGCATGTAAATAGTGTACCATGAAGCATTACGCTGGGTCGATGGAAGGGAACTGCATGTTTTCTATATGATCTTTTTATTACTTGACACGTTGACAATATTGTCAATGTATTTGATATTGAATGGATTGGAATTTAATTGAATTGATGACATTGCACAAAATATATATAAGGTAAAGAAGTAAACACAATTTAATTATAAAAACCCAATCCCCCCATGGTGTGCAATTGGTACATTCTGAATGACTAATTCCTGTATTGAGTACCTGCGCCTAAGCAGGCCATCTTATGCTCTTACCTGACAAGATGTCCCTCCAGCAGCAGCAACCAGCAGCTGCACCCGCAGCACTGGGAATTCAAAGTTAAATACAAATAAGCTTAATGTGGACATTCATTAAACAAAAAGCTATGTGTCATATGTATCTGTTCGCTGATGTATGAACAGTGTATACTCGTTGAAAAGATGAGAAAACAATAGCTCTTCTGTCAGTACCATGTTTTTTTAGATGCTGTAAACAAACAAACAGTGCTTCACTCGCTCAACCTCTACCCACAATAATCTGTGTTCTCACATTGGTGACTCTAACTCTGCCATCAGGGGTGTTATGGCCCACAGAGTGTCACTCTACAGTGTCTATGGCACACCTACCAAGTGGCCAATGAGGTCAAATGACAAATCACATGGCCAGTTTAACCCAGGGGCTTGGGACTTCATACGCGGAACAGATTGCAGAGGATATGTTCGACACCTGTGAAGCAGCAAGTCACTGTGTCCCTGTTTATACAGACAGGAGGACAAAGTAAAATACATTCAAAGGAAACATAAGGATAAAGGATCTGCTGAACAGGGCTGGAAAAATGCCCTCTCATGTACTCGCCATACTATAACTGGAGCAGAATTGTGCAGAATTGTGCAGAACGTGCGTAGCAATCCAGCAGACGTTTAGGTTCATAGACAGTGCAGCTGATCCCTCATGGGCTTAATTGCTGGATGAATGAAGTCACATTGATTGACAGATGAGTTGCAGCATTCAGTAGACATGAGAGAGATGAATGTGGAGCAGTTCAAAGGGAAATTGGTATCGAGCATGTTCAATTCCTCAAGGAAAAGAACCAACATTGGACTTTATATTTGCAAAATTTGATTTCAGTCACCAGCGTTGGCAATAGTAGGCAACTTATTGATGTCACAAGTGTCCATGTTTTTTTCTGACATGTATGTTTGTGCAGTCAAAGGAGAAATCTATGCATTAGCAAGTATTCTATTGAGAGTGCGCATATATGTGTTGTATGTCGTGTCTCCGTATTTAAAATTCTTCGCTGAAGCTTCATGTTGCCTGCATCTGTAAATATGTTTGATAACATTCATGGACTGTGTGAGCTTATTAAAGTCGATGTGTCTTAAAGGAAAGAGAGAAAAAGAAACAATGATTGCCCTTTTTTTTAAATGTGCATTACAAGTGGTGTATTATTATTATTATTATTTGTCCCCTTAATACAACTTAATTTTAGAGCTGAGATTATTAGTCAAATAAATGAGTCAATCAACAAACTAAATATTTTTAGAATCAACACTTCGTTCTAAATTACATTAACTTGGGCTTTGGGAAATTGTGGATAGGTTTCTTCATTTTCTAATATTTAATAACCGAAAAATGTGTTGATCAAAACTTAAAATAATTGGCCGATTAATCAGTTATGAAAATAATCATTAGCCACAACCCTACAATAATGTTATTCCACTTAACTAGGATTTACTTTTCCAACATAAACGTTGCACAACCGCCGAATACATTATATATTTTTTACTCTGAAAGTTATTTTTCTTCTTTTTTTCCAAGTATAGTTCCGTTAGAACTATATGTCATTTTGCACAAAAGGGGACAGTCGAGTGCATTTCTGGGAGCGAGTGAGAGAGAGTACCGGCTTATTATAATGGCACGCTGCATTGCAGACTAACAAAAAAGAAGCTACATGTAGTTTATGGGCCATCATCTGATGGAATTTCTTTCTCACCGGTTCCAGGTGCAGGGCCGGGATAAAGGCAGTCTATCACCAGAGACCCAGACAGCTACTGTAGCATAAAGAGCATCTCAAAATGTAACCGTGGTCGGTATAACCTTTTCTTCTAACTGGGTGCTGCTTAATGAACTACTCGGCGCCTTGAATGACAAATAAATTGTGTTTTTTTAAGGACTACAAATTCCTCAATGCATCACTAATAAGGTTCATTTGAGTCCTACAGGGCACGATGCATTAATTTAATGTTTATCCACTTTAGCGCTGTCCACTTTTAGAGTGACGAAAATAAACAGTATTATAGTAGGAGGTGGATACCCAATTTGCTCATTAGGGTTGAGCCAAATGAACAGGATGCAACCATGATGTACTTGCTGCATTGTACATGCAAAAGGATAATATACAAGAGCATTGGTTCTTTTGCATATTTAAGTGAGGCTTACGAGGCTTGATGTTTTGGAAAACAAGCTGAGGTAACTGTGTTTATTAAATTGAAGCTGGACCATGAGCAATCACGAGGTTTAATCAAATAAAACGGCAAACCGAGCAGTGCGTGTGTCATGTACTGATGTGTTTACCTGTCCATGTGGTGGTGTGGCTCCCGACCTGCATGGATGTCTCATCTAAACGGCTCTTAACTGTACATGTATGAAGGAGATTACCATTACAAATATCTGTGAATATGGAACAGCACAATGGATCTCTGCAGCCAAGTGATAGACTTCCTTTATTACAAACGGCAGACTTTGAGGCTGCTGTTGACTGAATTTATTTTCTGAGATGCTTTCACTGCCTTGGTGCCACGCAGTCAAACAAAAAGTATATACATGGTGGAGAGCTAAACCAGAG
Source organism: Liparis tanakae (assembly GCA_036178185.1). Taxonomy (NCBI): domain Eukaryota; kingdom Metazoa; phylum Chordata; class Actinopteri; order Perciformes; family Liparidae; genus Liparis; species Liparis tanakae. The sequence goes on along the minus strand of CM070096.1, from coordinate 11,190,494 downwards.
GCTGCTATTAAATTCTGTATGCAAATACTGTGAGCCCGATAAGTCTCACTTGAATAATTCCTGTATAACTCCTGTATAAACTGCTGTTTTATCTCAGAGTTCACCGATCTACATCAACATCAACTATGGTGTGCCATTGTCGGACATCACAGCACCACTGTTAATCAATAGCACGCTTTGGGCACTGCATTGTATTTTGGCACATACATTATTGAAGTGCCCTCAAATAGGCTTTGCAGAAACATTTACATTCTAAATTCTTTTCAGCTCTGTTGTGTTTGTGGAGTTTGTGAGAAACTAGGGTGAGCCGTGCTACACTGTGAGCTTCAAGCTCCATGGGCATTGATTGTACAGTAGAAATAAAGTAACTGGATAATCTTCAGTTTGTGTGTTGGGGGTCTAAATCCCAAGTCCATTAAATCACTCTGTATAACAGATTAGCAGGAGCCTATTAGTGGGAAAAGACTTCTGAGATTTCCCACTCCCACACGTATTCTGGAAGTTACCGTGGCCCCTCTAAAGTCTGCATTATCTGTAAAACCGAGCAATTTAAGAGTACTGATAATGGGCCAATCTTTGGGACAGGATGTAATTAAGAGGAGGACTTTAGAGACAATAGTGTGTCTTTATCTAAGAAATCTCAAGAGGGTTTAGAAAAAAACCAAAGAGGAGGAGAGAGACACAAAATAGAGAAAGTCATTGGAGTGGTCCATTAAATAGTGTCTCCAAATTGTCCAGCGTATGCTAACCAGTACCATCAGCATACACGCATGGAGAACTGGGCCAAGATTGCCTCTGCAGCAGGAGTATCTGAAGATGGATATTGTCTGCTGGGTGCCAAGACTATTTTGGGAAGCTGAGCCCCTGACTTGTCCCTGGGCACCCTCTGATCAGCTTTGTCATCAGGTGTGAGAGTGGCGACACAATACATGCATCCTGATGCTCACACTTCAGGAAAGTAATGGGTCTTTGTCCCTTTTGTTCTGAGAAAAAAAACAATGCCTTCTTCACTTTACCTCTCCATTTCTTGTAGAAATTGTAAACATGAAGAGCTAAGGAAAAATGTCAACCATGATAACCTTGAAGTGCATGGCACTTTGCCTTCATTTTATGGTCCCAGATGCAAACAAAGAGATAATTATGTGTTTTAAACAACAACAAAGCTCTGACTGTGGATGAGCAAATGTAGGATGAAAGACGTGCTTTGACGCTTAGTTAAACTAACAACATTAGCAACACATTGTTCCAGTATATTAACTCTGCAGCCTTTTCCATTTGATCACGCTGATGTAACTCGCTCTCTGTCTTCGTGCTCGTTTAATCCATTTCGTATCTCATTGCCTTTCTCTGCTAACCTCTCTCTCTCTCCATTTCTCATTGCGCGGCAGATCTTCGCGAACTGAAATTAATTCTGCAGCGCGTTCTCATATTGTTCAAGCACACACACTCATGCGCACACATAAGGCGCTGCGTTACTCTCTTGCTTGTTCTCGTGTGTGCGGGTGTGCGCGCGGGTGTGTGTGTGTGTGCACGCGCGGATGAAGTCGTTTCCTGGAGAAGTTTTCAATGCGTGCCTCAGAAGTACGCGGCGACTGTGGCGCATTGGACCGCTCGTGTTGAATGAACGGAAGGAGGAGGGAGATCGGACATTAACTCCTGCTGGCTGCGGAGACTCTCCAGTTGACAGGAGCCAAGGCGGCGGGAAGCACTCCGAACAACACTGACAGCATTTGGAGCAGAAGCGACACATGAAACTCAAACAAAAAAAAACACTTAATCCTAATAATTTGTTGCCTACCTGGTGTTTTCCAAGGGATTTTACGCACCGCAAAGGAGTAAAGAAAACGCTGCAGACATGAGGGTTGCGTGGTTTTACATGCCCCTGAAGGACCTGCTCTCCTGATAAAGGGACCAAAGAGGACAAAACGCTGTGCTTGATATTTTCCCAAAGAAGAATGCAAAGGTGGAGCGATTAGAGAAGGGCTGATGACGGGACTATTCATCATTTCAGTGCATCAAAAGCACCAACGGGTATTAGACACGCATGGATGGAAATCGGGCGAGTGTTTTGAACTGTTTTTGGCTTTATATGAAACTGGTGATTAGTTCACCTTCACTGACATGTTCTTTCCTCTGAAGATTTTAATTAGGGAGTAGATTTTCATTTTCTTTTTGTTCAAAGATTGAATGACATGAGCGGTTTCCCGGAGTGAATTTACAGAAACTCTCATCTCAATCTTTTTTTTCTCTTCAAGTATTCCTGAATCTAAATGGAATTAGTTGAGTCTGAAGCCGTTTGTGAAAGGAACAGACATGGTACATGGGCACAGCTTCCATCACGGTAAGACATCCTTCCTCATCAGCTGAAGCACACTCAGAGCTCATACTGCATGTTGCATAGAGAAGCGTCTTCCTCCTTTAATAGGGTTAAAGCACGCTGAATATCAGAGCGACATATTTTACTCAGTATAGGAGCGTGACTTGAACACATATAATATCATGAGGTGATACTGACCTCCAGTGAACTGCAACCATGCAACCTGTAAACTCAATGTTGAAGATCACTCTGTAAGTTGTTGTGGGGAGGGAATTTTTCAGGAATGATAAGTCTTGGTTTTAGTAAGTTTTAATTCTTTTTTAATCTTTTGGGATTCAATAATGTTTTATTGCTGTACATGTTGGTAATTATTTAGTTTCTCTGGTCATTTCTAATGTATTTTGTTAGGGCAAATTTGAGAAATGGTTTTATCATTGCAAATTACCCATGATAATCCATTGTTTCTGTTATTTTGGGGGTTATTGTTCATGGCTAACAAAGACTAAGTGAGTCACTATGACGTGTTTACACTCATTTACAGTACAGGCCTATAGAGGTTAAAGTCTGAGCTAATTGGAGTATATTAGCATTATAAAGGTTTAATTTTGTAATATTATTGATCAGTTGAATAATTACCTGTTATTGCATTATTTCCCATAGTGTGGCATAGTGTGCTATTCAGGGATTTTCTAGTCTGTGGTCACAGTCAGGCAAAGGTTTAATTAGCATATTGCAGATGTGCAGTATAAGTAAATTGAATCTTCATTGCTGACTCAAATCTCCCTTAGCTAAAATTAAACTGCGCACAAAATAAAGTGAACACCGATAAGTGCATGTCACAGTCTTCAGTCTAAATGTATTTGTCTTTCTGTTCTTACAGTTGTTGCAAGTCTTCTCATACTTGGGTTGTCTGGAGCAACAAGGAAGGATACATCAGGTAATCCCCATTAACACAGCTGCGTGTCTTGACTCCCTAAAAATCCTCTCTGCAAAGCTTTAATCTTCTACCTTTTCTCTTTTTTCTTTGCTGTGTGTGTCTTTAGGGAAGAACAACTCTGGAGTGAAGCCCGCGGGTCAATGTGGAACGTGGGTGAAAGAAGCTGAAGGAGGGCTCTTCACTTCTCCCAATTACCCAAATAAATACCCCCCAGACACAGAGTGTGTTTACATCCTTGAAGGTACATATTGTTTTTAGAAAAGCAATGTGATTCAGCTTTTTTACTAAGCTAATGCATTTCTGGGTTTATCCGTAGAGAGTGAGGCGATGTGTTTGTTTAATAAACAGGCGGGGACTTTCTCTCACATAAGGAGGGTGTCTTTGATTGTTCATTGCTGATAATCAGGTTAATAACATTACCAAAGTGAATTTGGAGGCTATTATTTATCACCAATCTGGTGTTTTAGAGATAAATATACTAACAATCCCGGGTTTGAGGTATTGAGTGTGTGGGCGTGCTGATAATGAAACAAGTTGAAGCTCCATTAATAAAAGCATGACTAATATTTCACTAACTATTTGTATTGTCTTCCAGCTCCGCCAAGGCAGTGTATTGATCTACACTTTGAAGTGAACTATTCAATCGAGTCCTCTTGGGAATGTAAATTTGACAACATCGAGGTTCGGGATGGACCGTTTAGCTTCTCCCCGATTCTCGGACGGTACTGCGGACAGCACAGCCCGCCTGATATCAGGAGTAGCGGACGATATCTGTGGATAAAATTTGTTACGGATGGTGAACTGGAAGCGGTGGGATTTTCAGCAAGTTACAACTTCACCGCAGGTATGTTTTTGTCGCCCTTTTGTCTTACTGCTCTTCAATTCACTTCTTTCTTTGTGAGCATGTCCAAATGTTGGATTCCTAACAGCAAGGCTCCAAACGAATAGCAAACATCATTCAGGAAACTTGCCTTGTGGGAGACTCTTGCAGTTGTATCGATTGTCTCTCTGCACACACTCACCATGTCCATTGGTAATATACTGTCATTGGCTGGGACACTCTTGTGACTGGCAAGGCTGTTATTTCTTCTTTCTCTATATCTGGACTGATGTGAAGCAGCTCAGATTTTGTTTCAGTTCAGTAGAACCACAGAGCTGGAAGAGGCCGAGAAAGCGTAGCAATCTAGTCGATATCGTCCAACACAATCTTGGCACTTACGGTTTGTGTGTAAAACCTTGGCTTTCTTAATTTGCCTCATCTCCTGTTGAGATCCCATTTCTGAAGTAGGGTGACGGTCGATGACAGGGAATCATAACCACGATTTCACATTTGACATACAATCGCTGGGACTAAAAACACTGTTGATTCTTTTCGTGTGCTTGAAAATTAAAAGGCACAGTTCCAGGAAGCACGAATGGAAGGTGCGTACAGTGGAGGTGGAGACAAATGGCATGCCCATTTGTCTCCACCTCCACTGTACGCACCTTCATTGATTATATTGTTTATATGATGAATGCTTATGCAGTATGTCAACCTTTCACCTGAAAAACCTGGTACTAGCAACAGTCTATTAAACAGAAAGCTATCGAGATGAAGAGGGACTATAAATTTATCTCGAAAGGCTTTGTGGGTGTTGTTTTTAAGACATCAGGGTGGTGAAGCTCTATATGGGAAATTAGAAGTGATTAGAGGAAGGAAATCTACTGAGGAATAAAGCAGAAATAATGCTCAATACTGTTAACTTTCTGATGAATTTACTCTCAGGTAAAGCTGCTGTCACTCCGTGAATTCAGTTTAAGCAACACAGTGTTAAAACGTCATTTACAATAACTAGCATGCATTTCCGTTGAAAAGAACCCCCAAAATATGTATTGGCACAAAAATCAAGAGGGTAAGGCAAACCATCCTGAATTTTGTCTATCGCCCTCTTGTTTTTGCAACCTCTGACCAGAAATCACCAAATTTAGACAACATAGTAGTGACTCGTACACCGTGTCCAACTCGGGGAGCGACCTTCCCATTACAAGGTAGCAACACCTCAACTCATATCCTGCTTTATGGTCAATTTTACTCGAAATGGGACCATCATTTACAAAATGGACACCACATTGAATTGAAAAGGACTTGAAACTATCGATTGAGACTATAAACCCATGTTCACAATGTTTAGTGAGGTAATAAATCCAGTTAGTAGTAGGGACTTTTTTTATAGACTTCTATACAATCAGATGTTGTTTTGCAACCAGGGCAGTCTCCCCCTGATGGCCAGTACAGAGAGTACAGACAAGTTTAAGGCATTTCTGCATTGGCTTCACTTCTCAGAACCAGAAGTTGTTGCCTGGTATGTGCAGTAAAAATGAAGCTACTGACAGCAGCCAGTTAGCTTAGCACAAACACTGGAAACAACTCTTCCCTTCACATTGCATCATTTCACCTCTAGTGCAGTATCTTGATTTCCCCCAAAGAGCCCAGTCACCAGCTGCACAGACATCGACTAGGAATGCACTGTTGTGTGTAACCGTGTGTGTTTTATCTGGCTAGCAAAGCAGGTGCAGGTGGTTGGCCTCAAATTCACATTAATATCTGTGTTTTCATCTTATCTTTGGCCAGAAGCAATTACGCACATTTTTAAAGATGTTAAACTGCTTCTTTAATAAATGTAAGCATTTGATATAACTATGTTTGTGTTTACAAATACATTGCATTAGGGATAATCTGTACAATTAATGGATATCTTCAATGAAGATGGGATTACAGGAGGCCTTTAGAAAGAAACATCACAACAAAAAATACCTCAAGTGACAAAGATGAAATATATTTTTTTATTTCCAGATAGTTTCTTTGATAGTAAGAGATAAAGCACCCAGACTCCATTTTCTGTAATGTTCAGTTGAAGTATTGTTTCTTCTGCCTGCTTCTCTTGGGAGTGTCATTGAAATGTTGCTGAGAGGAAAGAAAGAAACCATGCCTCTCGACTTGATAGGAAATATCTGTGGCATTGGATTTACATAATTAAAGAAGATAAAAGTCCTGAATTCACTTGACTTGATACTCAACTACTTGAATAGTGTCTCACATCTGCAGCTGCTCAGCAAACCACGCTAATTCACACAGCCCTCCTCTGATGAATGGAAGAGAAAAAAGAGACAACAAAGGTGACATGAATCAGCTCCTCTAACTCACTTTCCTCCATCATTTTCGGAGCGGAGAGAGATAAAAACTCTCTTGCCTCTGCTCCACATGCTGGCCTCTCTGAGCCCGGTGCTCCTGATGACTAATGTGGTTCGTACAGAAGCCAGGGATTGCACAAGCAGTGACGAGAATCTCAATATATCCAAAGTCATATGAAATGTGGATGTACTTCAGTCAACCACTTAAAGTCTGCAGATGCTACGTATTCAGTATATTTTAGGCATCAGAGGAATAAGAGATGCTGGTGTTATTGTCGATAAAGATTCACTCAGAACAGTCACTAAATTAACGTCTGTCCCAATGAGGTGATACACAATTTATTTGTCACACAAATTACACCCAGAGGCCTCCTGCTTGATTTTTTTTCTCGTGTCAAATGACTTTTACAGCATTCTTCTTTTCATATAGCAGCTTGCTTTTGTCATCATTTCAATATGTATTTAAAAATAATACATACGAGACACTTTCAATGATGAGACCATCTACCGGTGGATCAGTAGATGAAAAGTCACCAGGCAATGGCGTCCATCTGGCAGGCTGCATGTGTGACTCACAGAAGTGAGGAAACACACACGTGACTATAACACTAGTATTTAGTGGTGGGCAGGTGGAGGGGTCAAACACAAGAATGTCAACCACGAGAGAGACCGGTGTTCCTGTCCTGAAGTGTTGATTTGAAGCGATGCGTTTGAGATGTTCTTACGAAAATTTAGCTAAGAAATGTACTTATTATTTTAGCTAAGAGATATATGAGAAGATCAGTCCCACTACATGTTTATAAAGGTGTATATATAAAGCGTGTGCTCTCTGCAAGTTGGTTTAGTTTAGTTTAAAGACTGTAAACCGCTAGCCTGGCCCCTTCAAATAGTAACCAAATACAGTACACCATTTTGTGCAGCTTAAACAATCAAGACATAGCATGTTAAGTAGCATGATTTGCAACCCATTAACATCTTGCATTACTATACATTCTGGATATTAGATCAGGATTAGGACAAACACATGGTAATGCAAGCTGTAAATCCACACATCTGGATCAGGTTAAGCCTTAAGGCTCAGCCAGGTATAAACCCAATCCTTACAGTGGGACCTCTATTTTGAGAGGAAACCCCCTCCAGCAAAGTGAAAGCCCACCAGGTTGCTCAAGCAAGCCTGGCAAAATTATATCATGGTAGCAGAAGCTAGCAAATGTTCCCTCTCACAAACAGAGACATACTATATATATATATATATATATATATATATATATATATATATATATATATATATATAAACAGCATAATGAGATCTGATCACAATGAAGGAAGAATAAGGTAATCACAGTCCTCAATAATACACGAGTAAATGCAAAAGCCTGTGGATTGTTTGTCAATATCCAGAGACAATTCACATATTAACACCAGGTGTAAATGGATCATATTCAGACTTATGGTTTTCTTTTTCTAGTCTTAGCTTTAATGTAAACTCACTGGTTTTATCATGCTTCTCGTCTTGATCTTGGCACAAAAGTGAATAGGCGTTTTTTTAAATGTCAAGCTGTTCCTTTAAGTGCGTATTGATGCGCCATTAGTGACTCCTTCAAAAATGCACCGATGCAGTACATTTAACCGTGACACGTTATCCTAATGGCACTTTGAAGTATCAAGCAGAGCCCACTGTAAGCGTATCTCAGGAGTCATCGCGTTCTGCTGCTCTATAAGTCCATATATAAAAGACAGCTCAATCAATTAAGTGAGGGAAGCCTGGCATCGAAGTAGCAAACCACCCACGAGAGGAGTGATGTTGGAAATGGCTCGGAACCCCAGGCAAAGGATGTGTTGCAATATGCATAATGAAATCCAAGATGATTTCTATTTTGTATGGTTTCATCCAGTCTGCCTCTCTGCCATAGTGGCACATTAAGGGTGTAAGTGTGATATTGGGCCACTGTCCAAAGCATAATGAGTCAAATGAAGCATGTCTCTCATTAACGGTACAGTCACAAGCCTCATAACACACATGACACTTTGCTTCCAAGATTCCCATTATCTCTGGAGGTCGGCAACGAAGACAAGATGTGACATTGGGACCGGCAGCTTTATGTTCTCACAAATGCTATAAAATTGCACGTAGAAGTTGACTGCAGCATGTTCAGCAAAGGAAATCACAACATGATGACTGCTGTGTGCAATTCTGTAGGGGAGTTTAAGCAGCATTCCACTTCTTGTCCTTGGGCGCCGTGATCTCAGAAGCCTGTGGACTGGGAGATTAAGTTGTGTTTCTCGCACCATAAGCCAAAACCAAAGCATATAAAAGCTGCATGCTCTCCCCTTCTTGCTTCGGAGTCTGATCACTGGATGTGTGCAGAGCCAAGACCTGGTGGTGAGACAGTTGCTGCTCTTTGGACACTCGGGCAGTATATGTGCATCTCCTTGACCCAAAGACTAGTATCACTGTCGCTTTATTGAACATGTTGTGGTGCAACAAAAGACAAATGCATGTTGAACATTAGGTGTTCAGCTGCTTCTTAGATGTGTTGTCCTTTGTGTGTCAATACATTCAATGAAGTTTCAAGAACAAGTATATTCTAATTTGTGCAGTTCTGGGTATTACATTACTATATACATATATACAGTATATCTCATATGTCGACTGTAGTAAATGCTCGATAAAATTCCCTGGACTTTTACTCAAACATATGTAGGTTAAATTGGAATATTATGCTAATTTGTGCTAAACACAAACTCATATAAAATAAAACACCTATATATAAAATAACAGACACCTAATATATAAAATAACAGACACCTAATATATAAAATAACATACACCGTCAAATGAAAGCTGGTTAGCGTCCCATTTATCCGCATAACACCTGAGGCACCTTCAATATCACTGCCACTGTATGTTTTCTTCCATCAATATTTCTGATCAAGATGGCGCTGCTTGATCTAAGCCGCTTATTGCCCCAGCCAAGCTCTAACTGGACTGAGAATCAATTTGAAATGAAATGAGACAAATTACGTTCAAGATTATTTCTGGAAGAGGATATATGGGCCTATCACAAAGGAGGCCGGGCCATGAGATTGAACCTAGATTGGCTGAAAATGGAAAATTGAACCGTGGAGATTGACTCGTCTCTCCTGCAGGAAATGGACTTCAGCAGCATCATTGCCGGGGAAGAACAGAAAGTTGAACTTCCCAGTTTCACATCTGCCTCCAAAGTCATTTGCCAAAGGCAACACCTAACATTTAAATGTTTGAGTCCCCTTTTTGTTCATTTGCATCCACTGAACTTGCAGAATGAAGTCCCCAAGTACCCTGACATTCAACAGATTGGCAGTAGGCATATCATAATTCATGATAGTTATCATCTACTGTGATTGAACATGTTCTCTATACAATGCAAGATGAGACAGAAGTGTCTTTAGGAAATTTGGCCAAAACATACAGTGCAGTGTGGACTAGGAGATGATGAGAGTTAAAGCTTTTATTCCAAAGATGCAGATGTGAAGATGCAGATAATTTATCTGTCAAGATTCGGGTAAATGAGCAAAAGAAGTCAAACATATACACATAACACATTTGGTTGATTGGGGGCAGGGGGCCTTTGTAATTGCTGGGCTGTCACTGTGTTTCTACCATGGAATATCACATCTTTTCTAAACTACCTTTTAATATGTTTTAGGTGAGAAACAAATCATGCAGTTGAAGAATTATGACTCTATACCAATTTACAAATAGGGCGACTATGGGTCAGTGGGTAGCAGGTCCGTCTTTCATTCACGGGGTTGGAGGTTCAATCCCCGCCCTAGTCGATGTGTCCTTGAGCAAGACACTTAACCCTGAATTGCTCCCTGTAGCTGTGTCTACGGTGTATGAATGTAACAGGATTTTAAGTTAAGTGGATAAAAGTGTCAGCTAAATGACATGTAATGTAATAATGAATTGAGATAAATTGAGCGCTGTGACACCTTCTACTGAGATATATCTCAAGCTAAATACAATAAAGCCTTTTCCCACACTGCTATAGCACCTCAGGCACTGGGAGTGCAATCCCATTTTCTACCGCCCAACACTGGTTGGGATTCAGACTCACGAAGATGCAGAGAGGAAACATGGATGAAATTCATGAGGGAAATCTCTTGTGGTACTTTTTCCTCTGTTTTCCGAAGTTCTCAGTGAAGAGTGTGTTTGCCAGAATGAGCTGCTTGCCTGAAGTCACTCATACAGTTTTTCTCGATTGCTTAAACACATTTTTTGAAACCATGCCTCGTTTTCTCAAAACTCTAAACACAAATCCCCAAACCGCTCACACAAAATGCAAAACCCTTAATATCTCGTGCAAAAGGCAACTTTGCTTTCAAAACAGTGTTATGTCACCTCAAAAGGGTTTTCTTTTCAAGTGACAAACACAGCCCATCATATACGTAGACATTCTAAGCATCAATAGAACACTGATGTGCTCAATGGAAAACACAACGATGAAATGGGAAAACACCAGTATGAAGGCCTTATCAGGAGCATTGTGCCTTTTCATGTCCAGTGTTACTCTACGCTTTCTCCTGTTGTAAAATATTGTAAATGTATAATATTTTAACTCAAAATATAAAACAACACACAAATATACAACAAAAATGTTTCTTTTTTTCTAGTTTTTTCACAGAACAAACAATAGAAAATAGACCACTACAGTCAACAAAAAAGAAAGAAAAGTGTAAATAAAAAAGGACCAAAAAAAATGTGTGGAACATGGCCTGGTCATCAATACTGGCAGTTCTTATTTGTTTTATGGTTACTGTAATGCTTTATTCGCCAGAACCATGTTTACTATCGCCGTCTCCTGCTCCGCTGTAACATACGCTCCTCCACCACCCTGGGGTAACCTTTCAGTTCTGCAAACTATACAAATACAGTACAATGTAAAATAGATATACAGTAAATACAAGAACACTATGCTCCTGATAAGGATTCAAACTAGTGTTTTCCTGTCATCGTTCTGTTTCTTACCTATTCTCTCTGTTGAACGTCCGGATGAGGGATGCTACTTGACCCTCTGGCCAGCCTCTTGCATGGGTAAACCATGACTGACCACATGGTCAATTAGTGTGGCCCCAATCTCATCTGAGATCACACCCCTCCTTCTCACTCGTCCTCCTCCTCGTCCTCCTCCTTGTCCTCCTCCCCCTCGTCCTCTTACCCTTACTCTTCTGCCTCTCTGGTCTCCTCTACCTTCCATGTTTTCACCCATTCTTCTTCAAATCAAGTCAAATCATGTAATGTAATGTAATGTAAATCAGGAGGTCACCTGTGACCCTTATATATCTAAAGCCTTGATTCCAAATTGCACAACAGTCGTGGAAATGGAAGTTTTGCCAATTGAGTAGCAGTGTGTTCTGACTGAACACAAGGAGGTGTTGGCATTGGTGACATGTGCAAAGTAGAGAGGATGGTGTTTAGTGTTTTGAAGAAAGTGTGGTTAACAATTGAAATTTGTGTCTAAAGCTATATAATTGTGCTTGTAGTTTAGCATAATTGGTTTAGGGAGTTGGCACATGAGTTACAGGTTGTGGTCATTGTGTTAGAAGTTCCAGTTTTTGTGTGTAATCAATCGAGAAAAACTGTAAATAAAAACATTGCAATATGTTGAGATAAGGCTTACTTTTCTCAGTGCTCCCTGTAGTTCAAACTCATTCTCTGGGAGCTTTCTTCCTGATGCTTCGGTGCTGCCAACTGTTTCTCTGATTGTTATGGGTCTGTCTTTTCTCTACTGTGAAAATGTGTAGGTAAATAAACTGAAGACATGATGCGGGTGTTTATTCTTCAGATGACTCATTTCATAAAAAAAAGAGGGAAAAGGAAGTTGATATCAGCCTAAGCAGACCTGTGTTTGGAGAACAGCCTATCTCTTTAGTTTTTTCCTGTGTAAGTCCTCTTAGATTTGTGTGTTTGAGTTGCGGCTGCCACATCAATCTCATTTCCTAAAGAAACTCTTGTGCTCCAATGTGAGCGAGGGAGAATGACGGTTGCTACGTTTGAGCTCAGCTGAAGACACCCCTCGACACTGCCTCTGTTCTAGCAGAAGGAGATGGATGGAGTCCGTTAGCATTGCAGGCACACCTCTTGCAGCTGTGGGAGAGGACGGTCTCACCATCGCTCTTCAAACTCATCTCTCTGTCTCTCTTTTTTTAGTTCACACTACCTCTTTTCTTCTCTCCTTGCCGATCTCCCTGACATGCATGGCTCATCCTCACTACGTGTTATGCACCAGATCCATGTGAAACAAGATGTCCCATTCATTCACATTGGCATACATGGTTAACATGCTTTCTGTGGTGCTCTATGGGAGATTCAGCTATGCAACCCGCAATGTCCGCAGTAAAAGATAATTACAGTTTTTTAAAACCTGGTTCTTATTTTTTATATCTTTGGCCATGATTTCTATATGCAATAATAACCTTGAAGTTAAAATGTTCTGCAATAAAGACCCATAAAAAAGATGGATCGGACTTTGACAAAAGACATATTTTAAGTTGTAAGTAAATGGAATTGTCCTTCAAGCTTGATCCATCCATTAATAAGGCTTACTCACTAGCATTTAAAACTACAAAATATAATCTCAAAATCTTACAATTTAAATGTCATTGCTTTGAAAACGTCATTGAACTTTGGCACAGAATGCTATAGACCTCATGAACATGTGCAACTTGACACTGCATTAATGTGTTTCTAAATCCTCACACTTGACAAACACGCCTGGATGAATTTGCTTCACCCCTCCCTGGTATGCCTGCAGCTTTTCTTCCTCCTTCGGCCTTATGTGACTGCTCTTCTTTTCTTCCACTGACATCACACCTTGATCTCTCCTGCTCAGCAGAGAAGTCCCAGCACAAAATGTTCACCAGCTTATCAAACAACAAGTCTTCACTCAGGGGACAACCATTCAGAGTTTATCGCCCCGATGAGCTAAACTCACTATCCAAACGGACGGCTGATATTTACACCCGTTGGCTGTTTCAGCCGCTCCCAGCCAATTATCCGGCAGATCAATCAGCGGCTCAGAAATGTCTCCTCCTTCTACTCTCTGTGGTAGTTGGTTACACAGGCCTGCTGTTCACTTACAGATGCTTTGGAGGTCAGGGCGCTGCTCTGTTGTTGCTGGAAGACTGCAAATTACACAAACCATGCTGGGCGTGCAGGTTTATTTGTTTGTAGTCTGGTTTGGGAATTTGGATTGAAGGGGTTGTGTGTGTGTGTGTGTGTATATCGACTGACTGCACACACCCTATGTATCAATACCCTTGTGTACCTACAGTATGCTAGATTGTATGTTTGTCGACACCAAGCATCTCCAATCTGTCACACAATCTTGGCTGCCTTCCTATTCAAACCCCAGTGTCCATCCTGTGCTACGTCGACAATAGAGCGACCTATTGTGTATTTTGCCTCATTGTTCACATGATTCATACAGTCTTTGCTCTCAGAACTGCATTGTAAATTAGCTGGATTGCTCTAAGTGTGTTCCCCCCTGGCTCTGTAGGAATAACGGCTCGCTGAGTGCTCTTTGTTTCATTAGCCTATCACCGTGGTGGATCCATGGCTGTCATACTGAGAGCCTGACTCTCTTTATTATGCCGTATTAGGCAGCAGTGAGATTGAACTGTGTGTTTTATTTAGGAACATATTAAGGCCTCAAACGTCTTAGAGAATTATTCTCTCAAGAGTTGATTGAAAAGGTCTTTTCATTTTTGGAAGGTGAATGTTTTGTTTGCTCGTCGCTCCTGATTTGAACCTCTGATTTCCGAAGGATGTCGCAGAGCAGATTGCTTTCCACGCTCGGCTGGTTTTGCGTTTGTTTTCATTTTCATCTCATCGGAATGCTTCCTTTGGGTGTTCCTGTATTAACATATTAGGAGAAAATGTCTAATAACTGCCTCAGAAGGAGTTTGAGTGATGGTCTGTTTTTGTTAGCTACATGTTTCTCCACCATTTCCTGATATTCTTTGTGGCAGTAGATTGGATTTTGCGTTCCCAGATTATCATCTCAGAGCAAATGTCTGATTCCGAAGGGAGCTGAATTACATGTGGCATCAAGGTAGCTTCTGTATAACCGGTATGAGAAATATATCAATGTTCAACAACTAAGGAGGGTAAAACCATGATGGGATTATAAAATGTGGAATTTGAGTAATCCTTGAAACATTTCAGATTAATAAAACATTTGTAGATTAAAATAGACGCCCACAACAATATATAATACTCCCATATAGGAAATGATAATAAAAAGAGTTGATGGTACATTTCATGAATTGAAAGTGCAGCGGGGGTCATATACTGTTGAGACTGTAGAGGAGGGTTAATGCATATCATTACCATTTGATGGGTTTATAGAAAAACCCTGACAAGTGGTGTATGGTTTAACATCTGACTGTGATTCTCCAGCTCCTCTGCATGATTCCATCATATTTAATGTATTCTAGGATTCCCTAGGTTCAACCAAGGAAGAAATAATCACTGTAATAAACAAAATATGTGTACAGGGCTGAACAGAATAATCTGCATCAGCGCAGGGTGCAGGGTGTGGAGAGGTGGTTGAATTGATGCCTGCTCGTTCATAACCATAATGGTTGAATTTTGAAGTAGGCAAAGGCTAAATATCCCACGGAAAGACCTGCTTGGTTCTACTGCTTCCCACCACTTTACCACCCGTCCATTTGAAGGATTACTATTGCACCCAGAGGATCCATTAGCTTCGGGGCTGCATAACAGCTACTACAGGAAAGACCAGTTGCAATTTGAATGTTTACTGTTTGTGGCCCTGAATGTGCTTGTGACATTTGGTTTTCTGGGGGTGTGAAACAGATTGCGATGTTCTTCGCAGTTGTTTTCACTTCCCTTTGCTCGGAAGCCTCGAGTCTCGAGAACTGAATGCACTCTTAAGATGACAGCGCCACAAACATAAACACATTCTTAGCGAGGTGTTGTTTTCCATCAGCTTCTCTCGCACATTTAGTCTCCCATCATCCTTCCCAAAGCTCTAATTGCTCATCCATCTGTGATAATTGAGATACAGGACGGTGCGCGAGAACATTTTTATTTTATTTATCAGACCACTGGCTGTACACCAATGGAGCCCACCAAGTCAATTAAGACCATCGTCTTCCATTGGACAATTCAACATTCACTCAAGTCATTCTGGTAGATTGCCGAGTGCAAGGACCTGGAAAGGTCAGGAAGTCGATCGTATGTGTTCATCTCTCTCTTCTCTCTCAAACAAACACTAACAGCCTGCTGAACAGCATGGCCTTGCTGGCATTTAATTTTCCATTCGGCAAGCTCGATTACTCACAGCACCCCTATACAATGCGACGCACATGGCCACCCACCATTGCTGGCTTTCATTATCCCCCTACGCTGGAAAATGTACAGCTCGAGGAAGCCTGATGTTGAGAAAGGGTGTACTGCTGCTTGTACGTACTGTACACAATAAACGATAGACGCAAAGAGACATAGAAAGAAGAAAGGAAAGAAGAATCCAGCGATACAAAACGAGATTTGGATTGCTGTGAATAGGTTATGGCCACACTTTGTCCTCGCCAGTCTGATAAAGGATCGGGACTGCTCCATGTCCCCTCAGGGCTCTGCTTCTATCTGAATATTCATTGAGCTGACACTGGCTTTTCTCGACACCGTCTATAAAAGGATGCCAATTGGCTTTTACCTTGTGGCCACTAATAAGCCTCTATGCTAACATGCACACAAACAAGTCTTCATGATACACAGACACACATTTATGCACTTCCTTGTAGCCTTGACGCTGCTTTTTGCAGCTTATTCTCTGTATGCTTAGATTGTTGTAGCTGAAAAATACAATATTAGAAAACATTTTGTTTGTTTCAGGCTTTATATCTCTAAGATTAAAATGTTATACACATACTGACTTTTTCTTTCATGCATGCACTATTCATTCTATATTATAAAATAGCTTAATCCATATTCATCCTTTCAGCACATTCATGTCATAATTATTGAGTTATAATTCTGGATAGTCAGATTTATAGTCCCACAACTTTTATAATATTGTAATATTGCACAGGACAGAAGTATTCTTGGCTGACACTCAATAATAGCTGTGTCTGAATCGGTTTTCTGAAAAATCTGCAGATTCAACATCTTGCAATGATCACCCATGCTGAGTCTGTTTGTTTAAATATAAACAGTTGAATTCACTTTTTTTGAATTGCTAACTTGTCACTACAGTATATGGAGTCATGCACATGAAAAATGCAAGGTTGCTCTATTTTTGTGTCCTTATGTGCAATTAATACATTAAAAGTTGATATATAATATATTACAACCTTGCACATTTAGAGAAATGTTTTTTTATTAATGTGCACTGTCCCTTTTTAAAGGCACCAAAGTAAAGCTGGATTCTAGCTGCAGGAAACTACTATCTGAATAATTCTCCTAATCCACAAGCGAACAAACCGGACCTGTGTTGAGCAGCTAGATCTGAGACCACGGATCAAAAAATCCTTTTCATTTGGTAATCTGGTTTGTTTGTAGAAGTGAAGTTGAGTCTTGGTCTCTACTGTATGCTGACTGTATGTTTGTAAGGAAGAAAAACAATTTTCTGTTTCCTTGCAAAGCAATCTTAAATATTCAAGCATAATCCTTTCGGAGCTCTTCTGGCAAAATGTAGAATTCAAGTGAGATTTAAATCACCAACTCCTCCCTATAGATAGCCGTTTGCCGCAAGAACATTTTCTTTTTCTTGAATTTGAAAAGAGTAGGTTCAATCGGTTGGAACCTCTAGTCAACTCTTTATTTCTTAGTATTTTAAAAGTCAGTCAATTTTACCTTCTGATTGACTAGGAAATATTTTTTCTTTGTGCTAAATTAACTTCACTTATCATTTCAAATGATTGATGATTTGATGTGCTCGATTTGGGTGTTTGCTGTGGAGCGAAATGTTACACAAATGGTTCCATCGAAAATGACCACAAGCACGGAGGATATGTTTGTGATCACACATCCAATAACTTGATGTCATTGATTTTATTGAGCCCTGCCTCTGTAGGCTTTGGAAAACTTTGATTGTGCCAGAAAGAGCGGAGTGAAAATGCTTAAATTGAGTGTGTGGAGAGCATGGCTTTGGCATGGCTTAAATATTAATTTGCTGGTGACACTAGCTCTGGAGTGAGGTTTCACCTCCTAGCGGTGGATCTATCGACACACTTGTCAAACATTTGTTGTTTCGCCCTTTTGGCTGACACAAAGGTGACTTTTAAGAAATCTGGCATTTGATTTTTACTATAAAGGAAGCCTCCATCTTGCCTCTCAAAGGCCTCAAGCTAGCAGCCGTGTTAGTTGTAGTTGAACATATACTCGATTCTGATTGGTTGCACTGAAGTCGTACATTTCCTGTGTTTACAGGGATTGTAGCTTGTTGAAGCTCTGTCACATTGAATTGGGAAGCAGCAACCACAGGACTTTTCTACTCGTGTTTAAAGTCCTTTTACAGAGTTAACTTGGCGTAAAAAAACGCTGTGCTTTCATTTCCTAAGAATATCAAAACAAACATAATTGGTTGTCGCTCCCACGCCTTTGAGTCTATGGCTGTGGTTGTGACTTTTGTGATTGGGTGCGCCAGACCGGGACTATAGTGCAGTATACAGTATACTGTCAGTGGATTTGTTTTATTGGAGGAAAGCCACCAACAGAGCTCCACTAATTTTGAGATAAAGACATGTTCCTATAAAATGTATTGACAATAAAAAATAACCCTGTTTTTTTGTCATATAAAAGCTTGTATTTTGTAGCAGAAAAAACTGGATACACTGTCTTTTTATAAGAAGTAACTTAACACGACTCTCATCTATGCTCCAACCCCAGTTTTCCCTATGAGAAGGGAAGATGACGCGAGACCTACGTTTCATATATTGTCTGGATTGTGCACACATGCTGTCCACACATCACTGAGGTCCAAACTCAACGCGACCCAGACCCTCTCGGCATGTGGTTAAACTAACACAGTACCAGCTCGATCCGGTCTCGGCGTGAACAGACTTGGTAGTAAATGCATCTTTGCATGATCGCTCGTGCCTCTTGTGTTTGAGGCCGTGTGTACAGAAGTAGGTTGACACCATCAAGATACCACCGTCTCCTACAAGGAGGCACCTCAACCAACCTGCAGGAGTTGCTATAGTGCCGTGCCAAGTGCATGATCCCTAACACAGCGTCAGTTGGATATGTTGATCCGTGCAGCCAAGACAAAGATACACCGCCAAGATCGGAATTTCCCATATGCCCTTTATAAAGTTTTGTTTAAGGAGTAAATCCATACGTGGCAAACATTGTTGCTCTGTTCAGCAGGAAGAGCAGATGAAATGGTGTTATGATATGATCCACAGCAATGATGCCTAACGTTGAGTTGACAGTTTAGTTGTTGGAGTTTTTAAATGAAATGAGCCTCTGCTGCTTTTAAGTAAAAAGACATTGACAGTGAACATAGTGTTAGTTCTCTTTTGGGTGTTGTCGGTGCATTCCTGATTGGGATTGGGCTTTTTCATTTAATTTCATTAAATGTGAGAGGGATTTCATCAGCTAGAGGCAAGTTTGCCTGGGGTAGAGATTTGCGAAGCAACAGTAATGATAGTAAACTAACGGATAGGATTATAAGTGAGGCATTAGATACAGAGTGGGAAGAGTTTACATGAGGGCAGTGTAAATCCACCAGTGAGTCTGTCTCTTGTGCCAAAGGTTTCATTACAAGTTAAGTAACGGAGGGACAGCGCAAACTCCATCTTAATCACGTTCCCACTTCTGTCATTGGGCCCTTCTTTTTGTTGCTTTGAGCAATCTGAAAATGTGATTATCGGCTCACCAAGAGCAGCGTTTCATTACATTGGAGTGAGATCTTTATTTGATCCTCCTCTTTTAGCACATATTCCCGTTAGTACCCCTTTTGATGTCTGATTAAAACTCTCACAGTAATGTGCCTTCAACCCTCACACACACTCACACATACTCACACACTCCCTCGATCAGACACAAAAAGCCAATTTGAGGAAATAAAAAAATCTTTTAAAAGGGTGTAGTTATCTCACCCGTTACCGACGGACATTTTTATGTAACTCAATTGATGCATGACTGCTTCCATTAACTTCTGATCCCTGAGTTGGTATAAATACTCTTTTCAATTTAGATAGTGGCGAGTGGTGAGTGCGGCGTTGCGTTGCCGTGCATGTAGAGTACGACCTCCGCCGCACTTCTTGACGAATAATTCATACTTTTATGATCCATCTCATGTTCACCCACTGCAGCTCGGCTCGCACATCCAAAGAACCAGCTGTCTCCAGTGATGTGGAGATACACGTCTCTCAATCTTTTATGGTGACTAAAGCCTGAAATTGCATATGCAAATCTTTGATAACAAAACCCTGCGCCACCGTTAGATTTTTTTGAAAAATTCATTCTGCTTCATCACCATTGATTTGCCTCTCCTTCCTGTAAGCAAATCTCAGTTAATTATCTTCTTCGTCATCCACATCTTGACTCTCTTTTTCAGGTTTTTATGCAGTGCCAGAGAAATCTTGTATGTTTGCCCTCACACTCATTTCTTCTGAGGCTCATAGCTTGTAAATGTGTGGGAGAAAAGAGAGTGGGAGAGGGAGCGGTAGCGACACACTAATGGGGTTTATCAAAGTCAACCTGAATACTCTAACAGTCTGTGCCTGAACATCAAAGTGTAGTCTCCACTCCACTGCCAAATACTGTGGACATCCATCAAACAGCCATACAGGGGAGAGCCTAAATTGACTAAATTAGATGACGGAAATGTTTGCATTTCAGGACAAATACTGATAAAGGTCTAATACCAGCGTGTCAATTTAACTGTGATACAATCTGAAGTGTCAGGGAGTCGAAGCTCAAGGTGTTTTAAGAAGCTCCTCTCTATTTGAAACTGTAAGAAAGAATGAAGAAGCGGTCATCCTTTTTGGTAAATTATGCCAGAATGCTGCAGGCCTGCTCCAACATACTTTATGACATGCAATCGATTCAAGAGAGGATGAAAGGAAATGCTGTGTGATTTGATTTCTCATTCAGCCGTCCTAATTCCCCCTGACACACATTGAGAAACAGACGGCCCTTGTGATTGCAGTGAATCTGACCAACAGTGTTATTCTCTCGGGGAGATCAGTGTTTCTCCCTATTTTATATCAGACTTCAAAGGTTACATACAGACATAAATGCAGTGTGTATACAGTATATGCATCTCTTTGATATCTGTGGACACACTTTAATCCATCCTGAATCTGTGTGTGTCGTGCCTGTGAGAATGTCTATTTGGATGTAGGGCAATGTGTGCCTGGCAGTGATGAATGGAACTATATTTATATAATACAATAGATTGACACCCTGCACAGTAAGCCTATGTAAGGGATGGAAATCCATTATGTGAATAGCACTTTGCTTTCTCCACTGGTCGCAGAAACATATTTTTGAATGCTTCGTTTTGAATTGCATAGTTACATATCATTTTGTGCCATATGCTGTCACTCTTAAATGAAGCTTCGTAGTAGGACTGCGCACTGTATAGAAAATGGATTGGTATTACGCTGCTGTGCCGTGAGATTACAGCCCCCCCAATCCCCTTCTTGTTCCTATTTATGGCTGAATAACTGTGAAAGGAGACGTTACAGATGAGATGAAGGGGACATATTGACCATGTGCTTCAGTTTAGAGCCAAGTTGAGATGGAAACTGCAGTCTTAATGAGAAGCAATGTAAAATGCCCTCATCGATCCAAAATGATTTCCTAAAAGACTTTTCAAAACAACATAGTCGAACAATAAGCATGTCAATGATGCCTCACAATGAAAAGGGAATGATGGTTAACATATCTGTGTGCGAGAGTCAACAGCCATAGCAGCTTTAGCATAATGATTACCGTGGTCAACATCTTCGTTTAGCATGTTAGTTGTTAAAATATTTTACACAATGAGTCCGACCTGATGCTGACAGTAAATTAAATATCAGTGAATCAACAGAGTCATTTGGATTAATCCTATGTCGGACCATGCATATCTGTACCAGATGCCAAGGCAATGCATCCAATGGTTGTCTAGATATTACTGCCTCGTTGAGCCAGAGGAAACGTTAAATTCATCCGTTGGGGACTGTGAATGTCTGTGAAAATTGCTTTGCAAACCATTCAGTAGTTGGACATCCAATAGATCGACTAATGTTTACTTATTGGAGAATTATTGGTATCAGTGTATATTATCGAGTAACTAACAGAAATGCCATTTTGAAAGTGTGTCACCTAGACATAGGCTGTCTACCGGAGACACATTTTTCAGCCTTAAAATGGCGCACTGGTATGTATTTTGTTAGTACGAATAATACTATTGGCAGATATATATTTGTTTGTAAAAAGAAGAAAAAAGATTAGTATTGACCCCAAAAATCTAAGAGCGCTCCGGACAAACGTGCTCATGCACACATTCACAGATCATTCTCTACCTTGTATGTCTATCGTCTACAGCGGCAGATGCAGTGTAAGCACACTGCGAAGGCCAATGCGCCAGTGACACACATGCGCATTGGCACATTTTAACTGTATAGATATTGATTGCTCCTCTCTATGTTGCTGAGACAGATGCTCTTTCTCCCAGGATGGTACTAGACCACTTGACTGGTGGCCTTTCTCTCTCTCTTTGCCTTTCTCCCCGCCAAGCTCGATAGCTATACTTCATCAGCAGTCACACACACACGCTCACCTCAAGTCATCACATCACTACTAATCACTTGCCTCCTTCCCTTGAATTGAGACAGTTTGGAGTCCTTCACATTTGTCTTTTTCCCCCCATCACTTGCTTCTCATATTCCTCGATACTGTTTAACGGTGTGTATTCTTTTACTTTCTTCCTTATCTCCAGCCTCTGCTGTTTCCTTATTCTCTTTCTACTCCCCCAAAAAACCCTCTGTGTCTCTGTCTCTCTCCTTGTCTCACATTCTCGACAGCCAAGACCATCTTTGCATGTCAGCCTGTTATTCCTGCCATTTTGCAGTGGACAGGTGGTAGCATCCCTCTGCCTCTTAGCGCCGACCTGGGCTTCACCCTTGGTTGATGCGGTCTGCGTCTACTTATGGATGATTCACAAAGCTGCTGCACTCTGTCTTTGTTTTTGCTGCTTCATTGCCAAACTACTTCGGAGCCCTGAGCATTTTTCTCCTTATGAATCACGTTAGTTTTGTGCTGAGTTGCAACTCACGATTATTTTTAATAATCAATGATAAGCACACAGATGCAGGTGTATCTTTGTTCAGCAAGGTGTTACTATACACGACTGTGACATTTGTTTGAGAAGCTATGTTAAACTAAAGCAGCTCCATGAGCATTGAAAAACATAAGGAAAGTGTATATTTCTTTTGGATTAATAAATAGACGGCACAAAGGCATGTTTTTCACTCAGGAGCTGGTTGGGCTGCAGGAGTAAACACAACCCCAGTTTTTGACATGAGACTCCCTTTAAGGAAATAAGCAGTGCAGGAGATGGAGCTTTGTAATGAATTCAAATGAATATTGAACGCAGTACTTTACAAATTGCAGTTAATGCAAGAAAGCTCCCTGATGCAGCGTAGGTACGATTTTAATGAAGTCACAAACACAATGCACACGGCAAAAATAAACTGACTCCTGAATCATTCCACAGGGATACAACTCCTTGTTAAAAAGTCTCTGTTAAACCTGACCATTGATGGAGCAGTAAATTGTGTTTTAGGCATCCTTATTCTCCCCAAAAAGCTCTCTTCTTCTCTCACCAGCGAACTGTTACCAGTTGAGTGTTGTTTGGGGAACCACAGTCGGAACAGCTTAACAAGCAGTAATCTCCTCATCTGGCACGATGTGCCGCGTCAAGCACAAGTGGGCTTTATTTCACTTATTTGTTGGAACGCTTCAAAGATAGATACAAATATTTTTAACTTGGCAAATAATGCATGTGATGTGACGAAAGGATAATGAATGATCATAGCAGGTGTCAGAAGTCTAAGAGGGTTTAAGAGGGAAAATTGGACAGATCTAGCTGTGTTTATTTATTCATGCTCAAATCTGGCAAGCATGTAGCAAAAGCTATGTTGCGGTGCTGCTTTCCTGCTGCGTGGACCCCTACAGCTACTGCTGAGAGCTAGTGCTTGGCTAGCTTCCTGTTGCCTTCTTGTTGTGCTGATGGCTGGCGAGTGTCCCACTGCCACTGTTCCTTCCTTAAAGCTTTGAGTATTATTTGAAAAAACAGCACTACCACTCTTATAAATGAGGTTGGAGGACATTTGAACTCCTTCAAACTCAAATCGTAGCTAACTCTAGCTTTTTCAAAAGTCTCTATTCTTACATCTTTTTGATAGTCAAATTATCTTCAAAACATGAACAACTTGTTAAAGCTAGGGCTGGGAATGTGGAGAAACTAGCAATAGCACTAGATTTTTGAAATGATCCAATTTCTCCAATCAAGGAATCTAGCAGTGCAAGCTCCAAAGGCTGCAAAATGTAGCCTACCAAGAACGTTGACATCACTGACAGAAGTCCCTTCAGGCCCCTCTGCAAAAGCTCTCCCCCTAAATTATTATTAGGAACATAAACCAATTATTATTATAGAATTATCGTAAAGAACGGGGATGGGCTATTGTTAGTAGCCTACTCACAGCAGTAGATTAATCTTTACATTCAGGCCAAATTAAAAGATTAACCAGGTTACCTGATTGGTTTATTACGGTGCGACATGACAAAATACCAAATTAGTTTTATCTTTTATTTCGTCAGATTATTTGATTTATCGTTTGCCATCGAGATGTAACAGAAATGTTAAACAAATGTAACACAATTACCAACCCTAGCTTTAAGTGAAGCTCTACTTCTGTAAGTCCTCCGATTAACTCTTTCTTTAAATATTGACTGCTTACAAATTTCAAGTTCCAATGACGGTAAGAAGAAAACTTATAGTTATGAATGTAAGTCTGCGAATGTTCATAACAGCCTGAGGAAGAAAAACAATAGTCTAATCTATAGATCTTTTCAACTGGCACTTTTTGTGCTCTGTTGTAGTCGCCTCACAAACAAGCACACTGATGCACAAACACGCACATGCACACGTACACGCACGTGCGAGTGCACACGCACACATCAGCGGTTGAACACAGGAAGGATAGCTTGTCACAGAAACTCTGAATCTGCACTGACAGAAGGCAGATACCTGCATAGCCTACCTTGTGTTAGTACTGATAAAATGAGTCTCCCTCTCAGGGGAGGAGGTTATAAATGATTTTAACTTCAAATAGTTTCCCGCGGGTTCTTTCCAGTGGAGGTCCAGCAATGTGCTTTCAGCAAGCTTGGAGCAGAAAACGTAAACTCCTTTTAATCTTCCCTGCGGAGGTAAGGAGAGCTGGGGTTGCATGTAATACATACTCAAACATATACTGTGCAAGGATACTAGAAGTGTAAATTAATGCACTAAACATACTGTATGTACTGTAAAATACTCACAGATGCTTCACTAATGTCATGTAAATAAGCTTTTAAATGCGGCCTCATAACACTCATGGTGCAAAGTCATAAAGTTATTAATTTAAACTGCGATGAAAGTTAATTTCAGTGAAAAAATACTCTTTGTCAAATCAATGTCATGGTGGACTTTATTGTTCAGTGTGACACAGATGGAACAATATTGAACATCTGTTGGATGTCCGAGCTTGGTACTACAGCAGGAAACTGGAGGCACTAAAGGCAAGTGCTCAGGAATATACTTTTAAAGTTATTTTTTATTATTTGCAAACTATGTGTAAAAAAAGCAGGTTCAACATCATCATAATACGGTGGGTTATATTGAGCTGCCATCTGGTTTTGACAAGTGTGTGATAGTGCTACGCTGTACTTTGCAATAACAAACAGCTGTCTGCTCTCACTGTGTTATGAGGACACAGACATGAAGGCAGTGTAGACGAGTTGAAGTGGTTTTGGAGGTCATCTTAAAACCTTGTTGTTGCTATATTCTACTCACAAGCTTTGATTCAGCTTCATTTATTGTCATCTTAACTAAACAGCAGACAGCGATGTGATTTAAATAAAAAAGATGTAAATCATTGCAAACATTAAAAAAACTAACGAAAACTGGCATTTTATTTAATATGCATAGATACAAATTACAGATTAAATCAACAGTAATAAATCAGCAACATCTAAGCTAAAATATATTCTTAGACAAACTCATGTAGAAGGGTAAAGGGCCACAGGAGGAATAATGTATTTTTTTAATTATGTTAAGCATTTTCTTCTCTGGAAAATATATTTTACAGTACCACATGTTCTGTGTATATAAGTATACTGTAGGGTTTATGACCTCAGGGCACAACTTTTCAAGTACAAAGTGGTCCGGGGCCCATTTAAATAGTAACAACTTACTAAACTCCCTCATGATTTGATTTTTATTCAATCACTAAATCAAAATCACTTACAGGAAAAACATGACGCCATGTGATCATCACAAAGACGTTTTACATGTGTAAACCTGCAGATACAACAAGATGCCCAGGAGGCAAACAATTTATGGAAAAAATCAAGCTAGTACAATAACTCATTTAAAGGCTCAAGTCAGGCTTATTAACACACAGACATAATTAATAAATAGATTGTGAGAGACAAAAGAAATATGTAAGAAATACAAAATAAAAGAAAGATTGAAATTGGATGAATAAATAATATGTTGTAATAAAATGATGACATTCAAAATAATACTATTCAAATGAATATATGAAATGAAATAATGTGCAAATTAAAATAAAGCCTTAATCTGCAAAGATATGCTTCAGCAGTTCGTGTTTGCATGGCAGAACCGGAAGTTGCTTTTCATGTGTGACAGCTGGAGTTGTGAGTCGGTGACTCAACGGACCTTTTGTGCTTCTGGAGCCCATTTTACTTTCCCTTGAATCATCCCACCTGCATTCCCACGAGCACTGAAGTTTGGTCCTGAGATGTCACTTTAGCTTTGAGGCTTCAGTGCTGCGTTGGTAAGGTTAGCACACACTCCACACACACTCCACACACTCGGCTCTGACTCGTCACCTCCTCTTACAAAGCCCTACTTAGTGAAGTCGGAATTGTACTTGCGCAAACAATTAGACTTTTCATTTTTTACCACCACTTTCCTCTTCATTTTTCTTAACTTTCGCTACAGGCTAGCGGCTGGCTGAGTGTCTGTCTTTTTCTGCCTATTAGAGCTTGTAAAACAACTGACTGACAAATTACCGTCAACAAGTGGTGGGAAGCTATATTGCAACCTTTCATATTACGCTGACATTGTTGCCAATCAAGTTGGTTCTCTTGACACAGAAGTCACATTAGTAACATGGCAACACTCAACATCCCGGATTTAAAGTGATGCCAGGCAAGTGTGTGACATGTAAGAATTATGCAAACCTCGGACTCCGGAGTCTTTATTTCTGGGCTATCGTCACTCTCGTGGGCCGAAGGCTAGTGACCGTAAAGTTCGTAAACCATCAAGATGACAGCGGAGCACAGAGACCACAGATCCAGATGGCACACACTGAAACTCTTCATGTCAAACACATGAACTCCAGGATACAGGGCGTGGATGTTAAACAGTCACCAAGACAAAGCTTGTGTAGGACACTCCATTTGATAGGTGGAAGGGTTGACAGTATGTCATTCAATGGTTCAGTAAAGATCTGTTTGTCGTTTCTGTCGCAAGAATGACGGTCAGAGGCTGGAAGATAGAGAGGGAGGGTAAGAAAAGCTTATAGCCCCTTTTTGTTCTGCACCATGAAAT
Source organism: Liparis tanakae (assembly GCA_036178185.1). Taxonomy (NCBI): domain Eukaryota; kingdom Metazoa; phylum Chordata; class Actinopteri; order Perciformes; family Liparidae; genus Liparis; species Liparis tanakae. The sequence goes on along the minus strand of CM070096.1, from coordinate 11,163,223 downwards.
AGAAAGCACACACAAGTGAGAGTTTGACAGGACAGGTTGCCAAATTGTCTCCCCCCCCACACACACACACACACACACACACACACACACACACACACACATACACACACACAAACATGTAAGTATATACATAAAGAGAAATACTTTTTTATTATATAATTCTGCAATATCTAAGTCATAATGTATTAAAGAAAACATAGATACCCTGTTAGATTTAACGATACAAAGCATGTCGGGAATTTCAGCATTACTAAAATATTGTAGCATGATAATACTAAAAGTGTATTATAGGTGCTGATAGAGGACAAAGCCATCACAAACTATGTACACAGAGCCTGGAGAAAGGGTCTGGGAAGAATTATGATCTTCTTTTATTTCACTGTCTTCCAGAATAAAATCAACTAAACCTTTACTGCATAGTATGGACTATGGAGGACATAGTTGGTACTGCTTGTGGATGATAGTGACTTTAAAGCAATCTAAAATGTGTAAAAATAGTCTTGAGCCCATCATTTTATGCATAGTATAGACTTGAGTACAAACTGCAATCTTAAAACAAATGTACAAAGAGATTACTCCATTGATTGTCACTTCAACAGTTTTTCTCTTTATGTCCATGTAAGACGCATACAATCCAGTGAGATGGCAGGAGTTGATTGCAGTGGTGTACAAAATAATTTAAACTAGATGGATGCTGAAGAAAGGATGGAGGGAAAAAAGGAGAAAAAAAGGATATGAATAAGGTCCAAAGAGAGAGAACAACAAACAGTTATTAGACCTTTGCCCCTAGCTCTCAAGCCTCTGATTCGTGTCCGGCCGTGGAGGCACCGCATTCCATGGACATCCAAAGCAGAAGGGAGACATATAGATTAGCCCTCGAAGGCAGTCTCACAGATTGTAGATTCAGATTTACTGTTTGGCTCCTGCAGCGATGGAAGGGGACGGTGCCACTGGATACTTAAAGTCACAAGATTAGTCTATATTTCACCAAACACTATCATCGGAGGCGCACAGAAACTATTAACCTGTTATCATGCTTTACATTCATATGTGTTGAATGCTAATGTTGAGCATGTTATGTTGACCATGTACACCAGCTTTTTTTAATAAGTTAGTGTGGTAGAATTTGCAAGTAAACAAAGCTAAAGCTGCCGATAGTTGTGCAGATATTTACTGGAAATAAACATGTAAGAAATAGAAGATTGCATTGGAAATAAAGTAAAGGAATGACAAAAATAGTTTCAATTTAACTTGAGGAGGACATAAATGTGCAGTCGGAAATTTCATACCAATGCATTCAATAGTAGATATTTCACTCAAAACACACATCCCAACATCGCGATGGACAAGACAGAAAAAGTCAGATGATCCTTGACGTCCTTAGAATTCATCCTTTGGTCACCATCGATATCTGGAGCAAATGTCATGGCAAGCCAGCCAACCGTTGTTGAGATTTTTAAATGTGGAGCACAGTGGCGTACCGATTGCTAGCGTGACCTACATTGTTATCTTCAAACGGTAAAACCAAAAACACTATAACAAGAGAAATCCATTGTTCATGGTAAAATACAGTCTGCGTTGTGTTGAGGATTGTAGAATCAATGTTAATGCATTGCTCACTGACTTATTCCAATTAGGTTTTATTATACTTCCTCCTCGACATGGAGGTCAGTGTCGGGTCAGCCACAGCACAGTGCATCTTAAAAATACTTGACAAGTATGTATGCAGACACACACTTGGAAACCCCTTCATTGTAGCTGTAGCTTACATTAGGAATTTGCTATCTTCTGAAAAAATGAAAGGTGACACTGCTTGACATTTTTCTTCTGTGTACGAGTGCTTATCCGATTGTCAGACAGGCAACACTGAACAGATCTGGATGAGATTGTCCATCAGCAGTTACAGTGTCGACTCTGGCAGCAGTCTAGTCTTCTTAGAAGGCATTTCAGTGGCCTTCGCTGACTGAAAAGAGTCTGTCACCAAAGATGTGTCCATAAGGGAAAATGTCAGAACAGTATAAAAGCGTTGACAGCAAGCAGTACAGCAAAATTGGATATGTGGATGCAGAAAGCCAAGCATTAATGCAAATGTCAAACAAAAGCAGTGTGTGGACTAATGCATGCAGACATGCATGCAGACGTCATATAAATAAGTGAAGTTCCTGCTTGACACCAGCATATGGGAGCTCTAAGACACAATATGATTGACAAGAACAGCATAACAACCTCAATACGTCACCGACCTCTCAATGAAATCAGTCCGCCGGTGCTGGGATATGGGTGTGCTGAAATTTATTGTGTGTCACTGAAGCAGCTTTCTCTTATAGTAATGAGACTGCAAAAGACGGACACAGCGGTGTGGGTGGATTTCTGTTGATAGTTCATCACTTGCTCAATGTGCATGCTGATATTTGTTGCTGTGCCAACAGGAACTTAATCAGTTGTCACTGCAGTGGAGGGAGGTGTATTTATGTGTGGAAGCCTATTTGTCTGTGAGCAAGTGGATGGATTTAACATCTTGTTTTGTGGTCGTGAATAAATCTGAAGTCTATTCTCTTGTGAGGGCGTTGATTTAAAGGAACAGTTGGACATTCTTGTCTGTACTGTAAATATAAAGGTACCGCCAAAAGCTGTTTAGCTTAGCTTAGCTTAAAGTCTGAAAGCAGAGGGAAACCTGAGTGCCGGGCTCTGTCTAGAGGTCACACAAGCACCTAACCTGCATCACACTGCAACATGCTGTTTGTAGTAGTTGGACTGATTAAGCAAACATGTAAATGAGTTTGAGAGGTTGTGCTTGGCTGATTTCATGACCTTCTGACAGTGGTGAACGCTGTTTCAATCTGTTTTCATACCGTCTCTAGGCTTTGCTAAGCTAACAAGCTGCTGGCTGTAGTTTCTTATTCAACACACCCCAAATGGTCAAAGTATTCCTTTGAGAAATTACATTTCTGTGTCAATGTAAGCTATATGAAATACCTACCTCTCCTACCTGTGGTGCAAATTCATTTAAATGTATGTTTTCTCGGACTTCATAACCTTTAAATCTAATTAAACACACATTCACTCCTTGCACAAAACAATACAAATATTTACATACATATGGGAACACATTGATTTTGAGGAGCTCCCACTGCCATTAATAAGTGAGATTGCTCTGAGAAGAAAGCAGAGTAACGAACAGTGCAAACATACAGACATGCTGAAAGAAGGATTCATATATTCAAACATCTTGACCTACTCTGCTCAGCTGTGAATCCAGGTAGGAAGTGCTTTATATACTCAACTTTGTTCACACACAGTAGCAACTGTGGTTGAAGACTTTTCTCTCTGGTTTAATTTTTTTCAGGATGTTCTTAGAGGAAAAGGTTAAGAAAACATGTCGTCTGCAGTTGCTTCTACATTCTAGAGTTTCTGTGTTATGTGAATTAGCTCTCGAGGATATTGAGCACACAAAGTTTTTTTATCTCAAGTGAATCTACGATATGAGGAATCGGTGCTGGTGCACACAGGTGCAGCGGCTGTGTAAAGGAAGGTGAGACAAAGAAGTTCTTTTTTTTTTGCACAAAAACCTTGACGAGCAAGTCGTTTTGTCAAACTGTCTATACTAGTATTACCCGTTTTAAAGGATTTAAATGCAAGGTTCAAATTATTTAACATACTCAAACCCACTCTAATTTAATGTCAGTGTTGAATCATTTCAGCTGTTTCCTTTTTCTCAAATTGTCCAAAGTCCAACACTGCGGTCAACCTCCATTACCCTCGAGTTTGTTCTGCTGGGAGTTGTTTGGAACAGTAACACCTGAGGTTGCCAGTGTAAATGCAGTTTTCAGTCTGTAGATGGAAATGTAATTTATATTAGTATATTACAGTCCCACCTTGCCCTTCTTCAGCATCCCTCCTTATTTCTTTCTCTGTTGATTGCATTCAGTTATTTACATAATGGCCATGACTTGAAAATATGCTATTTTCCATCATGATGTTTAACCACTCTGGGGGATTACTTACCTGGTAATTTCATGCGATTTCATATTTTTGGTGACATTTTAGGAGAATTGACACAATCTTTGAACACAAAATTAATTTTATTTTTCTCCAAATAACACCTAATGAAATGAGCGATCCAGTTGGTGTGAAGCCAGATTTAGCAGTTTGCTGCCAGTCACTGTTGAACCGTCTCTTCTTGAATAATTTACTGAATGGCGTAAATATGTTCTGCATGTTACGGTCTTAATGCACAATCAGGATTGGCAGGCTAAATGTATCAGGAAAGTGTTTTGGAAAATAAATTACATGGACAAATTCAAGGAGGGTAAGAGCAAGACAGAGTTTTAGAAAGACAATGATCCATGGAACAATGAGCCATGATTAATTGTAGTATAAGCTTATGAAGGAAGGAGATGAATCCAACCAATCCGATTCAAACTGATCGAAGCTACTTGTATCGTCATCAACAAAGAGTATGTAAAAACACTGCACATACAGGAAGAGAGAAAACTCGAGCCAGTTCAGTTTGATCCAATGTGGAATAAATTAACAAGAGGGTCAAAAATGGCCTTATGTGTCAGCATACTGTTTCCAATACTGGTTGAAGAGACACCAGCCCTGCACGGATTATTCTCTGATTATTCTCTGGGCTCAGTGAAGAGAAGACAGGAGATTGAAGCTTGTGGGTTGGTGCATGTCAGGGTCGAGCAGCTTCACTTCATCTTTCCCCGTGAAGGACTCACCTGGCCTGCTTACCTGCACTGTTAGTGTGGTCAGAGAGGTCAGCACTGGGGCGTTAAAAGCAGCTGCATCTCCTTGGTGACAATGGAAAGCAAAGGCTTGCTGACATGTGTGAAGAAAGTCTGGTTGATATTATTTGTGACCCATTAAATGTGTTTCGAAGTGAGGGCTTAAAATCTAATCCAGTGGCCAAAGGGAGACTGATATTATATAATTTCGGACGTTTAAGTTTAGTTAAGTTTAGTTTTTTGCGTATAATTAAAAAAATAGAAAATATAACAGAGATAAATAATATAACAGAGCGGGAAGAGGCAGAAAGCCCACTGGGCTTATTTGGAGCCTCCACCAATACATATTTAAATTTCTCAATATTATAGAGAACCCAATAAATTAATATACATAATATATGACTACCTAATATTGTTTTTTACAAGATATGATATATAATGGGAGAAACAACAATACATTATCCATAATAAAAAGAAAGAAAAGGTGACTTCATGAGTGTGTGCATGTTGGTGCATTCAAACTAAACTAAACTATTACCAGCAGGCGGCAAACTGCACGAAAGATGTTAGCCACCGTTTTGTTGTAGTGTGATACACAGCAAAAGGTCTGGTTGGATTTAGTACTTATTCTGTATTAGCTATAATATAAATGTTGCAATTTATTACCATAAGTCGTTTTGTAGTGAGGAACTCTAATAATCTGCAGCTCCCCTCAGTGCAGAGCATGCTGCCATCAAGCAAAAGTAAATGTGCAAGAGGGAAAAACAGCCTGCATTTTAGTCCTGAGAGTGGATAACGCTCCAAAATCACGATATCCTGTATACATTTCCCAGAGTGCATCTTTTCCATAGACCTTTCTTTTCTGCCTCGTCAACATCCAAGTATTTCTGGTGACATAAGGGATATTTACTCAGGCTAAACAAATCACCTTTCAGAGCCACAGAAGACATAAACACAAGACAAGGAGTGCTCCCCATCACGAGTAAACTAACTATGAATTAGTAAAATTACTGTTTAAATTATATACTCCAAATTCTCCATTGTGGAATATGCCTAAATATGAACTATTAATAAACTCTGTCAAATTCCTTGAATGTATTTTAACTCTAAATCTGTCCTTCTGTACACATGACATCTATTGCATCTGTCCATCCTGGAGAGGGATCCTCCTCTGTTGCTCTCCTGAAGGTTTCTTCCCTTTATTCCCGCTGAAGGGTTATTTGGGAGTGTTTCCTGATCCGATGTGAGGTTTTGGGGCAGGGATGTCTATGTGTACAGATTGTAAAGCACTCTGAGACAAAATTGTAATTTGTGAAACTGGGCTATACAAATAAACTGAATTGAATTGAATTGAATATAATTGACTGTAAAAGAAATGTGTAATTTGCTGCTGTAATGATTACTAAATACATGGAATTATTCCCCACTGGTCTATCGAAACCCATTCATTAAAAGAATGGAAACAAATCTGATTGAACAGCCACGGTCATATTCATATTTCTACAACAAGGTCAGAAGTGCTCATTGTTCAAACCCTCTCTTAGATTACTCTTCCATGTGTTACTCTCGTGAACTGCAGTGCATACTGCCAGGCTTGGCAGAATCTGCTGTAGTAGCCCGATGCGTTGTGGGGATTATGAGCTCAAATGGAACATGAATGAATGGAAATGTCTCCAGCACAGCTGACAGTTGTGATTGTTACAAGTACTGTATGTTTTATAGCTCACTCTGTCCCTGGTCTAATGACCGGTTTCCTTTAGAGCTCTTGTGCGACACAGCTGCACTGGTGGTGTAATATTCTTAATGCGCCTGTAAAGTCTTTTATGGTTCTTGTCACTTTGGTGATGAGAAAGGGAGAAAAAAAACGTGCAGTTTTGAGGCCAAAGACTCAATCTGCCTCTTTCTCCGTGTTTCTTAATCTCTCTCATAATCTCTCTCTGCCAGTCTTTCCTTCTCTCTCCAACCGCAACATTGAATGCCTCTACTCACACTCTGCTCACTGATTCAGGCTTTTTAAGGGCTAATGTTCCACATACAAATTCACCTTTAAATCCTATTATTTCTAATCTTAAACAACGTTACCATAACTGTTACTGTGTTAATGTAGCAAGAAATGTGTTCCACGTGTGTTTGTATTGGCCACGAGCTAAAGTGCGTTTGGCTTTAGTTTATCATCCCACTGGGTCAAATTGTAGCCAGTTGTTGGCATAGAGAGGTCTGTGAGCCGTTGATTCCCCCCGTGGGTCCTCTGGAACAGATGCAGAGCAGCAGCGAAAATTGAAACAGGAGTCTGCTACCTCTCATAATTCCATGACAGCAAAATGAAACACTAGCTTAACAAAGCAATCAGACACTCAAATTACCTTTCTTGGGGGTGCATTGTTTCCAGATCAGCAGAACTGTCTTTGCTGTGTCCCTTTATGCCATTGTATCTTCCTCTCTCTCTCTTTCTTTCTTTCTCTCTCTCGTTGTGCCTCTCAGACATTCTGTGTGCAGTAATGAATAGCATAGTGGTGATGTTATGTTGATTTATTGTGTGGTTGTCCAAATGGAACCTGAATGGAACGTGTCTGTCATTGGGGCGTCACTTAGATAGAAACACCTGTGATGCCTGGGGACAGCTAATTTCTCCATCAGGGATGGGTTCCCATCTGAGCCATCACTTCATTTTACACACACACACACACACACACACACACACACACACACACACACACACGCGCGCACACACACGCTCGCCCGAGTAATACGGATAAACAATCGGAATTGCACTCTGCACTCTGCATTGACAAAGCTGCATAGTCATTCGTGAGAATTGGCATGCATTTAGATGTTGCTGCATATACAGTGTTCCAGAGGTGGCAATAAAACAGTCTTTCACCAATTTAGCACTACGCTTCCACAATGTGGCCAGACTCTCAATAGACTTTGAAAATAACAATATCGAAAGAGATGCAGCAGAACCATAGATATTGTCTTTTTTTTATTTTTTACACATTCTCTTCCCTTGTCAAAATGTGGTGACCCCCATTACCCACAATTCATTTAACCTGCTGGACATTTGGGTGTGTTATCCTTGCAGCCGCTAATGTCGCCTCGAGCCTCTAGCCTGCAGCAAAGATGAGGCGCGGGCTGCAGAGGTCTGGTAAGCTCACTTCGGTCTAACTTCACACCCCCAGGATATTTGCAAACTTGTACTCTTCAGACCCAACTGATGCTGACTTGAGTGACATCACTTGAGGCAATTTCTTAGGCTTTGTCGTATATGTAGCATTACTCCCTCAAGACTTGTAAACAGACTTTCATGTGTAAAATCAGAGTTCCTCTTTGAAGGCAAGGCGGTTGAATGAAGGCTGGGACGTGGTCTGCCACGGTATGCAGTTTAACTGAAGCTGCGAGGTTGGCTGGTTACAACAGACGGCAGTAGAAATAAGGGGAAGCTCAGCTGACTTGTTGGTTAAGCTTGAGCAGATAGCGGCCAATATACAATAGAACATTTTTAAATAGAAAGCTTTATTAATGGTATTTTCTTATTTTAGATGTTTCCAATAATTACAGAATGTGTCATTCTCCCCCATATAGATGACTATGAAACCCTCCCTGTGGACGCCTCAGTGACAAAGCAATCATCCTCATGTTCAATGATTGTGCGCAAACTAGTGAATCTTTGCCTATGTGTTGTACTCCAATGATATGAAGTGAGACATCTCTTCTTTAACTCTTCTTGTTTAAAGCAGATACTGTATATGGGTTCTCTACGTTTAACTTTTTATGGCAGTGCTTCCTTTTGGGTAATGGTTGTACCACCCTTGGTGCGGTGAAGCGCTGTCTTTCGGTTATCCAAAAGGAAGTCCCTTACCTTGTTGTCATTTCATGACCTGTACGCTTTGTGAAGCGATATAAAACACTGAACACTACATCCTGTAGATGCACAGCTTCAAATATCAAGCAAACGCAGCAAAACACATTATTCAATTGTATCGAAATGAAAGCTTGTCACACCACGATGGTAACACGCTAGAGGAAAAAGCATCCCCGGATGGAACATGAGCTAATAATGCTATCCCCGCATACCCTGAACCACAGGTTTTCACCAGTGTTCAATGTCGTTTATAACTCTACTCTAACTGTTCATGAATGCTGCCCGAGCATCTGCTAGCATTTAAAGATAGCTTAACAAGCAAGCTGGTCCTTTCTCTCAGTTTTGGTCTATTACAACTCCAGTTATGGAGAATTAAGCTACTCCAATCAAAATATATCATTGTTCTGTTAATTCACTATGACAAATAAAACTAACGAACAGCAAGAGAGTTAAACGTCCTGCAGCAAGCCCACCTGCTGAGACGCCACTGCACCACTGCAGTATCCCAACGCTCAACCACACACACATTCAGACACATTTTGCGCAAGGTGCAGGTGCAGTCTTGCTGTGTGCCCTTGTCTTTATTTCCCAGATGCATTCTAGGAAAAAAGAAGGAGAGATGGGGTTAACAGTTTGGCCAATTGAAGAGATGAAAGAGCACAAACACACACACAAACACACACACACAAGGTGCAAGATGAAGTGAAACTCCATCCGAGTGACCAGATACCCTGCTGCCCTCATCAAGCCAAAAATCTTGATGGACACTTTTATTCAGTATGGCAAATAGAGAGATAAAGAGAGATGTGAGGATAGAGAGATGGATTCATAAACAAATGAGATTTTCTCCTACAAGGCCAACATGCTCAAAGGCCTGGAGACAACAGGGACATTTTAATCAATGAAATCAAAACTAATTAAGGCAGCAAATGTGTAAAGCACCCAATTAAAGACATTGTACCACCTTTTTTTTTTAGAATGCAATATAAAGTAGCCGTACAGGAATATATTACTGCAATTGTGCATCTATGGAAAAAGCAGTCATAGCAGTGAACATAGTGGAATACCATATATAGATAGATAGATAGATAGATAGATAGATAGATAGATATTGGAAGTTAGATATCGGAATGAATTGATTGATTAATGGATATGCTCTACCACTGACTCACTCTATCACTGATCCACAGTTGCCAATTAATCAATTAATCAATCGATTGCCGACTGTGGGGCAGTGTTAAAGCAGGTCGTCCTTCAATCAGAGGATCGGCAGTTTGAACCCTGGCTCCGCTAGTCCATGTTGATGTGTTTTTGGGCAAGAAGACCGTAACCCCAAATTGCTCCCGAAGGCTGTTCCTGTGGTGTATGAATGGGTATGAATGTTAGTCCTGATAATCAGGTGCAATAACATGGTAGCCCCTGCCATCAGTATGTAAATGGGTGAATACACCTGTAATGTTAAAATACTTTTTATAAATATTGACATTTATGTAATTATATCCACATATCCACATATGTAATACATACAATATATCATATGGTATCTACATTTGCAAAATGAATAGTCTAGTTGCATAATCACATTCTATAGTAGATCAAGGTGTCTTGTACTTATGTATATATTTTTCTCATGGCATTTACATATACTTTGCATATGATAATACATGCACATACATGTATTCATAATGTATAACAATACCCCTCCAAAAGATGTTGTCAAAATATCTGTGTCAGTTTAACTAACTGACTCAGTTAGCTCTGAAAGTATTTTTCGATAAACATGTAATTCATGAATGAATGTCAGGATAAACCACAGTTTTTTTGCCAAAATGTAGTGTTACATTACTACAACAAATGGTGTAACTGTAGCCCTTCTTATATAATAAATACATGTGGTGTTGATTAAATGGTACTTTAGTTAACCTGACACTGGCCATGTGAACATATCAGACAAACCAGTTTGGCAACCGCTAGTTTAGAGGTTTGAGATAAACCAGATGAGTCTGAGTGTCACATGTTTCCCCGGCCTTGGCCAAGACAGTGTATCCCTACTACTTAAAATACCGTCCTACAGCTGCTTCCTTTATGAAGATCAATAATGTATTGCATGACTCATTAGTTCACACACAAGGGCAGAGATCGCTCAGTTCTTGTAATCCATCTGGAGTGCTGCGACAATACGTCCTCCAAGCTTCGACAGATGATCTCTTATTTTTAAACTGATACCATCTGTATACTGCCACTGTGACATACAGTATCAGGGTTAAGTGCCTTGCTCAAGGGCAATTGAGCCATTGATGGCTGAGATAAGGGTCAGGCTGCTTTTTCACACCAAGGTTTCCAAGCTAGAAGCTCCTCTCACTGAGTCACGCATTTGGTGTATGATAGTTTTAGTGGCTATAAAAACAGGTCAAGGGCGGACTGTTTTAATGCCTGTTTGGATGTGAAGCAGAATTTAGCCTTGCCTGAATACACAACAGGACAATTGTAATTCATGTCACTGGTGTGCACCTTAAGCACAAGACACACTCCTTTACGTTCCCTCTGCAGACGAGTTCAGTACAGTCCTTTCCAGGATCGGTGGTGTGTCCCCGGGTTTGCACGTGGCGTGGCACAGGGATACACACCGCTGCTAATCGCTGTTCAGGGCACAGACCCAGCTCACGGGCCATGACACCCAGGATGTGGTGAATCATATCAGTCGCCGGCAGATTCTGTGGCCTCTTTTCACAGCTACTGGCCTGTGTAGTCGGGTCGTCATCCGCAGAGTCAACAAAGCCCTGTCGAGTGGGTATTAGATATTTAGCTAATCTTTACAGCACCACTCCATCAAAAAGGTTTTTTCACAATAGCCTTTTGTTTGCTCAGGCAGTGGTTTTGAACAGTCCAGTATTTAACATGTTTTTGGAGAGTTGACCGCTGGGTGACATGCTAGAATGAAAACTGCAGACATTCACTCGATACTGTGGAAATATGGCAATCGCCTCTGCCAAAATGCTGCTTTAGCTGTGATTGAAAGGGATGAAAGTAATCAAACTTGAAAACCTTTGCTTTTCCTTACACATCTCTCTACCTCTTCATCTGGTTGTCTTTCCAACTCCATCCACAGCTCTGTCTGGTGTGATTAATGGCAGCCATTCAATAGCTTGATCAACCACTTTAGCAGAGATTGTTAATCAGATGCTTATTTAAATGTCACTGCTGAGCAGCTTAGAGGGAATGAGGCCACTGGGACATTGAGTTTTTGTGTGTCGGCGGGTTATGCGTGTGCACTCTGCATGTTTTTGTCCTTTGGTTCTTGGAATATTGCCACACATTGATAATCATGAGTCTCCTTCATATGCTGTTTAACACACATTGGGTTTAACAGCTGATACTGAAGGGATGAAGTGGAGCCTAATGTTCAATTCAGAATGATTAGTAGTGTGTCTCATTAATAAAACATTGTGCCTTTATTTTGAAGAGCAATACTTCTGGGATTGTACAGTTACTATGAATGTGCATCTCCTGACAGTTCTGCAATGCTCTGTTTAATTAAAGCGACACTATGTAACTTTTCCCCTGTAGCGCCCCCTTCAGGTATTTAACGTTTACTTCAGTGTCGTGAAATTCTGGCTCTCAAGCCATATAAGGCTCTTCCGGCTCATGAGCTCACAGCTGATCTCACAGCTGATCGATGCGAGCTGCCGGTGTTCTGTCATTTAATGCTACTTGTCAAGAATCGATACCTTGTGGTATTGCGCATGTGCCGAGTCGATTTTCCGAGTTTTTTTTGACACGCCCATAATGTTTTGCCACCCTGTCGATGCACGTCTGTTAACGGGGAGTGACATCCTCAAAATCCCGATTATTTCCCTAGTTAAAAGTACATTCAGCATGTATATTGTACACGTAGTAATAATATGTAGTAATGACATGTAGATTAATGAGTGATAAGCAGTTGCTATTTCTTTTGTGTCAACAAATTATTGTAAACATGAGTTTGTTTTACATTATCATAATAAAGCACTGGTTTATTATTAGGGTATTTAGTGTTGAAGATAAACACTTCAACAGTGAAAAGTGAAACATTGAACTTTGAAAGAAAAGCATATTTTGATAGTACAATAACATCCTATCAGATAGGGTAGCATGCATCGATGAACACCTATCGGTTTATGCAGCGGGTAGCAAATTATGACAAGGCAGCAACAAATTACAGAACACCGGCAGCGCGCCTGGCAGCCGCAGCGAGTCTCGTTCAGCCGCGGCATGTCATTCTGTCTCTACGCGTCGTGTAGCGGAGCAAATAAAAAGTCACATGTGAGCGTGTACTGGCACTATATGACGTTGCGTAATCACTGCCAGAAAGCAAGTTGAAGTACTTCCGCTGGTCTAAATCGGAAGTACCGGGCCGGTCCCAACATCTTACATTCAGCAGTTTTCTGGCCACAGACCCCCGATGGCAGTGGCGGAGGCGCATATTAAAAGTCAATGTAGCGGCACCATTTTTTTCAAGCTGTTATTTTAAGGTGGAAAAGTTACATAGTGAGGCTTTAATGTGTGTACGTGTAGGTGTGCGTGCGTGTGTGTGTGTGTGTGTGTGTGTGTGTGTGTGTGTGTGTGTGTGTGTGTGTGTGCGTGTGTCTGCTTCCTCAATAAAGGTCTACGCAGCCAAACACAGCCAATCAGGGCCTTGTCATCATTTGTTTCCGATTTTTTACGAGAACAAATTCCTCATGATTATGTTCATGTCTGGCTGCCAAGCTGAATTACCATCGCCCCACTGCAAGCATTACAAACGTGTTTTTGAAGCAATGGGATGAGATGAGCACATTTGAGCTGGCATTCACAAGCTGCTCATGTTTGCTTGTGGGGCCATTTGCACACACCTTCTGTAATTTCTACTCTGTCTCTTTGCATTTCTCTGGCTTTACTGGCAACGGTTAATACACAGGTGTGTGTGTGTGTGTATACCTGCTGTGCATTGGTAACAACATGTTTGACAGCTGATGAGCTTTGATGAGCTCAATGTGCATGCATGTTGATGTGAGGCAACTTAAAGTCTCTGGCTTTAAAGTGAGCATTTTCTGTGTTGCAAAGGGTAAAAACAGTAAACCCCAGCAGATTACACTCTCAGTCCAGCTTTATGAAGAGAGGAGAGGGTGTGGCCTTGTGTGGATGTTCTCTGCATTCAGCTTAGTGAGGCAAAGCCATTTATACAATGCAGTGGAGAGACCAACTGCAATAGAGAAGATGCACTGTGAATACAATGGAAGCACATATTCCACATACAGTATGCTATAGCTTCTGTCTGTGTGTGTGTTGGTGTGATGTTACGGTATTTATAATTTACTGTAATCAAATATGACAGAGTGACCAAGCTTAGTTTAAGGCAAGGCTAAATCAAGTTCTGTGAACATGGTACATATAATCAATATAGTACATCAATCATTTTATCAATCCATGTAATTGATTGAATCGATTAATCAAAAAGGGCAGCGAAGGAGAGGAGGTGATTGATGACGGAGGGGATGGAACTCACCTGATTGAAATTCAGGAGCAAGAGTCTAAAAAGGTCATGGGTTGCTTTGGACGCATTTATTGGCCCAGCAGCCTCTTAGTGGGACCTGCATAGCCACATTAAGAATAGCCTTTCATAAAAGTATGTGTGTGTGTGTGTGCGTGTGTGTGTATGTGTGTGTCTTTGTTTGTGTGTGCATGTGTGTGTGTGTGTGTCATGTGCCTTCATACATCTTGCATCTATTCCTCTGGGGTTACTTGGCCTTGTGCTCGTGGTGGGTTAAGTGATGCCAAAGCCCAATAATAAATCTCCGAAGCAACCAGCACAGATGACCTGAAGGTCACTGTTTCATTAACTGTTTTCCACGTTGATTTTCTCATCACTCTTTCCTGTCTGCTTTCCTGTCAGTCTACCTGCTCGCTACACACCCCAAAGCATCCCGTGGAGGGCGACATGGAAAGACATAGGAGGTTGAAGTTATGCTGTAAACAAATAGCAGGGATAGATTACACTTATTTCACTTATTTATGTTCATATTGACGTTCTTGTTGAAAAGATTGATGCCACTCTCATATCTGTATATGGAACTGGAGCCAGGAAACAGGAAAGACTTGTGTAAAAGACTGGAAAAAGCCTAGCACCTAGCAAACTCATATAATAACTCATTGTATTTCTTGTATTTAAATGTTGTTTGTTCCATCCATGTTGTTTCCTTTATTCTCGGAGGGAGCCAGACTTGATGTTTTCTTTGTTTCCAATCTCGTGTGAAGTCAGTCCAGCTTTAGTTTTATTATAACTTTCGAAAAGTTAAAATATTGATTCCTTGAATTCCTCGACAATAAATTACTCTGCAACTCTATTTGCAGGTTATCTTGATCTTTTTTATAAGTAAATATATATATATATAGGATTTTGGAGAACTGTGGGACAAATCAAACTAATAGAATAATTAAAATTACAGTACACTGGCACTCATGATTCACATTTATCAGTGAATAGCGTGAATATGGTCCGAGTAAAAAAAGAGGCTGGGACGCTTTCACGTCTGTGGGGGCTAACCACCTTCACAACTCACCAACTCTCCAGATGGAGAATGGCCACGTGGGTGAATTGTTTGTACTGTACAAGCAAACATTGTTTTTTTCAAAGACAAATCAAATTGATATTCAGCTTTCGGATCATTTGAGCCTTAGTAACAATTAATTGCGAGGGAATTGTGGTGTAAGCCTCAGGAGAGGCTGTGGAGTACTCTGCACTCTGTTCATGTTTTACTACGTCCCAGTTGGTCGTGAAAGCTCAAAGGAGAGAGGGTTTTCTGCAGCTTGGCTAGATTGTTTTACAGGCATTCAACGGGCTCTTGTTCTTTTCACTATTAGTGGAGATTTTTATGATTCCCCACTGAAGCGCCGCAGAAGTCTCTCGAATCTCTCTCCTTTGATTTGAGGTTTTTATTCAGCCATTTCTTTGAAAATCTCACCAGGACATGCAATGTTTCCAGGTATACTAGGCTTGCTCCTCGTGTCCGCGTACACAGTAAAGCTCTGACTCGTGTCTACACAGAAATATTAGGGCATACATACAGACAAAAAAACAGTGACATTTAGGCACGATACTCAGGCTGTGCAATCAGACCTCATTTCCCACACCGAGCTCAGTCAGTGGTCGCCATGTCTCGAATTGGCAAGGAACAATCTGATTTAATTTAAGCCTTTTTGTGTTTCCTATTTCTGCAGGCTCTGTCCTCAAATGTATGCAGCCAAGGGCTCACAGCTCACGGTATATCTTTGAAAGCACAACTGTTCTGTCACTACGCTGGAGGAAAATGGAATCAGCAGGAACGAGGGGTGTTTTTATGTCAAAAACGATGCTGTATGTGATAGCATGGCAACAAGGTGGCATGTCGTACCATTATAGTGGAATACTATGGTTCAGAAATTGGTCTAAGAATAATTATCCTGCTACTTTAAATAGTTTTGATTATTGTTTCCTTTTATTGTCTTGAAAACTGATACAGAACTGTTACAAGTACTTTCTAAATAAGTGACAGGAAGCCTCAACTATAGAAAATGTAATTGCGTGAATTCTGATTTGGGTTCACAGTAATTTAAAAGTCATGCTGTAAAAGCAGATAGATCGCACAAATGTCTGTGCACACACACACAGAACTAATGACGTGAAAGAACAGGAGATATTGTACAATAGTCAATTTCTGTCTTGTGTGAAGGTCGTTGGAGCAATATTGAATCTATGGGGATAAGAGACGAGACTGTGATGCTTCACTAGCAAGACGAGGTAACATACCTCAGTGAGGCCGGGCCTGTTGATTTAATGTACTGCAACATTATAAAGAAAAGAAAGAAAATGTGAAATCGTTTTTGCTTCTTGCTGACTTTCAAAACTTTAGCAAAGGCTTCCCTTATCTTGTTTAGCTGGCAAAATGTATGGCCTCAGCATTGTTAAAGTGTATTTTCTATACTCGGTGTATTCAGGTTTGGTTAAGGATTAGATTATTTGTCCCCAAAGGTCTGCAAAACAAAAATGTTAAAACCTTTCTGCTGGATATTCCTAATGTGTGTGCTCTTCCATTTATCTCTGTTAAGCTTCAGTTATGTTTTGTTCTGACTGTGCAAAAGGGAACAAGGATAACACTTAAACTCATTTGGGGAACTCAGAGGAGTTGTTACTCATATTTAACGTATCAGTCCAACATATATAAATCATCCTTTTGTATTCTTATCGAGACATGTAGGGTAATCAGTCCTGTAAGTCAACAGTGACTAGTCAGTGATGTTATTGTCATGCCCATCTAGTTGGACTGGCTGTTACTCACCCAGAAAATTAAAAAATGATTTGCGCAGCTACTTGGTCTAAGAAAATGTATTTGGTCCAATTATACGAAACCTAATTAAGCCAAATTACTGTCAAAGTGGCTGAAAAATACAGCTGCAAATTCTAGTGATTAGCATGTTGAACGAAACCCCAAGAGAACATCTTCTGCACAAGAGTTTGACCGTGATCCTTGAAATGTTCCCACAAAGCCTCTAATGCCTATAAATGTAGTTGATTCCAGATTTGAATTAATAGCTATAATGAGGGTATTTTACATAATTTGAGTCAAAATACTGTGGGGAGCTCATTTGGTTTTCAAATGAGTTATTCAACATAATCAGACAACTGCCACATACTTCACATGTGCGTGGAGTAGACTTTTACCTTTGTTAAGCCTTAAACTCTGCTAATAAATGTTCCTTATTTGCTTAAAGTAGTTCACCTTATTTTTCGCCTCCTTTGTTCCCCTCTTAGCTGTATCCCATGTTTGTATGTTACGGCCTGTGCACCTCTAGGCAACCGAGAGGGGCCGTAACACACGTGCACCTCAATAACTGTGAATAAAGAAGAATAGGATTGCATTAGTTAATTAAATGCAGAGAGTGTGCATGAAATATGTCACCCTGTTGTAACACTTTAGCCACTCTAGACCCCACCACTCTGCTCCTGAAACATGTCAAACAAAAATGATTGCCATTCAATTTGGTACAGTCCTTGTGCTTCTTAACTTTTCATCGAGCACCAGCGCCAGGGTCAAATCTGACAAGCAGCGGACATCGTGCCAGCAGCTTTCTTCGAGGCGACCGCAGAGGAGAGTGAAGCAAAGCAAAAGTAATTCAGGAGGGAGGGCAGCAATTTGTAGTTTCCTCTGGAACTTCCTCTGAACATTGTAACACGTGTTTGTATTGCCTCTGTGCGGATGCTGACTTTGTAATCATGTATTAATAATCAATAACCCCACCCCTCCTCTGCTCTCTCCTTAGATCCGGACTTTGCAGACATGGGAGTCCCCCCACCTCTGCCCTGTAGGTATACTCCCTCTCTGTGTCTCTTTCTGCCTCTGCTTCGTTTTCTCTTTCTCTCACTTGTTTTATCACATTCACTTTTTTTCTTTCTCTATTTAGAATGTGGTTCCTCCAATTATTTGTATTATTTTCAATTATTAGTTTGACTTGCATTCTAGTTCTTTAAAGTATCTACATGTGGGTACCTGTGTGGTATTTGTGAGTCTGTGTGTGTGTTAGCTTGAACTGCACACGTGTATATACGGGCGCATGTTTCTGTGTGTGTGTGTGTGTGTGTGTGTGTGTGTGTGTTTATGCATATGTGTGTGTTTCAGCCTGTCGGTATGACATGGTTGGTCCAGAAGGTATCGTTGAGTCCCATCAGATCACCCGAGACGGGAAGGCTGGCGCCACTGAGGCCGTCGACTGTAAATGGTACATCCGCGCTCCTCCGCGCTCCAAGGTTAGTGACGCTCAGCTACGCGCCCGTCCAACTGTGAAGTAGATTTACTGCCACATTGTGAAATGTCACACGAAATAAAGTGAAAATGAAATTATATTCCCATCAGATGGATTTATGACAGATGCATCAGACAACAAATTAAGAAACATGCCGCATGACTGCTGTTCATTTGGCCGATACTGCATGTCTTCTTCAACTACCAATCTTTGCAGAGTATTTTTTCATTTTCATTTCCAGCCTCCGTTCGCACATGCAGTAAATTTTGGCGTTGCATCAGGAAACTTTGATATTGCATGTAGGTTTGTGTGTGTCAGGCCGGGATACAGATCAGGACTCAAGTGCGGAGGTGACAGTGAGCAGGCTTTAATTCTATAAACAAAAACACTCCTAAAAGGTGGAGGCTAAACAAAGCACAAAAAACAAAAGGCTTGGCTATGAAAAAACTGCAACAAAAAGCACTCTTTCGAGGTAGACTCAAATTTACAAAAAGGGTTCTGTGGCTATCAACATGGAGCTGGCTTGGGTGTTCAGACGTTGAGCCGAAACACTTTGGCACAGGACAGAGGGGAGACGCAGACTATAAGCACATGAGGGTAATGGGGAACAGGTGGAAACAATCAAGGATCAGGGGAGACAATCAGACTGGTGACACATGAGGAAGGGCAAGTGATCTGAAACGAGAGGAGAGTTTAGACTTCAAAATAAAACAGGAAGTTACAAGACAAAAACCCAAGACAAGACAAACTTCACCGCGGTGTGACGGTGTGCAGCTGTCAGCGGTATCCCAATGTGAGTGTTTGAGGCTGACGGGGGACTTGTTCCCCTGCTCGGGTCAGACAGATACTTTGGGTCGGGCCCATCTTTTAATCAGCAAGCTGTTGCCAGGAGGAATGGAGGGATGGAAGGAGATAGAGAAGGAGATAAAGGAGGGAAGGAGGGAGGGGTGCGATGGACAGAGGGAAGGAGGGAGAGAGGGAATGTTAGTGCTGATGAAATTGTGTTGCTGTGCAGTTTGACCCTGAGGTCTCCGACACTCTGCATTTGTTTTCTCTGCCAGTAGTCTCCACGCAGCCCTGCATGAATATACAAATACTGACATACACACACACACACACACACACACACACACACAGACAGACACACACACACACACAGACTCACACCTAACACCTTTCCTACATCCATTACACACACTCTACATCAGGGGTGCTCAATACGTCGATCGCGATCGACCGGTCGATCGCGGCGTAGTATTGGTAGATCGCATCACAGAAAAATAAATGTGCCCGCCCCCGAGTAACTTCCTCTATAGCGCCAGATTACAGCAGAAGCGTGTCATTTCTGTCACTCCGTGTCGCATTAACAGTCCTCCGCTCGCAGTCTCGCGCCGAAAAGCTTCGCTGGCTTGCGCGCGTATCGTTGAGGCGGAGCAGAGAAAAAGTCCCCCCCCCCCCCCCCCCCCCCCCCCCAGCGTCTATATTATATCATTATTTCCATCGTCAGCACCCGTACAGCCAAATAACACTGTAACTTTCAAACAGGGAGGGCCTCGGTGAAATGTTACAATCAATGCAAAAAAGCAGCATTCATTTGTCAATCCATCTAAGTGGAGCGGATAATGCAGCCGGTACATTGCAGCTGCAGCACCAAAGAGGATCATAAGGCTGTATAGCTAAGACTGTGTATGTACATGAACGAGTGACAGAGGGATCCAGCCTGGTAGTATGACGTCTGAATCCGTGTCATATTTTGCCCTGCAGAGTCTCTCACAAGGTAAGTCATAGGCCAAAGGCTGACAATCCCTGGCACTGATGGACAAATCTATCTTCACACACAGCTCCCACGTCCACTGTTCAATCACACATAAAATACATATATGACTTAATTTACTCTCTTTCTAAAACACACACCCACACTCACATGTTACTGTAGTGGGGGACACAAAGGACACCCACCACATCAGTGTATGTGCTGCGTGTTTTCATTTTCCAATGCTGATACAGGACTGCACTGTACCCAGTGTGCCAGAAACCGCAGAGATAATGACATCCTATACCGGGGGCTCTAATTAGACTGTACCGGAGTGCTCCAGAGAGAAGGGAGGAGAGGGAGACAGGGGAGGAGGACAAATGGGAAAGGAGGGATAAGGGAAAGATGTACTTAATAATGCATTGTATTAAGGACCTAAATGTATAGGGAGGAAGTTTGGTGGCGAGATGGCAGATGGCATTGTGTGAAAGGTGACCAAAGGAGAGACGGGCTGAAAGTGATACCTGCAAGTAAGCAAAAACGGCCGTGTTGTTGCCAGAAGTGACAGCACTTTACCAATTCTAATGCCATGATGTGATTGCTTTATACCACCATTTGTCGTTTTAATGTCACCCTATAGACAGATTTCACAGAAACTACGTCCACAAAACAAACTAATTAGCTTTTACTACCATCCAAAGTAACTTAAAAGACAAGCTAACAACGTGCAGTTAGAGGCGAGGCTGTGCGACACAATACCACCCTTGACATATATATAATAACAACTCTCGCCAACTGCATTTGGTGTTTTTCTAGGATAATTTCTTCTTCTTGGTGATTCTGTTTGGACAGCTTTCCGAATTCAGCTGACATTTTCCCCACCGTCATTTGTGTCCTGTCTGTTTTACAATGTCTGGATTTTTCCACCACGCCTGCCTGCACTGCCTGACACCTTCTGTCTCTTTTCATGACGATAATGGCCTAAATATGGGCATTAATTCTGACGGTAATGAACAGCACGTCCACTGTTATAGGCACTTTTTAGCAGCAGTGAGAACATATTCTTCCCCAGTCAGTGATGGATTCTGCGTCATTATTGGGTGCTGCAGAATCAATGAGGAGACAGCCTATTTTCCTGCTGGAGCCAATCTCTCGCCTTACAAATTGGTCATTGTGTCTTTCTGATCCATTGTCGTCATCTGGCTTTGTGATGCCATCTGCAGTCTGATTTTTCTTCATCGTTGGCGAATTGGAAAAGTTCAGCAACAAGCTGTAAAAAAAACAACTTTTACCGTATCTATGCACTTGGTTTATGCATGTTTCCTTTTTTGATGGCTTTTTCTGTCAGATTTAGCAAGCATCAACCGGACATGAGGAACTGCAGTTATTATTTGTCCATGCTTTCGCATGAGCAAAATAGGAACGATTGCATTCTGTGGTTTACATTTCATGACATTCTTGATCGAAGACCATAACCACCCTTTTATATTGTTGTTGTCTTTTACAACATAAAAGGGTGGATGTGGCAGTATGGTGTAAAGGTTTATTTTTCTTTTATCACAGTGTTGGGCCCCTCCAGGAAATAACAATAATTGAAAAAATACTTTGGTTCTTTAAATATTAGCCTGTAACTACCAACCCTTAGAAAGGTCGCCATGTCCTGAGGCCACATTTGTATCTGTCCTGCAGACAGCATTTTCAGGTTTATAGGTTCACACAGGCAGCAGACCTCAGTGCCACACTTTCAGTGCTGGATTGGTTTTCATTGCATTCATTCATTGCATTAAACCATAAACCTAAGAATTGGAAACATTTAAATTGTGACCAAATGATAACGCTAGATTAGAACAATTCATCCTGTGGGGCAAATGAAGGTCTGTAAAAACCTTCACGGCAGTTCATTCAGAGACTGTACCCCATCTTACTCACATCTACATAGTGATCAACTGAAGCCCGGGGGAAATGCTAGATGAAAAACAAAAAACTGCTAAAGTGCAAAAAGCACCAAATGAATACATTTAGATGTGTTTTCTAACCTTAATTCTGGAAGTGCTATTGACTTACTCTGGAACCTGAAGACTGTTTGTTAATCAGTTTTTGTTGAAGTAATGGAATTGGCTTTTATTAGTTACAGACAATTGCATTATCTGCATTCTTTGTGCTGTGGGTGGAACAAGTCATGCCTAATTTGGTTGCTAATAGCTGATAATAGAATGATTGGGCCAAGCGACCTAATTAACTTGCGTATAGATACTTTTGACCAATTACTGGCCTCATGAACCTTAACCTTAACTTCAACCTAAAGGATGACAACATAACATCTATGGAAATAGGTCACATGGAATTGAGCCATTTTCAAACATCATTGACTTAACAATATTTTGTATTTAATGTGTTCGTATTCTTCAGATCTTAAATTCTTCATATTTTTGAAAACAATATTTGTCACTACATTTTATTAATGTAACATCCTACAATGTCAAGTGATGTTCCTCTCAGATCCCTGACTTAATTATTATTTATTTCTGATTCATCCACCCTGTTGCAAAACTACATTTGATATCCACCCTCTCAATATTCACATCACATTGGAAAGGCAGTGTGCTATATTAAATAGACTACAACAGCACTCCAGAGTGACGTCTGCTCAGACATCAGAGCGTCTTCCATCTTTTTTACCACAGGAGTTAATACATACATTTTAGGAAAGGCACACCTCTATTTTATTCTAGTATCACCATTCACCACATTGAAGACCAAAATAATGTCCTCAGTATTGTGACAAAAGCCTTGAGGGTGGCTAAATTGGACACATGTTGATTAGATGGACGATTATTGAATATGGGATAGTGGGAACTGGTTAGCTTGGTTTCCTCCTCCACTCCATTTCACTTGTCATGTTGTTGAAGCCGAGTTGACATTCCAAGGTCCATTATCCGGCTCCATCTGCAGCTTTTGTCTTTGTGCATTTGAAGCCTCACATTTCCCTGTCACAATTTGGGAGCGATCCACTCATTAACCATAATGATGGCCAGGGCTGTGCGCAGCCAACCAGAACCATAGCTGTGATTGGGCGATCTCAGCCTGATGAATGAGCGACAGACGATGCAGAGGCAATAAGGAAGCATTACTTTCAACCTAGAATAGCTGTTGTGAAGAGTCAAGGTGGTTACCAAGGTGGATATTACACTCATAAAGGATTATTAAGGTAATAAAATAGTCCATATAGCTGTCATGGTTTGAAATGCTTCATTATATACTGCATATGTTTGATATCTATGAATTGGGAACTAAGGGTCTCAAATGAACTGTACATGGATTACATTTTCTCTCTTGGCAAAATGTCCAAACGCACCTTAAAGTTTAACATGGTTGTACGTTTTGTGTAATGCTTTATCCCAAATAATGAGTCCTCTTTTCATATGCGTACATAATGACTCTGTACAAGCTGCAGTCTGTCGTTTCATTACAGAGCCTCTAAATCAGGCTCTGGGATAATGAGTAAGATGTACAGGCCATAATAGGAATGAGATGACATTTTTTCAGTTCACCTTTTTTTCATTCCTCTTCTTTAAAGGTCCTTGTTTGATCTCTGCTTTTTCTCTTTGTGTTTTCCCTCCTCTCTGCCTCCTTACATTGGACAGATCTACCTGCGTTTTCTTGACTATGAGATGGCCAATTCCAACGAATGCAAGCGCAACTTTGTGGCAGTGTATGATGGCGGCAGGTAAGACATTTTTAAATTCTCCTTTGATAAATTATACAGAGGCCCAAAGTGGCCGTGGTTACTCATTAATTTTGCCGGGTTAGCTATTTCCTCCTGTTTTAATGCTTAAACTAAACTAAGCTAAGCTATCCGTCGTAGCAATTGAACATTAATAAAGTAATTGTGTTTTCTAAAATGTCAAACTATTCCCCGCTTCATTTGCAAAGCCGTAACTTATTTTTATCTCAAGATGATAAGATATTTAAATCATGATCAAAGAAAAATGTCTTCATATCTTGAGATACGGAATTAACTGGAATCCTTAACTGCAATACGGTTTAAACAAATATGAGCCCCCCATTAATTTAATTTCTTATTTTAACATTATTTAAACATAAAGTTGTGATCACATGATTTTGGGCCCTAAAGTAACAGCAGCAACCCTGGCTGTTGGAGATAACCGAGTTTCACATTGACATTCAGTGTGAATGTCCATGTTACTTGATTATAAGCTGTAGATGTGTTATCTCATCCCGACTCGCCTCAGTTCGGTGGAAGACCTGAAGAGCAAGTACTGCTCCACGGTGGCCAACGACATCATGCTGGTTTCCACAATGGGCGTCGTCCGCATGTGGGCGGACGAAGCCAGCCGCAAAAGCCGCTTCCGCATCCTTTTCACGACCTACCAAGAGCGTAAGATTTCTACACTCATGCGCATGCTGTTTTATCATAAAGATGATGACTGCAGCGTCGCTAACCTACTGAAGGGAAATGATTTGCTTTATAAATAAGACTACTACTCCATGGCAGCAACATTGACACCAAAATAAAACAGGTCTGGTGTAGTGGTAGACATTAAAGGGAGATGGAGGGACAGTGGCCATGTTTATGGCAACTTCTATTGGATGCTGTTAATCGAAAAGCTGCTGTCAGAGGTTTCCATTTATTTTTATGACCATTTATACAGCAGCAAGCAGGAAACCAAGGAATGTGATTTCCATTATAGGGAATATTGCCTGTGGGTTATTGCGAATATGATAGTATTGGTGGATTTTAGCTCAGTGGTGCAGCACCGTTCCTAATATACAGACAGGGATAGAAAGAGACTGATACAAAGGAATATCTGGGTGAGCAACATAATGTTCTACCCATTTTTTTTGAGCCAACACAGCACACACATCCTTCCTCTTTCTCATTCAGTGACTCCTCATTGATGGGGCTTGTAGTCTGACAGGGATGGCAGAGGGCATTTTGTGTACCAGTGAGGTGAATGAAGAGGGTCTCCAGCTTGTGAGTATAGAGTATGTCAATGTCATGCAGCACATTTTACTGCCGCACACACACAACTACACGCACACACACACACAAACACACACACACACACACACACACACCACACACACACACACACACTTGCACAAGCACACTGAGCATCTTTTAATGTTTGGAACTTTAAGAGGTATCTCTCATATCAAAAATAGGATACAATGGTTCAAATAAAAGAAATATATTTAATAAATTAAATGACTTTCAAAAACATACATTTTCAGTTGCATTGAAATGTCGGAGCTGCTAAGCTCCTTCATTTTTATCATGGCAAAAGGAAATAATGCTTCCTTCCAGGTTGCTGTATATTTGCCTCAGTGCATCATATTTAGATTATGGCTATTGAAAATAATGCATCATGGATTAAGGCATTTGTTCAACAGCCAGTGATTATTAAAGTTGAAATGAATAAGCTCTTTCACCCTACTGCACAGTGCATAGTATATTGGATATATTGAATAAAACTAGACCCATAGACTGAATGAATCATCAGACCCTGAAAGGCAGTCCGTTGTAACTCCTCACGTATCTACAACATGTCTAAATGTTTGTATTGTCGTAATACGATTAATTTAGTGTCTTGCTTCTGCCGAATAACGGAGCAGCATTGGTGTTAGTTGTTTGTGTTGTGAAGTCAGTGTCCCCTTTTGTAAGGCCTTTCCTCCAAGCAGAGCCAGGATGTGCTGTTGCCAGGGCAACGCTTCTGCTTAAGTCACTCAGGCGATTCCCAGCCAGACCTCAGCCTATAGAGCAGCAGCCACCACAGCTCAGCAGCACTGCAGCAACCCTGTCAACAGTAAATGAACATGTGTACCATGAGAGGTGATGCAGTCTAGTGACGCGGTCGTAACATGCTGCTCGTGCAACTCAACTTTCTTTTTCAAATGGTAAAAACGTAACATAGTACGTTGGAAATAGTTGCACAAGGCAGCTTTATTTAACATTATTTCCTCAGAGGGCAAGATTTGTTGACAAGATGTAATTATCTTTAAATTATCTGTACATGGTTTTCGAAGATTTTTAACCTGTATGCACTTTTTTTTCCTTGTTGATATCATAATGTAAAGCAATAGCGTGTTTTATAGGCTGCAGTCATCACATTGAGGCACTAGCAGTAGACATATAATAATTCGATTATTGTTCTACATAACAGCTCTCTGAGAAACTGAAAGGCAAGGACAATATTGTAATGGCTCGTCTAAGTGAACAAGATGCCACCTGACATTTAGTTGATTAGGCTTTTATAAGTAAATCCACCTTAAACAAACCCAACATATGTTCAGTAAACAAGTTCATTAATTTGCACCAGAGCAAAATTAGGATGATACAAAATGATATGCAGTGCAGACATTGTCCAGAGTGTCATTAATAAAGGAACAAAAAAAATGTTGGGGATGGAGAGCAGGCAAGTGCAGTTGACACGAGACGATGTAAGGTGAGGTAAGAAAGGAGTGAATTAATGGTGAAAGGAAGGCAAAGTGTAACTACCCAGAGAGAGTTTACCTTTTTACTGTTGCAATCTCTATTTACAGGGCAGTTTTTACAATAAGTGCTCCCCTGCTACAGTAGATCCCAAGACTGTGTGTGTTCACAGCTGCTGGTTCCCAGTGGGACCAGCAGTTTTCAGAGAACCATTCATAGCGGCTAACTTTCAGTCAGATTCCCAACGTTCCCAAATGCAACATCCACATTTTTGTCTGTGCCATGTTTAAACCTGCACATACTACTGATCTTGGTATATTTCCAGAGACACAAACACACACACACACACACACACACACACTCACACACACACACACACTCACACACACACACACAGACAGAGCTACTATGCAGAACTACAGTATAACATTACCAATGTCAAGTAGAAGAAAATGAAGCCTATCTACAAGCAATTATGTTTTAGGTGATAAATGTGCTCATGTGACATCTCGTCTGTCAGCATTGTTACGCCTCATCAACAGATGCCCGTCTCGGGGGCTGCAGATGGAAATTTGCTCTGGCTTCACTACACACATCACTTCTCGTTTCTTGCAAAGCTTCTTTGCTGAATGTGTAAAAGAGTGTAGGGACAACACAGCATGCTAATGTCCTTTAACATACAGATCAGATCCTTGGGTCCTCGGATTGTATCATCTCCACGCATTTATCTTGGTTACTTTGGGATTATAAAGAGTAGTGTGGGAATTAGATTAGACAGTAGGATAAGATGCGAGGATGGATGGATGGGTGGAAATAAATGGCTTTTTTGAAAATCCAGAGTTTACAGAAATTCCTTGAAATGTGATTTAGTTCCACGATAACAAAAGTAGTAAATGTGATCTACATAATCATCTGACTAAATCAACTGTGTTTGCGCAGTAATAAATGGAAAGAGAAATAATGTATGCAGGTATGCATTTAGTCTGTCTTGTTGGTGTTAACTGTCAGTGCGTTTACATGCATTCGAATTACTGGCTCAGTCGGACAGAAATCGAATTATCCGTTTCATGTAACACCTTTGTTCGACTTTGTGTGGTCCAGCTACGGTCCAACTACGGTCCGATTGACACCCCTGGATTACTCGATCCGATGCGGTTGATAATACGACCATTGCGGCATGTAGCGGTGAATTGGACTAGGAACTGAATTTTTGTGTCTTTGCGCATGAGCGACATCCCGCCGCACTCCTCCCTTCATCCCTCCCGTGTCGTGACCCGGAAGTCGAAAGAGACGATAAATTCGACTGCCGGGAGCCTGGCCAGCAGAAAGCAAACAAACAATGCTAGCTATGGAGAACACAAGAGCCACCACACATTTCTGGACCGCAATGCTCTCTGTTTGCCATCTTTCTCGAAATGTGATGTTGTAGTTGGTAGTGGTGAAGAGGTCAAGCGGAAATGGCTGTATAACCAGGAGTTGTAATGAAAACAGCGCCACCTGTCGTATCGGAGGTGACATGTTTTCAGCCAATGATTGGAATTACTCACTGCCATGTGCAATGGAATAATAGTAGACCCCCCCCCCCCCCAAGATAGCAAAGTCTAACTAAAGCAATATTCAAATTATACCATCATGTAAACGCACTGAATGAGGAGTATATGGTAATTAATTAAGTCAGGAAAAAGAAAATATATTATCAACATTATGGGTTAAAAACAAAGATATGTAGTACATAACCAGTAACTGACAGTATTGTCCCAAATAAGAGCAAGTGAGAGATTGTGCCACTGCAGACGTCAGCGCGGAAAAAATATAATTAATGCAAAAAGAAAGCAACATTGACAACATCAGACAAAACAAAGACATATCATCCTCACCTCCTAGAAATAGCCGCATTACACTTTAATAGAACATAAACCCAGCTCCATAATGCTTATTTGATTATAATCAGTCGCGGTAACCATGTGTTGCTTCTGGCGCTTCATTCGGCTCTCGGAGCCCACCTCTGTAGAGACACAGCATTTATTTTATCAGCTACTCATTTAGGAGTTAATTTATGCTTCTAGCAGCGATTTGGGATGTTTCTGTGTGGGCAAATGGGCCCTTTTATTACTAAATGTTGAAATTATTTTGTAAGAGATTGTCTTTTCTCATCATGTGGCGTGTGGAGGACACAGGAGGCAAAAGAAGAAGGAGTCGGCTCCCTTTGCTGGTTATTGGCCCACTTTTACTACCATTGATTCTTTGGCATATAATACATGAAAGAAAAAGAAAACGATGAGAAAGAGGGGATCAGAGGTAGGGGGAGAAAATGAGAAGCAGAGTATCATGACTCAGGAAATGCTGGCAAAGGTGCAGTTATGATGGGATTCACTTAATGTGGTATGCTATTTCTCACTTGGAAGGAAAACAGCCATACATTACTGCGGTAACGCTGTCAACTAGTCATTCCACTGGCAGGCTGCTTTAGTACTCACTGCCAGGGTTGTGTTTGGAGAGAGAGAGAGAGAGAGAGAGAGAGAGAGAGAGAGAGAGAGAGAGAGACTAGATTGAAGAGGACAAACTATTAGCATGCTGTTAGCTTGCCGTGGCGCTCTTCCTCACTGTTAATGACCGCATGACACTGATTTTACGATCATGCCCTGCTGATGGGTGGCTCTACCTCTTGAGACGTGAAGGCAGCGCTGAGTCTCGGGGCCAGGTGCCATGATAGAGGAGTGAAGACGTCCTTGTGTTCACGGCCTGCTTTGAATATGTGTTGAAGTGGGCTGTGCACCGAGCAGAAATAGACGTCTTGCGTGAACAGAAATAATTTGTTTGGGGGCTTGTTCTGTGTGCAGATGATTGTTAAATGCCAAGGCTATCTTTCCAGTCACTAAACACACACACACACACATACACACACAGTATGCTCATTTTAAGAAATTCATATCAACAAGTTGTCAATGTTTGAAGAGGATGAAAATTCATGATGAACAGATGGGTTCGGGGAGAAACAGGTCTCATTTGAGTAATGCCAGTCCAAATTTATTTTCTCAAAATCTGGCACACGGGGACATCCCTTCAGCTGTAAATACTGATTTGTGCTCCAGCATATCTAAAGTGTCCTAAACATCTGCTGTTGTTAATGAGCAGACCTCTAAAAAGTAGAACTTTCCACTCTGTTTATACGACTTCTAATTAGATAACAAGTGAGTATGTATAGTATAAGGATAAGTGAAGACAGTACAACAGTATGATTCTGTAACTGTTGGTTCAATGTGTTTATCCCGTCCAGCTCCGTGTGATGCGGATGCCTTCTTCTGTCACAGCAACATGTGCATCAACAACACACTGGTGTGTAATGGCATGCAGAACTGCGTCTACCCCTGGGATGAGAACCAATGTAAAGGTGAGATGTTACTTGTTACAGCATCAAAAAGAGATACACTAAGATCTATTTGAGTGTTTCAGCACCACGGAGAGCAACGGGGAAACATCGGCTTCGAGCCTACGGCGAGCAGGTCCTGTGTATTCTCTTACTTGTGCTGTTAATTTCCCCAATTTCCTCTGCAGTTTGATCCCTAATACACTCTGAATTTGAAATCCACCAGATCTATACATTGATCCCCAATGTCTCGCCACTGGCTGCTCTATAATTTATCTACACCTCAAACTGAGATTGTCCTACTCCAGCTGCTTCGGTTGCTACATGATGCTTTTCCAATCATTAGATGTGTGAAGACGTCTGCGTAACACTGACAGTGAATTAGTCTTCTGTTCCTCGGCTTTTCATCACCCATCACTGCGTTCCAAGAACATTAGATGAGATCTTTACACTTCAATATATACAACTTATTTGTGATGGTTGTTTCACTGTTCTTCACTTGCAGTTTTTCCTGGTCCGATGTGAGGTTTTGGGGCAGGGATGTCTATGTGTACAGATTGTAAAGCACTCTGAGACAAATTTGTAATTTCTGAAACTGGGCTATACAAATAAACTGAATTGAATTGAATTGCACTTTAGTTGGTTTCTAGTTAGTTTTTGCTTCAAACATATACAAGAGACACGTTTACACTCCACCACCTGGGAATCTAGAAACTAAAAAAAGCAGCACACAGAGATGCTATGGTGCTGTAACTCTCTCTTAAGCATGGCAAATGACAAATTGCCTCAATTAATTAAATCTGATACTGCCTATTCCTCATTCAGACTGAGTTACCGTTGCACCCTACTGTCAGAGTTTAAAACTGTGCAGAACTCAGCATGAAGAGTCCTTGTTTCTCCGCCTGTTACTCTGTCTTCCACCTTCTCTCTGCACTAGTAGTAACACACAGTGGTACTGCAGAGCCCACATTTGTTCTCATTAGTGGTAAAATGTCAAGCTGTATTCTGTTCTGCTTTACATTCTGAATGTAACCGTTTTCTGTGATTGAAGCTTGGTGTGCTGTGCTACACTATCATCCAGCATGTAAATGCCACACCACTCCACACTGTTAGTCAGCCTTTGCGGGTTATTTGACCATATTAGGGATATCTAATGGTAGTCATGGCCTTAATCTCTTACATGATGAGGTCCATTTGTTAGAGATGTGTTTTTACATGAGCTATGGTCTCTCCTTCTTTGAGCTCAGGACATCTTTATGACCATTTGCTAAGCCCCACACAAGTACTGTTGCTATTCGTTCTTGCATTGTATAAATGAGGCTGTTCACAAAGATAACTCAACGATGCATGATGCTAAAACACTGAGGCTAAAGCTAACGTGTCAGCCGGCTATAAGTCAGAATGTAGATGCTTAGTTTTTTTAAACGGCGGTTTCAAATTTAATTTTGAAAGAAAAATAATGACATAAGCATACACATCCAGAAGGAAAATACAAGAGAAATAATAGTTTTCACAATAGATATTACTCCCATGAAAATATATTTAATTATCACACTGCTAAGTAGCACATCTCAATAGAGAGCGCATATTGACAGAACACCTGCTTATTATATTAAATGTTGATTAGAATAAAATAGCTTTGACGAACAAAATGTGACTTTCTATGCGTAGATTTTACAACCAGTAGCCTCCATTTCCCAACAAGAATGATAAAAATAAACATGCCTATTCTATTCAATTCAGTTTATTTTGCATAGCCCAAAATCACAAATTAAAATGTTTCCTTAGAGGGAATTACATTCCATAAACATACGACGTCCCTGTCCCAGGATCTCACATCGGATCAGGAAAAACTCCCCAAAAAAGCAGAAAAAAACCTTTCAAGGGGAAAAAAGGAAAGAAAACCTCAGAAGAGCAACAGAGGAGGATCCCTCTCCCCAGATGGACAGAAGCAATAGAAGCCATTCCCTCCCTGAATGCTCAAGGTTTCTTCCGTTGTTTTGCCCGTTATAAGGTTTTCAATTGATTTATCTTTATATAATCACAAAAGTCAATTAAGAATCAATTCTCATTTAGAATTTCGGCCTGAGGCAGAGTAGAAGTCGATAAAAGACATTAAAACTAGATGCAACCAGTGCAATAAACAAACATTAGACAAACTAAAACATCAGAATGTGAAATGTGTTCCAAAGAAGTAAATTAAAAAGCAGGGAGTGATCAGAAACTATTGCTTGTGATGAGTTATTATTTAAACGGGGAAACATGTCGTGAATAAGTGCAAACCATTCCAGTCACTAGATGTAACTTATTGATTCCCAAAGGAGGAGGATTTGCTTGAAAGTGTGAGGTTTTGCCAGTTTTCCCGTGTACGCATAGAGCATCCAACAACAGAGGGTGTCTTACTGTACAGATTTAAAAGACCCCTGAGGCAACTTGAAAATATATGTGTGATATAGTGTGTGTTTGTGCTCAGCTGTCAGAATAAACATCCACACTTGTTATATACAAACTCTTTATATACAGAGTGTCTCTGTTATTCTCACTAAAGTTCCCTTTCTGTTGTGATGTTGTTTTGTTTACCAATATTCAGAGAAGAGGAAAGCCAACATCTTGGACAACCTGAACAACACAAATGGGACCATCATTGGCGTCACTTGCTGCATCGTCCTCATCCTCCTCATCATCTCCGTCATCGTCCAGATCAAGCAGCCACGTAAAAAGTACATCCTTCGACGCGAGGACTTTGACCCCACCATGTTCCAGGAGGTCTTTGAGCCGCCGCACTACGAGCTGTGTACTTTACGGAGCGCTGCAGCGGCCTCGGCAGACTTAGTCGACCTGGCGGAGGACTTTGAGAACTACCACGCCCTTCGCCGTGCCTCCTCTCGCTGCATCCACGATCACCACTGTGGCTCCTTCTCCAACCTCGGCAACGCCCACATATCCCAGCTGTCACTCAGTGGACGAGGAAGTCGCGGGAACCTGAGCGCTCGAGACGCGGCGGGCGCCACTCTGCTCTCAGACCTCCCGCAGCCGCCCATGGCCGTGCGGCCCTTGCTGCCGTCCTCTGGAAATCGGAGGAGCATCTTGGTCATGAAGCACAGCTACTCACAAGAGGCCGCGGACAATGGATGCGACCTGGACGACGACCTGGAAGAAGTTCCCACCACCAGCCACCGGCTTTCACGCCACGAAAAGGCAGTACAGCGGTCAGTATTCATAGATTTCTGATGAGGAAAGAGCAGCAACCGTAGAGTTAACTATGGGGATGTTTGAAATGTGTGTGGGATACTTAGACCTACATACATTTATATTTTCCTCTTATTTTAGCTTTGTTCTTCCTCTTCCTCTCATTATTATTTTTTTATATTATGATAAGCATCTTGTTTTGCATTGATCCTTGTTCTTTCTCCCCTTTCTATCATTACAAAGTTATTTTTTTCACAAAGGGCTTAATTATAACATGTAAAATGTGACCCCCGCTAAGTTTTTCCTCAGTCAACTATTTCACTCAACCATATATTGACGTTTGTTACGGCTCTTGAAGGAAATATAGACCTCATTTTAGAAGAGACTAATTCTGAAGTCAGTCCAGTTGTGACTGTTAAAACAAGGGCTTGAATCTGTGCCTCGTAAAGACGTAACTTAACTGACATGAATGCAAGTATTACAAAATATGCATTTATTTTCCTAACTGGTATACGGAAATTGTATCACCTATATTATATATAAAGCTTAGCATATTGGCATGAACAAGATTCTCTCTCTAAAAATATATATTTTATTGTGTACTTGCATCGTTACTACTTGAAAGTTTCGGAGAAAATCAGTTCCTGCATGCACTTTTGACGTGCTCTTTCCAAAGTGGTCTTCACTGTTTATTCATGTTCTACAAGTCTGCATGCGAGGCTGCCAGTGACTAGCGAGATACTAATGATGGTTGTTGCTGTTATATAGCACATTATGCATTCTGACCTCTCTATGCAAAAGGCATTTGATATTAAATGAAAGAGCCATGACATTGCAGGTTCTGCCTCATTGGCTCTTTGAGCAAACATGAATCAGAGTACAACACAACTAGGGTCTAAGAGACAAATTCAAGGTAAGCAACCCTATCCAACAATCAAAATATATCTATGTTTTTGTGTAGTTACCATTTGCCCAGTCAGTATATACTTTAATGTAAGTTAGTTTTTTTTTTCTGTGATTTTTGCCCGGGTTTATATATTGTTTTTCTATGTTTTTTTTATTTCTTCATTTTCACCAAGATGGTTTTCTTGCTTGCAGCCATCTTGCCTTCCGACTGAGTTTGTTTGAAGTATTTGTGATGCTCGAGTTCACTGTATGTCCCTCCGAGGACATACATTGTATCACTCAGTGGACATTCATTAGCATGGACGTTTTCAATCATCCTCAGTTGAAAATGTTATCAAATAATATGTCTAACCTCTGCACTTTTCTCCCAGTAGGCCCACAGCAAATATGTCATATCACTCATGTGATCACTTGTCCAGATAAAAGCACAAATTGGAAAGCAGACACAATCCCACAGGATCATGAAACTATTCATGATATATGCACACACTAAAGACAGCACATAATCTCTTTGTAATTTACAAATCTTTACTGATCACACATTTATACTGATTTCCTCTGTAGTTATGCATGCTGTAGTTATGCATGCTGTTATTTTTTGTTTGATTGATGGTGAAGCATAGTATTTATGCCTGTGTGTAACAGTTCATGTGTATGCTCCACGGCTGTGCTTTCAGAAGGATGCAAAAAGCATAATACGATACAGTAATACGAACATTTTCGCTGAATACATGTAAATAACCAATGAGTTGATGAAAGAAAATTACATTTCAATGCAGAGTTATAGACGTTCATGCTTGCAGCTTTATGCATGCATAAAATGGAGCAGTCACATAAAGTGCTACCTATTGTTTTGTCTTTTTATGTGTAAAGTGTGTGTATGTGTGTCTGCTTATGTTCTACATTATGTTGCATTGTCTCCATCATTTAGACTTCTTGAAAATAGTGCAATCCTGGATCAGTACGAACGGGCGTCACTCTCATATGAAAAAGCGGAGCGGAGATTTACACCAGCATGATGATGATGATGATGATGATGATGATGATGATGATGATGATGATGAAGAGACACTTTGACGAAAGGATATTGAATATGTAATCATGAACACAAAGGACTAGATGAAATGCTGCGAAGCGCATCAGCTCTGTACGTACTGTAGTCAACCCATATTTGATGTCTTTGGAATGATCATGAGTACAGATTATTCATTATTAAACTTTACATTTGGGATGTTAGTCAGAAACATGTCTGTCATTGTCATCGATTCCTCACTGATAACTAAATGAATGTGACCCAACTTCTCATGTTTATTTGTAAGCATGTATTTTTCAATGAATTGCCCACATACTATGATTTTTATAGCAAACTATAGATGCTTACAGTTTGTCAAACGAGGATGATTTATTTTATTAATGAAAGTTTTAATTAATTACTAACCTTAATACATTTAAAGCTGTTGGAATAACCAGAAGCAGTATAATTTGGATAACAGTTCAAGGCCGAGTTGTGTGGCTTGTGCATGCGTCTTTTGTATCCATCAAACATTAACTTACTAACATTAAAATATGAAAAGCACCCATCTACTAATAAACGTTGTAGGACATAAAGAGTAGTGAAAAAAAGCATCTTCAAAATTAATTAATTGCACTGCATGCTGTTGCTAATCCAAATAATTGGGTCAAGATAATTGCGCAAAATAATTTTACCATTTTCATCTTTCACATTTTAAAATGTCCTTTTAAGTATGTTATGGACATTTTTATTTTGACAAAGAAATTTTATTTCGGCAAAGAATATTTGTCTTCTAACTCTTTCACTATAGGAGCTTAATATCTTTGTATTAAAACAGACTTTTATACAAATTGAAAGGATGATTTTTACAGTTACTCAAATTATCTTTCAGGGCTGGTTTTACTGATGCTTTGTAAAAAAAAAAATTAAAATAAAGCTTCTCTTTTTTTTTATTGGCTTTTGGTCAACAGTTCCTCTGTCCCTTTAGTGTGTCCTTGAACTGTAAACACACACGTTATCCATGTCTCACCTTCATAAATAGATAGATGCTTGTTTATTTGTCGTGTCTGATCTGCTTTAGACGACCCAAACCAAAAGGATTTGTTTCACCAAGCAGTCCAATAAAATTAATCCTAGATGGTTCAAATAATCACAGGTATCTAACAGTTTGTTTTTATGAGATTGAACCCATATATTCTGCAGAGGGGACAGATCGGTCTTACACTCTAATGACGGTCACTGTTGGCAGGCTACTTTTGTAGAAAAAAACTTTAATATATTGAAACATAGAATAGTAGATCAGCTGTGAGCACAATGAGAACCAAGTCACATTCACTGGCATTGTTTGTCTCACTTTATCATTGCCTGAGTTCCAATGTTCTTCTTACTGTCTCTGTTTTTATGGTATTTACCATCTATGTGTACATTATTTTCTGTATTCAATGTCATGTATGTATAATTTACATTCATGCTCTCCTTTTCCTCCATATATACACACACAGATCTGTATGTCTGCACATACTGAATAAAATGTTTCTTTTCTATACACGCATCGCTCTCATGTCTGTGTGTTGTCTCTCGGTTTAATAATTTTTGACAACACTTCATTTAAAAAGCAGTCAACACAGCTCGCACAATTACCCATCTTTTCCTCTCTTCTTTACCCTCTCCTGAACACACACACAAAGTCACAAAGTCATCTTCCTGTATATAGATGGAGGCAGACAGCTCAGTAATTAAGTAAGTCTGAACCAATTTGATCACAAGCAGCCCAAGCAGCAGATGAGAAAGGTGAAGGGCCCAGAAGAGACTTAAAGTAATAGTGTTTTCATTTCTCTGCAGATACATCAAACAGATGCAGCATCATTCCTCTGCATCTTGCCAAGTTTGACAGCTTACGAAGCTAAGGTTTAACTTCTTGAGTGAACTGTTTCCCCGAGCAACTATATGTAGAGATTTGTGATGAGAGAAAAAAGCTTTGTGGTGTATGCAAGTGTTTCTTCTTTACTTTGGGAAGTGCATTCTCCCCATACCTGTGCTCCACAAGTGGCCAGGATTGATGAGCGGTGGAACACAGATGACGTCAGATACGGCACTGAAACTTTGTTTTTCTGAAAAATAGAGTACCTTTAATGTAAAGTTGTTCTTTGAGAAGAGGAAAAAAAACAATCAGGTTTTACATTATTTCATTATTTTACATAATTGTAATGTTTCCGTCAAAATATGAAATTGTAAATTGCAGCTGCTGATTTCACATTTTATTTCTTATTTTGATGTCATTTATTTACAGTAGAGTATCAGGTTGTTTTTTTATCCCAACAAGTAAAGAAAGCCTTGTTGAGAACACAAACAAAATGAATGTTTGAAATAAAGTGATGTTAGACTTCATTAATTGGTGCAGAGGCTAAACTCTATTGACCCATCAACTAACGTTTATTCATTCAAATTTCACATATGTCTCAACATTAATGACTTACTTTATCTGTGTCAAACTAAATTTCATTGTGGTGTTTTTTTAACCTGTTTGCATATTTATTTCATAACAGAAAATGCTGGATATAACGTTTTCAATAAACTAATGTTTACTGATTTTATTGTGATTATTTATTTTGTCTGTAACATATGCTTTTTTTATAATAAACCAAAAACATTTAACATTTGGTCCATTAATAGATAAATGACGCAATACATTACAATATACCCTGTACGTGGTGGCTACAGACACCCACACCATAGAGTACTACAATAACGAAAACAAACATCATTTTCGGAACAATGGACACACAATAAATGTTATAGAACATAGATAACAATGCAACGTATCCCGATAGGATGGTTCCAAAAGCGACACGTATTATTAACTCCGCAGTCGTCTCAGAACGCGCAGTGCATAGAGACAAAATCAGTAAACATCTTTACATCACCATCGGCACATTTAGCGACATACAATACATTTATTCACTTCTATGTACTCATATTAGTGAAGATATTTCAATATGTTAACATAGAAACAACATTTAAAACACATTTACTCACACGGAAAACCACCAACACGCGTCACAGTTTTCTGCTGCTTCGCTAGAGATATATATATATATATATATATATATATATATATATATATATATATATATATATATATATATATATATACACATTTTTATATATAATCTAAATATTTATAAATGTATTTATTTATTGCTTATTTAGGTTTTTTTATATGTTAGTTGTTTCTTATGATAGTTTTAGTTTAGTTTAATATATGTAGTTTTAGGTTCACTGATTGGGCAACACTGGGCACCTGTGGTTATATGTAGAGGTGGGTAAGCACAGGACCAGCATACATCAGGGTGGTGAATATTTGTTTTTTACCACAGCATCAGCGAAGAGTGTCAGCGTTTTGTTTCTTCGTTTTGTTTGTCTGGAAAATAAATTATCAAAATCAACATACTGGAATGGACGTT
The DNA here is from genome assembly GCA_036178185.1 of Liparis tanakae. Classification (NCBI taxonomy): domain Eukaryota; kingdom Metazoa; phylum Chordata; class Actinopteri; order Perciformes; family Liparidae; genus Liparis; species Liparis tanakae. Next base: position 11,124,688 of record CM070096.1, on the reverse strand, counting down.
ACTTTTCTTTTGTTTGCGTCAACTCAGAAACCCACGGTGCATCAGTAACAATTTGATGTATAGTTTTGTTTGATTTCGAAAGACATATGAACACTACATTTACAGTGAATAATTGAAGTAAACTCTTGAGTAAGAATAAGATAAGATAAGATAAGATAAGATAAGATAGTCCTTTATTAGTCCATCAGTGGGGAAATGACAAGATTACAGTATCATTGCTCACAAGAGAATACAAAATTAATAATAATAGAAACAAGTAATAGAAGTAATATAAATAAGCATTAAAAAACAGTAGAATATGAATGTACAGGATAGAAAGGTATATATAAACAAAAAGTACTTAAACGTATTGCACATGATATTGCACAAGGTATTTGTGATAAAGTGCCGAAGTGACCAAGTTCAAATCAGTTGTCAAGTCAAGTGGCCTCCTGTGAGCTGATGTGCTGACGTCAACAAATAAACTGATGTTCCAATCACAGAAAGACCGTCATCCACTCCTTCGAGTATGGACTCCCAAGACCAAACCCCCAAGTCCAGACTCCAAAAGATCACAAGTCTGTACTCGGTCGGTGTACTTGGAATTGCAAAACGGCTGACGTCTCCCATGAATCCGAAAGTGAGTGACGACAAAATCCTGCGCCTAAGACGTGCGAAATAGTGCGACCGATTTTTAACACAGACCAACACAGCACCGTCGTGACCGAATCTCCTGAGTAGGTTAGCTAGTTGGTGTTGCAAGTTGTTCATTCATGACGCAAAATAGGTCACGTCATAATATTTGTAAAGCTTTTGCGTGCTGTCGACCCCGCTAACATACACGCGCTCAGCGTGCTAGCTCACAGAGGACACACTCATGGCGTACACGCAGCTATTAAAAGCCCTGCTGCACCGGAATCTACAACACACCGTGACGAAATGTAAACTCACGCATGTCAGGTTGCTCATCCTCACGCACAGGACCGCGTCCACAGTCTCGCGACTGACCGTCCGCAGTAGAGTCGAGGCTCCTTCGTCCGTCCTGCCAGTGCTGAGCGGCTTCATTCAAGCGCAGCCGCGGAGGGGCGTTCAAAGCAGCCCCGATGAGAGAGACAGGTTGGTCTCCAGGTATCAGAGCCCGACGCCTTCAGCTGGACAAAAAGGTATTTCAATGTAATGGATTTGTGGATTGTATTATGTTCATTGATAGAATATACTCTTATTGATTTTGTCCACGAATAGCATCTGAATCGTGGCAAGTCGCCCTCACAAAGTGACGAATGCAATGTGTGAAAATGTGCTTCTCTGGTCCAGGAGCCAATTTGTTTGTGGAATAAAGCAATCACCTGTTTGCATTTGTGAAACTATAAAAAACAAATGTATTCTACTTTTTAATGTACCAAACTGTTACTTACAATTGATACTAAACTGTTGTTTAATAACTCGGACCCTCAACATCCTCCAGTGAAAGAAGCTGGCAGAGACTTCACCTACCTGATAGTTGTACTCATTGGACTAGGGGTGACAGGTGACTACAACCTCAAGATGTAAAGGTCATTTTAAATAAAATAATGCAAATGGATGCTAACGTGTGTTCTGTTGCACATGTTTCAGGTGGGCTGTTATTTGTGGTGTTCCAAGAGCTGTTTTCCTCCTCAAGTCCAAATAAAATCTACGGGAAAGCCTTCAACAAAGTCAGGTTAGACCCAGAGGTGAGAACGACATCACAGGTTGCTGAGGCTAAACAGTCTTTTCCTAAAGGTTCAATAATATAACGGAAAAAATCTCCTCCAAAAGTACACAAGCGTGCAACACTGTAAACTTTTCTGCATTGCTCGGAATTTGTGAATTATTGGTATGTAGTATTGACTTGTAGCTTACCTATTCTACATTCAAGTCAGTGCACAGTTTGAAGGCTTCTCCTGTTGAAAAGAAAAGTACACAAAAATACATTTCTGTTTTTTGAAAATGTAGGTGATTGGTGCATTTGGGGAGCCAATCAAGTGTTATGGGGAGACTACCCGCCGAGGAAGGAGGCAGCAAGTCAGGTGGGTATTTTGCTGCTTTGTAGAAGCTGTTTATTGATAGTATAAGTTAGTAGTGATGAGGTATTGTGTGTGTGTGTGTGTGTGTGTGTGTGTGTGTGTGTGTGTGTGTGTGTGTGTGTGTGTGTGTGTGTGTGTGTGTGTGTGTGTGTGTGTGTGTGTGTGTGTGTGTGTGTGTGTGTGTGTGTGTGTGTGTGTGTGTGTGTGTGTGTGTGTGTGTGTGTGTGTGTGTGTGTGTGTGTGTGTGTGTGTGTGTGTGTGTGTGTGTGTGTGTGTGTTTCCACATAAGTCATGTGGAGTACCTGAAGGACGGACTGAAGCTTATGAGACTTAAGTTTTACATTGAGGGTTCGGAGCCAGGCCTTAAAGGAACCGTACACTCTGAGTCCAAAGAGGTTGGTGTTTGCAGTTTATAAAATGGATAGGACATGCCAAAGCGGTACCGTTCATGTTTAGCTATACCAATATTTAAAAAGTGTTATTCCACATCTAGTAGTAGAGACTAACTGTACAGAGGTCACAATTAGACTGGTATTTTGCACAACAAATATTGTGCTTTTTTTCTTGTTGATATATCTACTAGATTGAGATTGTTTTCAAATTATATTTTTTTCATTTCACAGAATGCCGAAACTGGAAAATATGAGTTTCGTTACATATTTGTGGAAGTAGATACCTACCCGAGACGAAACATCATCGTGGAAGATAACCGATGAGCAAGATAGATAACTCTAAGTGTCTCTTCACTAGAAAAGCACTGTGAAAATGTGAATTATTTTGTGTTGTTGGACAAATAGCTCAAGATTGACTGTAATTGGAACTTTAATTTACTATTAAAAACTTGTATTGAACATCAACAATGTTGGCTTACTTTAACTTTGCCACAACAATGAAGCATTTGTCATAGAGCTTTTCTTACACATGTGCTACAAATCATGTTTTGACTAAAAGAGAAGATCATCTTACTTTTGTAAGTAAAAGAATGCAATCAAAAAATATTTTAAATTGTAATACAAATGTTGTCTATTATATGCAGAAATATATGTATTTTTTTAGCTATTGTATTCTGCTTATAAATAACCGTTGTCATTAACAGACACCCTGTATAGGCTGATGGGCTTGCTTTTCTTTTCAATTTATAATTGTTGTGTTTTGTTTACTAGATAATTCTGTATTTGGTAGTCCTTTTGAAATGCGAAACAATGACCACTAGATGGAGTCAAAGATCCGCCATATAACAACAACCTCATATGACCTTTTATATTTAATTTTGACGTAAATGCGTGTTTTAAAATATTTTTCCCTACATGTTGGAAGGTAAAACAGGGAAACATTGAACATCTTATTTTATAAACAACGTATTGTTGATACAGATATATTACAGAGACATGTTTAATGAAAATATAAGGGGAGGGGGAGACATGACATTGGACATTGGACAGTCGACGTTTATGAGATTGGAGTGAGACACGGAGAACATGCGATGTGGTGATCTTCGCAATAAAACATCTTTGATGGGACACATCGAAGGAACAGGCTCCTAGAACAGTCATGGAACAGAATTATGGAACAAGCTCAAAGCTTAGCAGAAAACACAAGTAAACAAAGTTGGTTGACTTTAACCATGTTATATATAATGATAAGGTAAAGTTATTACTATTATTAGGGCCCGATCACTGAATTATTCAAAGAACCTTGTTTCTTAAAATGTTTATTATTTAGATTTGCGGTCAGAACAATCAAAATGCTGTAGTTATAAAAGCTTTGAGTTGTCATCAACCAACGTGGATGTGGTATGGAGACAACACCAACAATGTAATCTTTCTGTGACAGCACAAATAACATCTGTGCTGCTAATATAATGGTCACAAAATAAATAGAAAGACATTTTCTTCAAGCAACAACAGCACTTGAACGCTAAAACAAACACTTCAAATGTGGGAGAAGCTTACGGAAAACCCTGAAGGCAACCCTGCCGTGAGCACCGCCCACTATTAAACCAACGGAGTCAGTATGTCAGTTTACGAGAACGCTTTACGATTAGTTTAGTTGTTTTTTATTTGAAGAGTAGCTAGCCGATCAACTAGCTAGGATCATTGTATGTGATACCAAGGAGATATATCCATAAAGTAGGTCCAGTGTTGTGTCCGCAGAAACGCTAACATAAGTTAACGTAAAACGTTCGTCCCTATTGTTGTTGTTGTGGCCTGCTATCCTACACGATAGCCTTCAGCTAACTAAACTAGTGGTAGCCTCAGCTTGATTTGATCCTGGAGCTCTGCTCGCGTCACATCTGAGACGACCAGGGCGACACTTTCAAGATAATTCACAAGCCGAGTCGTCGCGAAACGGTAAGTTCAAAAAACCCGTTCCCGTGTTTGCGTTCAGCTAAGTTGGGTAACGTTAGCTAACGTTGAGCTAAACGCTCTATCTTTTTTAAGTCCCAGAAAGTGCTTTTCCATTTAAACTCAACCTCGCTCAAACGGCGAGATGCTCTGAGCTTCTGGTTCACTTCAAAGCGAGTTGTTGTCGACTTCATCTATGTATTGATTGATTAAATAAAGCCAGGTAGCTTATAGAATAGGGAACTAGCTAATCACTTACTAATACTTCTTATTGTTTTCTGGGCAAGTTGTGGTATTGTGCAGGGATCAGCGAGTGGTTTCCCAGCTATGAGAGCCTCTGTTCACTAACTGGCATCTCATAAAAACAAATGGAGCTGTACTGGTACATGTGAGTATACCTTGTAGTTATTATTGCATTGCTTTTTCAAGCTAAAGCTGGAGTATAAAACTGATGTGTAAAGTTGCCTATCCCTTACTCATCCCCCCTCCCTCTCGCTCTTTCTTTTCAGAGTTGTAATTCTATTCATCATTATCAAGATATTTTTCTATGTTTGCTGGTACCGATCGAGACAAAGGCAACTGGAAGCATACTTGAGCAACCCACGCAATGCTCAGATAGTCATTGTAGGAGGAAGAGCCTACCTTCATCAGATGTGTGAGAGACAGAGTGTAAGTGCAGGCCCACACACACATACACACATACAATATTTTAAACTATACGGCAGAATTGGTTTTGCCTTTTTTACTCTGGTTTAGCCTAATTCTAAAGTGTGGGTATTAACAATAATCCCTATGTGGGCTGAGACTTGAGCATGACCCTGTTTGATTTCATGTTTACAATTAAGAACTTTTCAGTTGCTGTAACTTCAAATATCGCTGTTTAATTGAGCTTCCGTATATAACCGTGTTCAAAGTGAACTTAAAGGTTAACTAAATCCTCGCATTCAGTTTGCTCTCTCTTGTGGTCTTCTAGCCAGCAGTGAGGTTCCACTGTCAGTCCACCGCAGTTACCAAGTCTTGAGACTGTTTCTCCACGGTGAGGGAGAGCTGAGCATTCGGCCAAAGCCAACGTTCAAATCCAAGCAGAAGCATATAAGCTAATTTCGCACAGAAATAAAGCTTCTTTTTTAAAAAAAAACATTTTTTTACGGACTGTATGAATGTTATCAGGAAAATCATGTTGACGTTGTATACCATTAATACTCTTTGTTGGCCCTGTGGCAGATACACTGGAAGTTGTGCATCACAAAGTGAAGTCCGGCCCTATTCTCAGAAACAGCCACAGTTACTGTAGTAAGAGAAAGTCAAATAAGGTCACAGTTGTGTTACATTTTTGCAGAGGAGTTGTTTGCTCTCTTGAAAGGGCATGTGGTTTCCAATCGGTTACTTTCCCAGGACAGGGCACATTACAGTTTTTAACATATTGAGCCAGTGTGTGGATGAGTATTAATAGGCGTAAGCTTCTGGTTTACATGTACTGTTGCTCACATTTTTTGGTTACCATTTTGTTTGACCTTGTTGATAAAGGAGGTCGGGCAGAGCAAGTCACAGCCTTGACAGCCGTTAGTAAATGTAGCGGGGCCCTTTTTTTGGCTCATAAGCAGTTCAACCATGCATGTCAGATTTTTTTTTTTTTTTTTTTTTTTTTTTTTTTTTTTTTTTTTTTTTTCTTCGTGTAAATATCATCTGTAAAGACACAAACAGCGACGCAGGAGGAGACTGGTTTACAGACGGCAATGTGTGCCTCTCCCAAGTTTTGGTGATTTCCCACGTCAGAAAATATCCAGTTGTCAGTCACTGATGTTCTTTAGTAAAGATATTTGGGAGAAGAAGATAGCGCCTGGAGATTCTGATTAGTGAGTGTGATCTGTGATCTGTTTTGAGCTCCGCTTCAAAGAATCTCCTTGTCACTGGTATGACCTTAATAACTATCTTTTTGTTTTGTAACTTCTTGCTGACGCTCATGCCCCTTAATACATATTATTAAACTCAGCCAAAAAAATACAGGGTTATTTTTTATTGTTCCCTTCAAGTGCTTCGGGGTCTTTCTGCTTCACTGCCTCGCTATAACACCTGGATGCGATCTCTGTGACTTAGGTCCCTCCCAAATGTATGCTCTGAATCATAGAAAAACAGTTTCTCTAATTTTTTTCCCACTTTTCCCAGTCCTTCGTGGTTATTGCAAAAGATGTTGCAAGAATGGAAAAAGTAATCAGCACATATCTTTTAGGAAATGATTAATTGTTGTGACGTCTCCATAAATGGTAATGCTACTCATTTTTTGGTAAGCTTGACACTGCCCCGGCCTTTGAGAGATTTATTATTGCAGTAGTTCCATCTAAGAGGCACTAACAGAGATATTTTTAGAGTGGCGTGTATTATTTGTGTAACAGGAAATCTCCCATTTGTAAAAATAAATAAATAAAACAGTTGAAACTCAGATCCCTGGGTTTACCCAGATCAGTGGACATGAAGTTCAATCCAGTTAAAGAATCTGTTCAGACACACAGTTGAGGCCATGTAGCTCGCTGAAGGTCACCCTAAGATGATCCTATTGAAGTAATTAAAAGACAATGTCCCCAAATACCAACGGTGTGTATTGAAAGGCTTGGGCCACAGAAAACCGTTTTTAGTGAAGAAAATGGTAACACATTTTTTTTTATCTATTTTTAAATGATCTAACAAATAATGTTTAGATCAAACATGAGCTATGAAACATTTAAATGTCTTTTAGCCTTAAGGCCTCAACTGTGTGTAAACTGCCTAATTTCATGTTCCAACCCGTGAAGTCCTTTTACGTTTCCCTTGTGCGTTTCTTTTACCTTTTGACTCTCCTTTAGACTCTTGTTCCTAATCTGTCCTGGTTTCACAACTCCTCTGCTTGCTTCTATATCCTCCTCTGCCTCCTTTCTTCCTCTACCTGTTGTTTTCTCAGCTGTCCTCTGGTGTATAATTTTCCCTGTTTGGATTTTAATGGAATGTGCAGCGGGGCGGCCCCACGGTCATCCATAACCTGGCAGCCTGAACGTTTTCTGGAGAGACCCCGATATGACTGGTGGAGGTCCTGAGTTTAAATGAATCAAACATGGTGTGTGTGGTTGTGAGTGTGTGTGTGTGTGGTTGTGTGTGTGTGTGTGGGGGGGTTTATGTAGTATCACTCGCTAATCTTCTTGGGCGGTCTTATTCACAGCTACCGAAAGTGACGTAGTGAACCCAGAAGAGCCACGGGGAGAAATATCTGATACATATAGGCCTCAGAGATGGTTGGAAGATTAATTGCTCATAGATTATTGAACTTCATTTTAGTTCTGTGGCCGCCTGAAATAGTGGCGACTCCAATAATGATCTTGAACACGGCAGGGCATGTTTTGTGCTGCATCTTTCTTCATCACACCGTCACTCCCACGGCAACAGGATGGCAATTTGAACTAATTAAAACTGTAGTCGAAGGTATCACTCGGTAATTAAAAGAAAATATTGAGTGGTTCCTCACAGCTGATGCAGGAGATAAAATGGCTAACACATTTGTTATAATGGTCAAACCTTAGAGATGCATACTAACTCATCACTCAGTAAAGTGAACGGCTTCTTGCTGTCATGCAAAATCCTAAAATCACCCTTTTTTAAATGTGTCTGATATTTTCTCTTCTTCATTTCAGTCTCTTTATTTAAACAGACTGAAATCCAAAATATATCTTTGAAAAGTGTTGCCGCCGACTGTAATGTGGACAGCCACGGCCCGTTTATGCGATTGTCTGGCTGACGCCTCGCTCCTTCGTTTTGTGTAAACGACTCTGTGGGCCGGTGACTTGCGTCATGGAGTTTGGGCTGACAACACTCCATGTTGGGCCGCCGCGTGTTGGGAAAACAAACCCGTAGAATACAGAAAAGAGCTGTAACACTGGCCGCCCAGCACGCCTCCCAGGTCGTGTCTTGCCTCCCAGGTTGTGTCTTGTCTGTCTGTGTTAAGTGATGTTTGTTCTTCTTGGCCTGGCGCAAAGAGTTTAGAGGAAGTATATAATCATGCTGGTGTGGACAGTGAAACCAATCGGGTTGGTGTCCTGCTGCTGTTAGCGCTGTTGACATTTGTATCGTTGGTATTGGCTTTTATGTTTACTGGTGTGTTTACACATGCTCCTGTGTTCTTTGGGAGAGTCATTAACTCTGTTTCCCTTTCCCTCTGTAGCAGACCTCTGTGTGGCCGAGTTGGTATGGTGTTCAGGAGGACCTGTCTGTAGAAGAGCCCTCCACAAACCTGCCACCAGCTGCATCCTTCTCCGACATGGACATGCCACCGCCATATGAGGCAGTCTCTGGAGGTAACACACACACACACACACACACACATACACACTCCCTCTGTAACGCAGTATACCACGTGTCTGCTGCTTGAGTGAGCCAGGAAGACTTCTTCATTCTCATGTTTGGTCCCACTTCTACACCCTCAGCCGTCGTATCCTGTAATAGGGAGTCTAGAGAAACCTTTTTTCGGGACTATTTCTGCAATCAGTGTTTCACTTTCTGTGATAGTGAGCCGAGGTCACTGGGAGAAGGTTTTCCAGTGGTGATGGCTTAGCTCCATTTGTTGCACTGAAAAGGATAAGAGAACTGAGCCTTTGTTCCCACTAACTGGCAGTAGAAAACAAATAATATTGACATCCATTTGTCCATTTTGACAAACTGTCAGTGGAATGCAGCACAAAACAAACTAATCAAAGGTGTACTAAACTGTAGGTTGCTATATTCTTATTGCGATGTGCTACTTAAGGCCGAAATGTGACCTTGCAGATCGCCTGCATTTTATCGTTGTGTTGTGAGAAAGAAAGCAACATTTCCCTTCAGACACTTGATCAACGTTTCCTACGGAAGCAAAATATTGACGTTGACCTTAATCCTCACAGAACGCAATCACTGATCAGAGTACAGTGGATGACTCGCCCCCTCGCTTCCCTTCTGACTCCCTTCAGCGTCAGTGTGTTGATTGCCAGACGGGACATTTATGTACCCGACTGATTGTAGGGGTCATTGCCACAAACGGCACACGTCCACCAGTTGAGGTCCAGGTCTGAATGCTGTTCCAGAGAGCAGTAATGTGTCTCTTCTGATTCAAAATGAAATCACACAGAGGACTTTGTTTACTTTGAAAGGGCAAAGTGTGGTCTTTACATTCGGTGAGTTCCTTTATTCTGTGTTCCCCTTTCTATGTTTCTCAACACGTCGTCATGAGCTTATGAATGAACACGCAAGCGATCCCGGTCAGTTGATGAATCTTTGAATCAAGACTGAGTCGCCTCATTAGCAGCTAATTTGATCTGAAGCGCTTGTTCCGTCTGGCGGCAGGATGTGGTTATAGGGGGAGATTGGTGACATTTCAGGACTAATTAAATTGAACTCGTATTAGCCCTCGCATAGGATAATATTTCCGATCAATGATACCAGAGGCTATCTCAGGGTATGCTTTAATACAAGTATTTGAACAATTTTTAATGCTACTAGGTGGGTCTTGAAGCCGTTCTCAAGTTAAAATATCTTTCTGCACAAATAGAAGTTAGCGTCAGTCTCTTTCTGCGACCATTTGAGATATTTCAGATATCCAGAAATATGGTAGCCATCGTCCTCAAAGACCAACGCTCACGAGAAACCTTTTGATGGTGTTGTTGGGCAGGGACCTGGTAAGGGAGAGGGGTTCATATTGGAGTGAAAAAGTAGCCAATTTTACAATCAGAGTACGGCAAGCGAGGGAAACAGTTGATCGAGCAGCAAGAAGACGAGGTGAACAACGTGGCAAACACAAGAAGGGCTGCAAACGTTTCTTTTCTTTTTGCTGCTCTGGGCTCAGTTTCTCTGTCCTTCCTCACCAGCACTGGGTTTCGGAGATTCTGACATTTTTGTTATTCCAAAAAAGAAAATTCGATGCACAGTCCGTCACAGAACAACACACGTGTCTCAGGGAAACAATGGGAGCGTTATTTGATGCAACTAAGCTAGTGTTGACGCATGTCTGTTTTTCTGACCACTGATCGACTGGTTGACCTGTGTTTCTACTTTCCTTCCAGAGGATGATCTGAAGCCCCCTCCTTACAGCGAGTGTGCTCGTGGAGATGAGGCCGACGCCGCCCGTCCCTCTGATCAAGCTCCTGTCTTTTCTGAGGGAGACTCCATTAGCGTAAACGAAGCCCCGCCCCCCTACACACTGTCCCCCCCTACACTAGTCTGTCAACAAGACTTCCCTGTAAGCCACGGTGAGTCCCGGTCAGCAAGCCGGCCCACCTAATCTGTCCTTGAATCCAGTTTGCCTTTTCCATGCACTGCCTTCCTACATTCAACCTCGGTGATCGTCGCCAGCCTAACTCTCCTCACATGAGAGCAGACGTTTATTTGGATATGTAAATGAAATGTGTGAGTGCGGGCAGGTTTGGTGGTTCATGGATCCAAGTTGTTTTTCTACTTTGTATTGTGTATAAAGAAAAAAGGATCTAATGAGTTTGGCAATAACAAATACCATCAGCCGGTGTGCCTGAGTCAGGAATACAGAACCCGCCTCCCAGCGGGGATGAGGATGGTACCCGTGACCTCTCAGCTCATAGGGGATCCGTGAGAAGCAGAGGAACGGATACCTGAAGTGTGTTCTGTTTTCTAAAGTTGTTCCCTCACGTCCAAGGCCACGTCCTTTCACATATCTAACCACTTGACTCATTCTGCAAGCATTTGGGGGAAAGTAGTTGCTACATCATATTTGAGACCTGACTTTTATGACCTTTTGTGTGTCTCTGTAGATGTTCTGAGCCCGGTAACTTAATAATATAATAATAAGTAATATCATTATAGACAATTCAAAACTTAGACCTTCTAATTAGATTTCAGTGCACCTTGCTGCAAAGTCGTGCATATTAAATACGTTGTAAGTGTTTCAACTTAAACAAACTGTTATAACTTTGAACACTTCATTAATTCTGCACGCCTATTATTTGAATACAAAGTTTGTTGACGGAGAACTGTTTCATAATGAATCCACTAATTGTCTTAAATAATGAACTCATTAGCATAAGTGGTTATGTTTAATATACCATGGTGATTATTATGGGACATTTGGCAGTTCAAGTGCCTATTGCATGTGTGACTGGAAGTAAGCGAAGACGAGCGGAACAAGTGAGTGAAATAGATGACCACTTTGAGGAGGAAGACGAGAGCTCGTTCTCTGTTGCTCATCTCCTCTCCTGCTGTTTCTGTCTGTCGCTGCCTTACATTAGCACCTGGATGCCAGAAATCAATAATCTGTGCAAACAGAATCAACATGAATTTGGTTATTTCTGTGTCTTTTGAATAAAAGTTGTGGGCTTTGGACAGTTTCTTCAGAAATCAAAGGAAAAAGTGTCTCACTCTCCCTCTTTTAAAGCGTATGAGAACCCATTTTCTGTCGTCTAAGTCCAGCTGTGAGATGATCAGATTAGTTATGAATTGTCATATCATCAAATGAAAATGGAAAACAATCCTTTGAAAGCAAATCCTCACAAGGCTGTAAACTTAGGCTAAAAACCTCTTCAACAAAACTCAGTTATTACTCTTTTTCTCATAATTGTTGCAAACAATAGACTAACCCAAACATTTTTTTTACTCTCGCTGTTTATTTCTTGTAATCTCCATGTTAATCTACCAGAGGCTGGTAGAGGTCAGCCTACTTGGTGTATCCCTGTGTTTATATCCTGTGCTATATAGTGATGCGTGGGGAGAAGTTGTTACTGGGCTTTTTCTGTATGCATTTCACAAAATCTGCGAACGCTGTAAAACGATGCATCCAAATGATCGACTTCTATGTTTGTTTCAGCAACAATGTTATCTGTGTACACTTTCTGAACATACCTGCAAGAAAATCAATATGAATGCTGTATCAATGTATTTGGGGCCTTTGGGATAGTGTAAGGGGATTTTCATGGAGGATCAGAAGTTGATATGAAACATGGTTTTAATGATAATCCGTCCTATTGTGATGCCACATTGTGGAGCATCCATCACTGAGGCCTTTCCTGTGGTTTTATAATCCGTCTGAAACAGATCACCTGCAATGTACAAATCTGAATGTAGCTTTGACCTTCGTTGACCTTCCATGGCGGCAGTGTGATGAGGACGATCAACCTGCTGTAATGTTTGATTAATTTGTGTTCATTCCCGTGGCGGTCGACCCATCAGATCTCTCCACTTAGAAGCTTTGTGAGCTTTGGGTTTTGATTCGGTGGAATCTGTTCTGTAATAAACTGTTGTTCATAATTGTGCTGGTGGTGTTTTCTTGCTTTACCTTGTTTGTGAATCACTTTCAAACAATTCCTCCAGTTCTAATAAAGACATCATGGAAGGATTTGTTTATTTTGATGGGAAATTACCTTTTGGGGTGTTGCACTTTTTAGTAGATTTAACAACGTTACTTTTCTGTTGGAAGTCTCGGGTTCAAACCAAGAAAACTTTGACCTCCTTAGGGTTATTTGCACAAACTTCAAAAAACTACCCCAGAGACACTCAAGACATTATATAACGTTCCACGGGCCGAGTAACCCTCCTCGTACCGGGTAAACAACTGCATGTGTCCCATGAGGTGCTTTTTCAAAATACTTGTCAAAATAATACATTTTATTTATGAGACAGGTTTCTTCAAATTCTTTTCCGACGACGACATTTCTTTTATTGTTTTTCATCACAAGCAGACTTTTCTTGGCGAGCTGCAGGGGGACGATACATAGGAGGGGGATTTTATTATGAAAAGACTTAACTTTGAAGGGTATTTCCTTGATTTGTCTAATTTTAAAACTGTCCTGTAAATTTAGTCTGAACTCTCTTAACAACCAGTCATGACACCAGTGATGAGTGGTGACCAAACACTGGAGAAATGCTCCTCTGAACAAAAGAGTATTGTCTTCGACCAAACCGAGATCCTGTAGTGTGCCACTAGTGGGCAGTCTTGCACCAGCGATGATTTCAGCCACGTTCCTGTGCAGCCTGCACCTGTTGCTGAGCCGACACGAGCTGTAATCCTGGTTGCTATGCTTCACTATTGATTGATGCGTTTGATTGCAGGTTGTTGTGACTGAAAATGGCTTCGAGATGTATGCCAAAGGGTTATTCTTCAGATGGAAAACAAAAAAACTTGGGCTTGATCAAGATCAATAGGGCAGCCCTCTTGTGGAATATGTAACAGAGTGGCTACTCAAGGACATTAATGTTTCATATCTTAGCCTCTCAGCTGCTGCATCACTAAGCTGCATACAAAGTAGCCAAGCTTGAACAATTCACAATGTCTACACTTGATTATGAACCTTTTTGGAAAGGGAAATATTGAGACAAATCTGAAGGGTTGGACTGCCCACTGAAAAAACAAGCCAAACCAAGAAAAAAGAAAAAAGATGCTCTCATCTCATTCTCATTCCTGTAATGGTAAATATATATATATAATATTATTCTTATTACTTTATTGCTTTATTGATTATATTGTTTATTTTATTGTAGGAGTTTAAGATATCACTTTAAACATTGAAGTAAATTAATCCGTCAAGAATGCAGCTATTATTCATCCATGTATTCAAACATGACATGAAACATATATATATATATATATATATATATATATATATATATATATATATATATATATATATGTATTGTATCAGTGTTAAATATAGTTAGTAGAGTTAAAGTAAATGTAATCCGTCAAGAATGCAGCTATTATTCATCCATGTATTCAAACATGACAGTATATATATTTATATTTATTTATATATACTTATATGTATATATAAATATGTATATATATTATATATATATATATATATATATATATATATATATATATATATATATATATATATATATATATACATATATATATATTGCGTCAGTGTTAAATATAGTTGGGTAAATACTGTTCGTCACTCCGTATGCAGTGCACTGGTTTGGCTTTGAGTAATTGATGCTTTCAGGGGAAATATTTGCATTTTGGGAAACAGACGACAATCCATCATTGAAACTGCTTTACTAATCATTACATCGCAGTACAAACAGCTGTATAATGAAGGCAACACAGTGCACTCTCCTCAAGGATATTTGCTGAAGTCCTTTCAAGATTATTGAGGTCTTCAAGGCCATTTGAGAAACCGAATAAACGGCTGAATTACCCTCTCATGTCGAAGATGTATTGCACTTCCAAGCCTTGCATGAGTAGGCGAGTTGCCTATGAAACGATGAGTACGTTGAGAGGCAATATGCATGCAGTGGTTGTGGAGAAACATCACATATTTTTTTAAAATTTCTGCCAGCAAGACACATTCCAGTGCCTGTTATTGATTTCCCACCTTTAAGTCCTTTCAGGAGGGGATACCCATCAGTAACCTGACCAACAGTGTTATACACCGTTTCATTTTTTATCTCGTCACAAATTCATATTGAGTCCTTGTGCGAGGACTCTGGAGCATCACAACTTAACGGGTTTTGCAGTTTATGAAACTCCTAAGAGATTTCTTCCTCTCTTCGTCAGAACACCATCAGGTGTATTTCTATAGCTTCTTACATTAGTTTGTTTCAGTGTGACGTCGCCAAATATCCAGTTAACTACACTCTGCAATATTCATTTAAATTATATAAAATTACTACTACTATAATATACAAGATCTGAAAACAACCGGGAACCATGTCAGCGTTAGCACACTAAAAGCGTCAGTTTAATTGTAAACTGCCCACTAAACAGTTGCTCTGGCGTTTCAGGGGCACATGAAATCAATCTGACCAATGATGTCTGTTTGCTTTGCTGAGGAGGCGTTTGAGTAAGAAATACCAGCAGTAGAAGTGACAGCCTATTTACTCAAGTACTGCGCTCTCGCTCTTTTCCTGCATACTCCCCTTTCTGCTACTCCTGTATTTATGCTTCTTTCTCTACTACATTTGTTTCATGTATATGAAGTTATTTTATGGATTAAAATTGAAAATGCAATTATTGTTTTTGACCCTTAACAAAAAGTGTCTGTTCATTTCATCCCAAAAATGTACAACTCTCAAATATTTCACAAAAATATAAGATGAGAGAATATACCCTCACAAATAAATGAATGCAAATATGTGTAGCAGAACTCTGTTTTTCTTCTTCATGAATCACCTCACCAAAGATCCGATCTATCTTGTGTCCCTGAGGCTGGGAAGAGCCGGATAAACTAACTGGTTACAAAGCAGATACCACCAGCAGGAAAATGCAATTTTTGCATTGAAGCATCAGTATTAACAATCTATTAATGACGTTTACGGATATATATATATATATATATATTGATACTATTGATGTACTTTAGCGGAAATACTTCTGCAACATTTACTTTTACTTGGTAAAATTTACTCGGAAAGTAGTTTTCTTTCTTTTCTTTCTTGGTAGTTTTTCTTTTAAAAAAGGATCTGAGTACTTCTTCCACCTCTGATGAATATGATGCATTCTTAATTTCCTTGAGGCCCTCATCATCCAGCGATGGACATGCATGAGTTATTATTAGTGAATGTTATTTTTTTTTAAAGCATTGATAGTAATGAGGCACATAATTCAGTGATTGCAAGTCACAATTTAGAGTAATATAATATAAAGTTCAGCAATATGGTGATAAATAAAGGTGAAAGCAGGTTTTCCCTTCAGTAATAGGACCGACCATGTGGTCTGCTTCACACACTGTTTTCCAAAATACTGCTGTCCATCCCAGCTTCCATCAGCATCAAGTGTCAACAGCATGATAAGCAGGTTCATCTTGGCCGCCAGTACAGATATAATCTAGAGGGCAGGGACAGGCCTGCTCCTGTGCTGTGTGATGACAGGATAAGTGAGGATGTCTGGATGTCAGAAGGAGGTGGGAGGAGCACCTGGCGCTGACAGGTATGTGTGTGAGCACAATGTAGTGGCAGGTTGTTGACTTTTAAGAATGTGTTATAACTTGCTGGTTATGATCATTCTTAAAGGTTTATTGTGTACTTGTTACGGTTCCACTAAATGGCAATGAAGCAGTGTAATGGGTTGGTTTCTAGAATCTCAGCATGTTTTGCATTTTTAATCTCAGAGAAAAATTCTCCAAATGAGAAACTGTCATCAAGGCTGGTGAGTTTGTAACTTATTTCCACCACAGGCTTCGTCTGAATGATGAAAAGTGAAAGTTAGAAATACTCTCCTCAGTTGAGAGTTGGTGCAGAAATATTTTGGAAATATGTATCTGACTTGTAATCTTATCTGGAGTTGGTGTTCCAAAGTGTTGCATTTGCCCTTCGGCGTATTGGGTTAGACGTGACGTGCATTTGCAGACTTTTTAAAGTACCTCAAGGAAGCGTGCCAGCTCCTTCAAACAATGTCTCTCTGGTGGTGCAGTCAGTAGAACAACTTCAAAGGTGCAGGTGCAGCCCAGATTGAGTTTTTCTGGGAGCTGTCAATACACCAGACAAAGACCTGCAATACACAGAAGGTAGGCGTTTATGCAGGAAGTCAGAGAAGCGGTGAGGGACACGGCTCAGACAAGTCAGCAAATCCCTCTGAATGGCCTGAATCCTGCCGATCTCTGACCTTGTGTTCATTTTGCATTTTCCCTGCTGGGCCTTACTGCCCACCTGCTGTCCAACACAACCACTTCCAAGTCTGTTCGTAAAGAAGACACTTCCTGTCTGCGTCTTGAGAAACTGAGAGGACTGCTGTTTCCCGTTCATCAGCTTAGTAAGAATTTACATTTTAATTGAATCCTGATGTTTGGGCCAAACTATGCATGCTGAATAACTGGAACTCCCTCACAGAAACGACTTACAAGCTTGAAGTGTAAGTCCACGGAAGATGACAGGCAGTCAGACCCATTCACATTCACTGTGCAGAATTCAACTTCATGTGCCAACATTTCTCATCCTGCCATCATCATGGAATATTGCTGGAGAGAGAGAGAGTGTAGGAATGTCACAAAACTACATCTGGTCTTTGGGTCCGTATTTACACATCTGCTTCTTTGTATTTTAATGGGTTTGAATGTGCTAAGATTTGTCATGCCTCCTTTGCCAGGAACAGAGTCGGACCGTGTGTGTACAGATAGCTGGGAATCTGAGTTAGGCTCAGATGTGTGTATGTTCACTTTAACATCGTGGGGACCAATTTGAGTTGTAGACCTTCAGTGTGGGGACATTTGTATAAAGTGAGGAAAGTTCTCACTTTGATCTAAAAAAATTAATATTTCTTTGTTGATATTATATGTCACTGTTTTATGTTGTATTGTCTGAAACTTTGTGTAATGTGCTACTGCGGTTGTCTTGGCCAGGACACTCTTGTAAAGGAGATTTGTAATCGTAATGAGGCATTTCCTTGTTAAATAAATGTAACTTCTTCAAAGGCCTGTTTGGAAGTTCTGTTTTAAGGTTCAGGTTAGACAGGTCCTGGTCAAGGTTGGGGTTAGGCATTTAGATGTGATGGTGTAGGTTAGAGCAAGGGCCTAGGGATATCATTATGTCCTGTGTCTGTGTGTGT
The DNA here is from genome assembly GCA_036178185.1 of Liparis tanakae. Lineage (NCBI taxonomy): Eukaryota > Metazoa > Chordata > Actinopteri > Perciformes > Liparidae > Liparis > Liparis tanakae. Next base: position 11,106,815 of record CM070096.1, on the reverse strand, counting down.
GTGTGTGTGTGTGTGTGTGTGTGTGTGAGTGTGTGTGTGTGTGAGAGAGTGCTCTATCATCCTAATTAGGGTGGACGCGTCCACCCCTAGACTCTATTTGATGTGGCATGTTGGCCAACCCTGCTGATGTTGGAGATTTTGTCTAATAAGATATTAGATAAAAGATATGATTTGTCAGCACCTGTCTTTGTTTGGTCGACCTTTTAGTGTAACATCTATTTAGGGGCGCTAGTTAATTTTGCAATACCTGGATAGATTTGTGTTTTTACACACACAAAGATCTGCTGGGTTACTGAGATTGAGATGCAAAATGCATAATGTCACTTCATCTGCGGATAAGTTTCTCAATTACTAATTTGATTTATAAAATGTCTCAAGTAGTCAGAGCATAGAGGTCAAATCTCTTTGTATCTACGGTGCGTGGGATAAAGTCAGGAGATCCGCATTATGATTCATCTTCTGGGCACCATGAGTGTCTGTTCCCCTGACTGACAGATCAACATCTACGCAGCCATGCTGCTTTAAAAAATATTTAAAGTTCACCCAATTGTTGCCAATATTGTGATCCACTTATTGATTTATCAACTTTTATCGCAGATCCAATAACAAAAAAGTGTCTTGTTTTATCCTTTTTCTGCTTTCCCCTCGTTCTCTTTGTGTCCTCTGGTCTTGCGGGTCTACTCACTGATTTCACAGTTCTGAAACAAGGTAATAAAGCAGCTGGAAACACTGATCACCCTCACTCCTGCAAAATTGAATCAGGACAAAGTTTTCTTTTTTGAAATGTCTGCTCTTCACACTTTCTCATCAGACTAGCTCCAGTGTTATTTCAAAGTCATTGTTCTGTGTTTTTGCAACACAAAGAACCAGGTAAAGAGCCCAACTTGCTCTATGTCTCATTTGCAATGATATGGACTGAAGCCCAACCCATTACAATGCAATTATAATACATTAAAATGGTAATTTTCATTGTTATTATTACATTATTTCCAGACTGTGGCACCTGCAGCTTCCATCCAAGTGCTTTTCATCGCAACGCGATGGTGATTAACTTCTGCATTATCGCAGCGATAAAGAGCAACTGAAAAGTCAAGAGCGTAAATTGAACGACAGGCTGCCAGTGCCAGTTTCCAAAAGAAGTCATTAGGATTTTGACTAATTACATCTAGTCTGACCTTCCAGTCTCACTGCTTCAACCCAAACAAATAGATCTACAGTTCATTTCTCAGCTTGTAGCTTGTGCATATGGAAGTCAAAATAAAGTTGTGTTAATAATCGGCGATGTTGTATCTTGTGCTTTGCTGTGACACAAGAAACTGTTGGCCTTGTAACAGTAGAGCAGATAAGAGTTAATTAACTGATAATGACACTCTATTCACTGAGATGAAAGTCAGTGAATAGAAATGAAAGGGTGGGAGTCAAGAGAGAAAAATGGACTTGCTATAGATCTCAAAGAAAAGCAGATAATTATATTCCTCTTGATTAAGTTTCATATTGGGATGGCATGAATGCCAAGAGTTGTGAGTAATCTACATCACATCTGCCACAACAATGTACTAAACCAACAAGTATGAATTTCATCACGTCTATTTCTATACAAATGGTAAGACAGGCAATTCTTGGAGGAGAACACAACACCTGTTATATCGAGCCTTTGATCTCTTGATGATGACCTCTTTTATTCACTCCTACTCTTCTTCTAAAACCCAGCATAACACAGCAGAACAAATCAATAACAACAGCACTAAGAAAGCACAGTCCGTTTGTATTTTTGGGAAGTAAACTTAACTATAAGACACAAAAGAAAACACTATTCTTCCTTCCTGTATATGTGCAGCTTTCGGTCAAGTTTCCAGCTGGGCGAGTCTGGGGCTTTATCTGCTCTATCCTCCTCTCTCACAGAAGAGAAACAATGTGCATTATTCCATTACACTGTGAATCCAATCTCATGCTTCACGCTCTGTGGAAGAGTAGCAGAAAGAGGGCATGAATGAGGTGGCATGAGGAAATGTTGACATAATCCTACAATCCCGTCGGCCATCGTGGGTACAGTTGAGGGATGTTGCGCAATTAACCAATCAATCATTGGACTGATGGGGCCCCATGTAGCGATTATGGTAATACATATGTAACTGAAGTGAGAAGCTCCCCCTTGGCTCAACGAAGTAAGGCTGTTTATTCATTTTGTCGCCTGTTCCAGACAAGAAGTCACACTGATGAGTCTAGAATCTAGAGTCTGCTTAAAATATAGACTTGCATTGATAAAGTCTGCTTTGTTGCCACCATATGATGCAATAGAGCACATCCTGTTCTCCTAAAATAAAATAAAAATGTATGTACATGTTAGGCTTCAGAATTAATGTCTCTGTTTCCACTGTTGACTCTCACAGACATCCAATAAGCAACAGAATTAATAATGAATTGGGAGGAAATCAATATTTAATTCTCTAAATCTGTTGCAAACAGCTTGTATTATACGTTGTATATCTCCTGCATGATTCACACAGCAATATATCTTTGAAAAGCCCACAAGCTATTTATCTCCCCCACTCAGTGGTATTCATCTGCCGGCATCAGTTAACATAATATCTCACATATGGAGAAGTGTCCGTTAGGTGTTGCGTGCTGAGGAAGTTAATTATTACTAATGCATTAAAAGCTGTTATCACCGGATAAAAAGAAACCTGTTTAAGAACTGATATTGAATATTGCAACATAAAGACGAGCTGTGAATATCATCTAAGATAAGGGACGTCTTCACCGGCGGATGCCACCTTACTTTGGACTGTGTGCTGAAACCTCTCATCAATGGCTTATCATATTTAGTAATTACACTCTTGATGCAACAATGGTTCCTGCACACATGTGATGTGACTTTGATGCTCTCCGGACTTTTCCCCGAGTGCCACCATGAGGTTGACATCTGTGGCTAATGGTGAAATCTCTCAACAAGTATTAGATTGATTGTTCATGCCAACATATATGTAAAGCTAGCTCAGATGCTGATCAAGAAAGTCTGTTAGGATCAATACGTTCAGGCTTATCAGACACCAACAAACGACACTATCGTTTATAACATTCAAGAGGAAGTAGTTGTTTTTCCCGCTGTTATTGTGACTGCAATCATTCTATTTTTTTTATTCAAGGATTGTGAGATAAACAGGCATTGGTGAATGCAACGCCTTGCCGGATGGCGTCAAGTTGTATAATGTCAAGGGTTGAGAACTGGAGACTTGTTTTTTAGCAAGGAGTTCAAAATTAGATTTAAAACAAACAAAGTTCCCCTCGGTTTACTCTGTCAAATAAAGTTTAGAAAAAAGAAGATATACAAGTATATGTCGGGATTTTTGACAGACATGACACCTCTCACACAAGAACAGTAGTTGTCCAGGGGCAGTACATTTGAGTCTATTACCAATTACCAGAATGAATAAGTTATGAAACTTCATTACTAAGCAGTGCTCCATGTCCACTTAACACAGTCAAAGCCCTCTGCTCAACAGGCTATGCTGCTTTTAAAAATCGTCCATCATGTGGTGATGCTTTTTAGATTTAGTACAAAAGCATGCACTCTGGCCAATACCATTAAACCATTACAAACTGTCGTTGTCTCTTGTTCTCCTTTGAATTTTTGCTCTTAAGAGGCACTTTACTTCACATGAGCTGTCTGCATATAGTTTGTCTAGCGTGTCTTGACTGAAGTGTTCAGACATTTGCTTTCATCTTGTGCAAAAGCATGCCTCAGAGATGGTTAGAGGGGAAAGTGACTCTGGGATGTGGAGGAGGCTTATTCAAAGCCGAGGCAAAAGTGTTTCTTCCTTTTTGCAGAGTGGCCTAAATTTCCTGAAAATTAGCAGGTGCTTCTTTCTCAAAATGCCATCTAGACGCTTTCCGTTCCACTGTGTGGACACAGCGAGCCTCTCAGGATGCCGCTCTCTCGTATCAGGAGGTAGAGCAGCTCTTAAGAGAGAAGTGTGTCTAAATATACTCACAGGTAAGTCGCCGCGCACACGTACAGGTGCTTCTTTCTGATAAATGGAAAAACAAATAACAGACTCTACTTCCTCCACGCAGCCTGGTCCAGCATTGACTTCTAACCTCCAACTAGAGAGCTGTCAGTAATTTAATTTGGTAAGAAAACAATTACCCAAGCACAAGCAAGAGAGAAATTGTCATTTATTACAGCTTGTTGCTGTTGGCCCTCACAGGAGACGCATCAGATATGATGGATGTCTGTATTTCCACTGGTGCCTTCTTCTTAATGAGTTCCTGTGCCATGTTGCAACTTCATTATAAAAAAGGATCCGCATTACTGAGAATAATAAGACGTACTAATATCCAAGTAATTTGTTTGATTTTAATCAGTTAATAATTTTGGTTGCTGTTTGGTCGGCCTTGGTGCCTATTCCCCTTCCTTTTGATGGGCCGGTTTATGAAGGTCAATGTTATGAAAGGACTATAAAGATTAGCTCCTGTAATATACAAAGTTATTGATATGCTACATTTAAACCTTTCAAAGCTTTTTAATACATGTTGTCTGTATCCGTTAGACTACCAAACTCTGAAAGCCCCACAGATTTTTTGACATTTTTCGTTCTCCTCTGCAGACCTACGGAGCACATTAATTCAAGGTTCCCAAAACTCTGGAGATAGAAACGCAGTGTAGCGATAAGACCAAACTTGATTTCCTGCGTACACCTTTCTTAGAGTGCATCACGGTTCACACCAATGCAAACTCCCTCTACGTCGGCTCTGAAGGTGTAGCTCTATTTTGTGTTTGCATGTGAGAATGAGAAAGATGGAGACAAAAGCACAATGTATTTCATCCACGTTTCTATATTGTTATGTAATATGGGAGTGTGTGATGTCTGCTTGCAGTTATCGAGGACACACTTGTTCATCGAAAGATCCATTAGCACCGTGTGGCGGGAGGCCAGTGAAGTCACCCTGGAACACAAAATAGTGTTGAAAGAAAATGCGTCTGCCGCATTTCAAATTCTAGGATTTAATACTGTTTTCGGAGACAATTGGACCAGTGCTGGTAAACACTGACTTTGGCCCCCTGCGGCCCCCTGCAGCCACAAAGAGCTTTATCTTAATCTGGGATGTAAATCTCCACTGACTCTGAAGTGGAAATGGGAAAGTAGCTGCAGGATGATTCTCCGCATATGAGGTTGTATTTTAGCTGAAAGCATTGCCACAGCGATACAAAATGCTTTTTTTATTTTTCATAAAGCACAATATTTGGTGGTTCATATATTTTAAATGGACAATTTCGAGCTATATGAATTGTTCAATTGAGTGGTAGACCCCTGTTTAACTCCGGGCCTGTCTTCAGAAGATTACAATGCACAGGAGGTGATGGTAGTTTTCCCCACTGTGACTTCGCTGGATTATACGTGCCTTGAGTACTTACATAAGTGGCTTTATTTTTCTATCCATTTAGCCATGGGTAGCTTTTGCCTACTTTATCTTCACTTAAATTGCTTTTGGCATCTCAAATGTACTGACTGGGAATAAAACATCATCTTAACACAGAAGAAAATCAGCAGACGGCACTCTTTACTGTGAAAAGCGAACACCATCCCCAGCAGTCACATACATAATTGTCCTCTGCAGCCTCACCCTCTCTATTTTGACATTAATTAATCTCCGGCAATCTCCAAACTGCCCATAGGGCCAAGACCTCCCGCCTCCAAACCTTCAATTCCCATGATTGAATTTCACAGAGTTCATCTCTCCAGCCCTTAACTTTGCCACTTTGCTAATAGTGATCGAGAAAAGAAAAAAAAGACACAAAAAAGGAAGAGAAGAAGAAAAAAGAAACTCTCACCATCAGCCATATTCTTTTTGTTATCCATCATAGGCCATCGAGGGGAGGACAAAGACAAATACAGCCAGCCAGAATCTGGGCAGAAAGCGAGAAAGATGACCCCACTGGACTCTTGGTGCTGCGTTTCATTATCTCAGGCCGTCCATTCATTCACTACCTTCGGACGAACCGGGCCCTAAAACACTCCATCACACCTCAACACTGCATTGTAGCTGATGAGACCTGTAACACACAAGAATAAGATGAAGATGGTGTAAACTTCCAGAATGATGTTATAAGTGAGAATAGGGAGTGTGAACTTTACTCAGTGAACTATTCTATTTTACAACAGACTTTGACGGGTTTTTAATTGTAAAACAAGATAAAGGGCAGACAGCCGCGCTCTGTGAGGCTGTTGGACGACTGAATGTGATAACACATGCTCACACGAAACACTGAGATGTTTAGCAGGTGTCATGTTTGTTCATCATTTTAGTGGAGCTTGCTGTCATGCTCACATCTGCTTATATGCACAAAACACAGCAGAGGTTGATGGGATATGTTGTTAGTTTTGAAGGTTTTTGCTCATAAACCAAAGTATTGGAGAAATAAACCGTTGGATCTGATGGTGGTGCTGGATGAAAGGCTAATGGAGAGGTGTTGAACTAATGCTGACTGGAACCAGAATGAGTGTACTAGATATCATGGTAATCCATCCAATAGTTCTAGCAGCCCAGTCGCCTGTTATTGAAAGTTACGTGGTATAATAAGGAGTTTAGTAGAGAGAAATTTGACTAAAGATGGATGGCAGGGGTGGTGGATGGGTGGATGGGTGACGGTGGTAATTTGAACATAAACCATCATGTTTTTAGTAACCATCAACCATATCGCTTGGCTTGGACCAAGTAGCGTTGTTGCCTAATCCTACCCAATTGGTTCACAACGTTAACCATGTGACGTCATCCATTATACAAGGCTAATTTGAAACAAACTTCTGGAACATTTTTTTTCTTTCAGAAATGCCAACATTCAAAGTATCCTGTGTTTGCGGCAATGTACGACACATTTTTCTGGCGACTGGGTTGGTTTGTGAGATATTTCAGTTTTGAGCATTCATCATGAATGTCTTCATTCAATTTTGCAACAACATTTTGAGATATTTCACAGCATAGGTGGATCTGCTGGTGGAGCAACAGTAATTCACCAAAGTCCGCACCATGAATATCCACGCCAAACTGCATGTCAATCAAGCCAATAGCTGTTGAGATATTTCATTCCGGACCAAATTGGTGGACCAACATTTAGACTGACATAGCCATCATTCCATGACCAAGAAAAAGTAGATGGTCAAGGTCCAGATCTGATAAACTTCCTCCTCTTAATAGTCTTGCTGAGTCACCTCCAGAACTGCTGTCCCTGCTGTCGCAGACATACTTCCTCTGACAGTCTGACAGTTATGGCATCATTGACCAATCCTTCCTCCTGTGGAGCGTGGCACTGAAAGTAGACTTTGTGGAGTCCTGGCTTTACAAGGCCCTGGATCCTGCTGCTGCCGCAGGGGCCCTGTAAGGCTGAGTAAGCCTGAGAAATCGCACGGCTTTGGCCCTGCTGCATCGTGGGATGGCTCATTGAGTCGGCAGGTACGGAGCTCAGAGTGAGGAATGACTGCAGTCTCTCACAGCTGGCCGGTTTTTCACTCTCTTTCTCGGTCTCGGTTTTGCTCTCTCTCTCGGCCTCGCCATCTTTTCATGTCCCTTCCTCCCTCGACCCTGGCCTGCCCCCCCCCCCCTTCCCCTCCTCCTCCTCCACCCGCCACTGCCTTGGCTTCTGGGAATAACCCCTTCTCTCTTTCACTCACCTTTCCTCTCACCTCTCTGAGTCACTTGTGTCATTCTAGCACAATCACGTATATATGTGAAAGCATCAGCATGTGCCCATATCTCAAGCCCCACATGTGAAGGTTTTGCATTGAGGTGTCAGTGAGCGTGTGTGTTTCTCACGCACCGGTGGCTGGCCTGGTTGGCTGGCTCGGTTTGCGAGGTATGAGCTGACCTGGGGCCTCCAAAACGACAGAGACCCTGCACGACAGATGGCATGTTTGAGAGAAGGATTCTGAGAGCTCGGCTACGCTCAACCGAGGTTTGGCGCAAGAGCGAGGGCGTGGCCTGATGCTCTCGTCCCCCCTTCCTCCATCACTGTATACAGATACACGGCGTGTTGACGCATGCCATCCCAGAGAAACAAGACGCAAACACAACACTAAATCTAAATACATATACAAGGGAATATTTTCATATCAGTACTGTGTCCGGTCTGGTGTGGCTTTTCTGCGGGAACATTGGCCTTCAGTTTCTTTCAGAGTGAAATTGCTTTAAAAATATCATTTGGTCACTGCCCTTAGTAGACTACAAAGAATAAAAAACTCTGCTTCTTCAAAAAGCTGAAAGATCAAACTCCATGCATCACACACAGTACACACACACACACACACACACACACATACACACAAACACACACAACCTACTGATCTAATACAACCAGGTGAAATATACGAGGCTTTTTCTAAGAGTAAAATTTTTTAGGGTTGCCTGGCAACTTGAGTTTATTTGCTTGACATAAAAACAGGAATGCTGAGCAACAATGGTGGCCACACACACACACCTACACACACACACACACACACACACAAACAAACACACACTCACCCTAGAGGAGACCTGAAGGCCAGTGTCGGTCTGATTCTCAGGCCTCCCATCATGAACTAATGTACTCAAGACTCTCCATCACTGAGTCTGGTGGCTCGTTCAGAGACACTGCAATATGTTTACTGATGAGACGTTCTCTCTCGATGCAGCTCAGAGCTCAAACCTCACTCTGAAGCTCAGCTGGAGCTTTTAAAACATCAATTGTACGGGAGAGCATCCCATGCAGAGTAAAATAGTCTCCAAATCCTGAAGCGGGGAGAAAAGTGTCAGTGGATGAAACCATATTTGAGGATTTTCAAACTTGCGTTTGAGACTTCAGTGTATTGTTTTGCCGAGCGCTGGCCTTTGGCGTGCCATACCTTTATCCAATCTGTTCGGATGTTTTAAAAAACGGTGTTAGCTCCCTGAGCAGCAACGGAAAAGAGAAGGTTACCCACGCATTACCCAGAGTCCCCCCCCCTGCCTTGTGGGTAGCAATATTTTTATGAAAATTACCTGATTTGAATATATATGTGGGTATACTGGAGCAAGTGCATTCACAGAAGACTGTTCCTGTTGAGAGGTGTATTAATAAGCTCTTGTTGGCTCCACTCCATTTCAAAGAGACAGACACACACACGTCAGAGCCCTAAAGCCACGTACGACGCTCGTCGGGCTTTTGGAGCTCGATAGAAGCTGCTTTCATTCACCAGAGGACAAACAGGTAATTTAACTTGGAGAAGTTGCTATTAAAATACACAAAGGCACACAAACAGAGTGCTGTCGTTATACTCCTTCTCACACACATGCATGCACGCAGGCACACACACACACACACACACACACACACACACACACACACACACACACTCACAACACACACACGCTCACATGCTGTTTGCTGTCAATAAATCTGTTTTCTGTTTTTGTCTCTGTTAAATGTTCAGGCTTTGTAAAACAGTTACATCCACAACGTTGGACCGCTGTGTCCCAGTGGTGACAGATGTGCATGCCAGGGCTCAAGCCCCACTGTCAGTAAGCATCATTAAAATGCAAACCTTCCCAGCTCTGTCACAGAAGATGCATTTTTATAGGATTTGCAAGGGAAACGGCTATTTAAATGTTGTTGGTTGTCTAGCAAAGAGCTATATGTTCAGATGTCGGCTACTTTAAGACTCACAGATCAACATGCAGAGATGCTCCAGGGATGAATTATTTTCTTTGGCTGATGTTCACCCCTGACCTGATTGGGGTAGAGACAACCCACAGGGGAATTTAACCGCTGGAATCAAAAGAGCACATTGAGGTTAAGCTGTCAAAATAGATAAACCGTACTAATGTCAGACACCCCACTTGTAGCCCCTCGCAGTTAGTGGAATATTCCTCTCCTCCACCTGCAGGACAGCTGTGCGCCGTTGCCACGTTTCTTCCCCGACGCGCGAAGTGGGTGGCGCACTCCTCAGCCGCCCAAAACCTCGCTGGTGAGATGCGCCGCTGTGACTGAGAGCACGCATCGGACACGTCGTCCACCTCCACTCCGCTTTGCCTTTGGTGCACGAGCTCTGACGGTTTCAGTTTAAGGACAGTTAGTTGTTGTTTTTGCGCCTGTGCTTTTTGGCACCCGCGTCCCCGCGTCCCCGTGTCCTCCCCCCTACCCCCCTACCCACTACCCCCCTCCTACCCAAAGAGCGGAGGCACATTGTCTGTGGTGCAGCGCGACAGTTCGGTGTCCGGTTACAACCCGTGCGCGGAGCAGCCACTGGCACAGAGCGCTTCTCTGTGGAGCACAAATAGCACACAGGGCTCCGGAGGGGTGAGAGAAAGCTCAGAGGAATCTCTGCAGAGAGAGAAGGAGTTTTTTTTATCGACATCGAGAGACGCAGCAGAACGGAGGATATATCTTCTTCTTCTTCTTCTTCTTCTTCTTCTTCTTCTTCTTCTTCTTCTTCTTCTTCTTCTTCTTCTTCTTCTTCTTCTTCTTCTTCAGCTCATCTTTATTTTGTGTTTTTCCGTGCCACTCTTCTTACCGGGGCAAGACACGCAGCCTCGCTCCCTACTAGATGAGCGGGAGTTGGGCACCTCACTTGGTAAGACCGAGCGTATTGTATTATAGATTGACATTGTTATTATTATATTATTACAGCTCCTGCTTTTGCAGATATTCCGTTTCTCCCCCCCCCCTGAAAAACACACCTTTGATTTTTACTGTCCGTCATATATTCTCTTTTTCACAGTTAAATCACAAGTTTACATAAGTTCAAACATGTTGCAAACTGGGAACATGCCAGAATGTCACATCATTAAATGAAATGATACACAAACCATGAACTCAATAATATAAATAATCAGTTTTAGAAGTTTTGCATTTTGTTTGGCTATGTCTGACCACTTGGTGGTGCTGGCAGAGTGCAACCCATCCCTGCAAATTACTTTCCCTTTCTATATCTTTTGACAATTGATGAGGCTGTGGTATCATAAACAATGGTCCAAAAGGTTTTTCTGCATCAATACAAATATGGTCATTATCATTGTATCAAAATAGTCTGTGCTGAAAGGTCAGTGCCTTGAAAGCTCTGAAGCCAGTTGGAAAATGTTCACACTCAGTTCTTACTTCGGTTAAGGTTTCTAAATATAAGAAGTATTTTGTCAGTGACTGCAGATTAATTATCTATGCCTCCTTATGTGATCTTTAAAGTATATTTACTGCTATGTTCAGCCTGAAGATGTTCATTCTATTTGACTCTGGTGTGATAACGTCACTGTTTGAGGAGATGAGCAGAATGTGTGCCCTTTACGAGACATGCTGATCATGTCTGGTGGTGAATAGATCTGCCAAGTGTCTTTTATTCCATACAACCCTTTGTTGAGCTTGAAGGACCTTTCAGTCACAAACCTCAAACATTAGGTTTCCTACTCAATTATAGAGCCAGAGCTGAGTCCTTGAAAGTTTCAAAGGTGTTGTAAAACTATCCCAAAAAGTTATTTTATAAGTGGTTGATTTGAACTTTTCTTACAATCCAAATAAAACCGAGCATTTCTCTTCCACAAAAGCCTTTCTGACAGGACTATTTGTCTGTGGGCGAATTCAAGAAGCCGACACAAGGTAAATATACAATGGTTTGTGCTGTAGAGGAACAACATGAAGGAGATAAGATATGTGCCTCAGTTACCCCACGGTTCGGTCCTTGGCTATTACCGGTCGCGCAGTGGAGTAAGATGAATGCTAATAGCCAGCCCTGATCGTGGTGATTTGTATACAACTAACTGGATATAATCTGAGACTAAGTCACTTATTTGCCATCGTTTTTTTTTATATTTTAAGCCAGAGGCAGGCGCCTTTTTAGAGAACATGCTAATTATTTCTCAGATGATGTGTTCAGGGAAGAAAGCACCCAGAGCACTCTTTTCCATTTCATTGGAATTCATATGGGTCGCTGGTTGTTTTGGTCCTGCTCGCTTTTGGGACTTGAAAGCTGCAGGTCTGATAAACACAGTCAGCTTCCTCTGAGCTTATGGCCTCGGACCCATGAGGATGCGGTGGCTCATTCGTCCTGTCACACGATGCTTACCAAGGGAAAAAAGGGACCCTCATCCAGATGGTAGAATTACTTTGGACTCCCAGAGACCGGGCCTTTATTAGATGTCGGATGCTAAAATCCCAAAGGAAAAGAGAGGAAAAAGAAATACAAAACGGGAGAGAGAAATGAAAATGCTGAATATAGGAATCATGGTACATGATGCCTTTTGGCAAAAGTAGTCAGTTTATATTGCAGCTGAACCGTAGAGAAAAAGGTGCACGGATGAAATTAGAGGTTGCAGTCCAATGTATCGGTTTCTGCAACTATTTTGATAATTTATGAATACATTTTGATTGTTTTAAGGTAAAAAAACTCTGAACACTGTTTGATTGCAGTTCTCCAATGTGAGGATTTGCTGCATTTCTCGGCTTTATGTCATTGTAAACTGAATATTTAGGTTTTGAACTGTTTGAAGACGTCCACTATTAATTGTTTGATTGAGATAATTCCATCGCAACAATTTAAGTATTTTTTTATCATAGCATGCCATTTAAATGGCTCTATTGCTTCTGGATATGTGCTGGTTTCCTTGACCTTTAAGTGTACTGAGTGTATTGGGTGTTGGACTGTTGGTTGATAAAACAATAAAATAAAAAACAACAACACTTCACAAACAATGAATTAGTTCATTGAGAGAATAATTGGCAGATTGACCAATAATGTAAATCATCATTAATTGCCACCCTAAACAACATCCCCAATTACACTAATGCCCCATGGAGAGAAATGAGCTGCAAATGCAGATGTGCCCGTAGTAATGGACACTGGCCACGCATTCCAGCGCCTACTGAAAAGCAGCATATGATTAGCGTGATTGATGTTTGCACTGTGTTGGGAATTTGCCCGACCACTGACACTGAACGCCAACACAAACACAGCAATTAGTCCGAGCCAGGAGGATTCCATGATGAAAAGGACCCTCGCGGCCTCAGTGGGCTGTGGGGTCGCCATGGAAACCTGTTGAATGACAAGCCCATTGTCGTTGACCTTTTGTGATTCGGCGTCCCCTCGGGGGTCGAGCCCTGTTGGGAGTGAAAGTGAAAGGCATTATCGTGCGCGTGTAAACCAAACAGCCATTACCCTCTGGCCCCTCGGTGCTCTTTCAGGCCCTTTGGTTACTTATTTATCTGACACCAGCAAGACGGGGAGAGTTTCTCCCAGTACACACAGCCTGACAAAGATTTGGGTTTATTGGCTGTGAATTGCATTGAATTCCCGGTTGTAGAGATGCTCCTCAGTGGATGATTTATTGCTTTTATGCAAGACAACTTGGAGACTCAAACAATAGCTGAAGTGGTTTGCTGTTCTTCCCTGCTGTGCTTTGTCCTCGCACCACCACAGACTATTTATACATCACAACCACTTTGCCATTATCTCACCCCTCCCTTGTTCTTTCTGCTACTTCTGATTGCAAGACAGTAACTCCAGAGTATCATTCATCATGTGTGAAACGCTAATTTAAAAATGTGTATGCGTGTTTACAATGCTTATTTGGGCCAGTAGCATAATAGAGAAAGTTGCCAGGATAAGAGTAAACAATTATTTAATGTCCACCATTCTTAGTTGTTTAGTAAGATGGTGTGATGCTGCTATGGCTTTTTCAAGGTTTCCGAGTCAGTGAATAAAAAAACTTGAAAATGACAGCACTTGAGTTCTCTAAAGGGCAAAGTGTCACAGCAGTTGCGATAGAGATCACGAGGAAGCTATCAAGTCGGATGCACAATGCCCATAACATAAGTTGTACATCCTCAATAAAGTCTGCATTACGAATAAAGCAGAGTTTCTTGCCGTGAAGGTCAGCTCTGAAAGTGGAGTGTGTCTGGCGGCATCATTCAGACGCATTGTGACTTTATTTTCTGTGAGCAATATCATCACATAATGCCACGCAGCGGGAATCGAGTGAGTTAAAGTGAAAACACAGCACGCTAAAAAAATGAGGAAAGATTTATGAAAAGGAAATTAGGTTTTAAAAATGTATTGTGTAGAAACAAACACACACACACACAGCACATCTCTGATGGGACAGCTTCTGCTGTGATAATTTCACACCGCATGCTACACAGCAGAAACAGCAAAGGGGCAGGTGTAGGAAATAATTTGAGTTCACGGTGCGGCAGGAAACAAGCAATTTGTGATCAAGGATGCAGCATTATTTCTGCTGCTCAGATACAAGAAGGGATGACTGTGGTTTGAGTAAAACATCCAGTTTCATGTCCGCACGTCAAAAGGAATTAGTACCGCTAAAGCAGCCTTCACTCTCCAGCACTGTTACACCACATTTAGCTCCGTCCCTCTCTCGGCTGCAACCTCAAACCCACTCAAATAGCAGAGGAATCTGTCTTTTAACCACCAGTACAGGAAGAAAAGGGATGCTATATTTGGGTCATTATTAAATAATCCCCAAATCCTCTTTTTCACCGGGGATCAAGCCAAGATGATGTGCGAAAGGTTAAACAGAGATGGAGCCTAAATGTCTATGACAACAGGAGAAGCGATTATTGTAAACTTATTTAAGTTTGGAGTTTATCTCTACTACTTTGGAGAGAAGCAGTCAAGGAGAGTGTGGGTTTGGGGGGGAGGGAGGGGGTGAAAAGAGAGAGTTTTTAAGGGAGAGAGAGTGAAGAGGCTTTGCTGGTCTTTGCTTATTGACTGAATGAGCGCCACAGGGCCATTTGAAGGGTGAAATGAGTCATGAGTTGTCACCAAACACACACACAGAAACACAGGCTTTTCCTCCCTCTCTGGGCCGTCACACAGCTGCATTTCTCCGGAAGATGAATTACTTTAAAACGTGAACGAGAGCATCATTTGATAGTGGCGCTCAGCTCGTATATTTCTCTTTTATAGGAGCTGCTGCTTCTTTCTGGCTGTAGCGTGTACCTCCGAGGTGAGAGTAAAACTGGACTGCCTCCTGTGAGACTTTGACACTCGCCGCTATGTATAGTCACAGCTAAATTAGCAGTCTAGACCTATTGCTAAGGCAATTGCAGGGACTTTCTATGTGCTTATTTGTGTGTCGTGCATTATCGTGTTTGCCATATGTTTTCCACATCAGCAGGAGGTGATGTAGCGGGAGCCTTTCGTGGATTTGAGGTTTGCACTCCTCATGGGACGCTCATTGCAGCGTGTTATCTTTATAAGGCATATCAATAGACGACAAGAAGCTCTTTTGATGTGTTGTGTTCAGAACTATCAGAGCTTCATCTATCACACCGCTGCAAACAGCCAGAGAAGCCCTAATTTGATAAATGAGTTGAAATAAATACAGAAAATCCTTTAATCTTTAGCAAATGAAAACATTTATCTCTACTTTGAAATCATTAGGAAGGGCTCATCAGAGAAATATATTTAAACAAAACTAATCTGGTTGCTAGAGGATGCTTTTCTCTGCAGGTGAATGAGAAAAACTAAATTACATTGCGCTATATTATTTTTATCCAACCATATACGAAAGTTTGCGATAACATCTTAAAGATAACAGCTTGGAGTTTGGCCACGCGGGAAAAATGGGAACGGATGAGAGATACAGAGTGAGATATGGGGAGAGATATAAAGAGAGGAAGGGAGATAGAGGTGAAAATATAAGACCGTACGTTTCACACACACAACGAGGGGCGGCGGCTGCTTGTTCAATGGAAAGAGAAAAGGCCAAAGAAAAAAGTAAGATGAATCATACGGAGATAGAAGGGCCGATATGAGGATTGTCAGGCAGAAGGGCAGACCGAGCGTGTTCGAGGGAAATTGTTAAATATACAAGTCGAGTTCTCGCGGTGTAGCCGGTCCCCGATGCATCGGCCTGCTGGATTCATCTGTCAGTGCTAGAGGTCTTCAGAGAGGGATGGAAAGACAGGCAGATAGGAAAGGACAGGTCACGACAAGGCAAGAGAGAGAGAAGTAGGTACAGGCAGCAAGAGAGGAAAAGACAAGACAGGAGAGGAGACGGGAGATCTGACTGAAAGAAGAAGAGAAAAGATGAAGAGAAAATGAAGGCGCTTTTTCCACTTGGAAAGAAGCGAACACACCGCCCTTCCTCTTCTGTTGGACTCAATCAAGTCTTTCTCTAACCAATGTCCTCTTTCTCTCAACAAAGTAAGCCCAACATCAGCTTTAAAAAGGTGATCCCTTGTAAAAAACAAAAACCTGTAGTGTCTAGTTGGGGCTCTCTATAGATAGGTCTGTATCTTCTTTCCTATCCCATTATCAACTTATCACATCTTCTCAAATTGATCTTACGGTTGAATTGCCACTGAACGTACGCACCTTATAAAGTAGTTCAAACGAAATCCAATACATCAGTGACAGGAGCCACATTTAGCTGATAGTACTTGTGATTTGCAGTTATGGACTCCCCGCTCATATGTCTACATCGTTGTATTGATACTTTTAATTAATGAAAAATCCCGATACCTCCATAACTGCATTGCCACCATTATTGCAGGAGGTTGCTGAGGCACTACACGGGCAGGGAAACCGCTCTCCACCTCCTCTGCACCAGCGATTGAATCACTTTTTTTATTCACAGTTAATATTCTGCTTAAAACTTGCTGGAATTGAACATGGATCTAATGTGATTTTAAGTCAATTACGATAACAATGCAGCAATTTCTAGAGCTTTTCATTAAAAGCCCTGTTGCTTTGCTTCTGAAACCAAACATGTGTGTCTTTGAAAGGAAAGAAGAAAGAAAGTTTGAATTGAGTCACACACACCTTCAGTATTGTTTTCCAAAAACACGGCACACACTCCAGACATGAGCCCTTCATGACTCATGCCCTTTTGTGGTCTGTGTAGGCCACGGATGTGAATGTGTAGTCTACCCTGTTTCGTAGACACAATGCTGCCTCAGTTCTGACGCCGAAACCACACGAGGGACGCGTGGTCTAATCCAAACCAGCAGCTGTGAGCAGCAGACCACGTATTATTCCTCCTGAATAGCATCTCGTTTTTTCTTGACTAAACCATCAGGAAGAATGAGCCCTCAGTTAAAAACCTGTCTGGCTATCTTCTAGCGGTGAACACTTTATTTTGTTAATTGCTCACAGTGGTACTCTCAGCTGCCTTGACTTTGACTTTCCTAAAGCTCTTTTCACAACAGGAAGTGGTCATTTAGAGTTGAATGCTATAATGCACAAATGGGAGTTTGGTTTCAAGGGATATTTTGTTCCAGAACATTAAGTCTGTTAAAAGTCTAGCAAGGTACTGGGTCTCAGCGATAAGGATATGAGTTGCTGTAAAAGACAACGCAGTAATTCTCGCAATATTGCCAGGAGAGTGCTTTTGTTGAGTCGGTTGGCTCATACTGAGCTCTGATTATGCTTTTCATGAAACGAGGGAATGTTTCTTTTCTCCTACTCTACCTGTTGTGTTCCCCGGGAAAGTGAGAGACGTTGAAGACTTGTGCTGAGTTGACTCTTCTTCTGCGCTGTTGGGACTGAAGTGTTTAAAGATTGTTTAAAGATGCTCCCGGATAAGAGGAGGTTTATATTCCCGCCTCCTCTGTCTGGCATCGAAACAGAAGAATCAAATAAAAACAAACACCAAAGTGTCTGAATACACACATCCCAGCTCACACACACGCGTTCAGGTAGTCTGCTGTGTGCCGCCACGTTGCCTTAACAGAATAGACACACTTCAAGTCATCTTATAATGTAGATGGAGATACGGAGGAAAAGGCGGTCAGATAAACAAAAAGTTAAATAAACAAAAGGCAAAGAATAAGCAAACCAGTCAAGGCGGTAACAAACATATATCCCTGTGTGCAAATACGATGAATATAAGTAGTTCTGCTGCTCATTTCACATGTGTCAGGCCTCTGGAGGTCAGTCGGGGTGACTCAAAGGAAAGGTTCCAGTTTCACGTTCTCAGGATGGCACTGCTTCCACCGGTTGACCTTAGCCTGACCCCCAACTCCAATGATGCCCTTTCAAAGAGATACAGCTGCAGGCATGCGAGAAAGGTGTGCAGTTGCGTTGAAAGAAATGAAGTACAACGTGGATTTTGTTGCAGGAAAGCTTTGCGGCTGTTTTGGACTCAAGCTGTTTTGGAACAGGCGCAGTGAGGGAGGAACTCATACGCGGAGGATACATGTTGTGCACTTCTCGTCATTAAAAACTGACCTCTGCCCTTCCGAAGCCCGGGCCCTATAGCATCCATATTTATTTAGTGTTCCACGCTGCTCCCCAAAGGCTTCTTGGTAGAAAATCACTCCCTTCTCTGCAGCAGTTAAGGGCAAAGAGTGATTCTATCCTACAGGGTCAATGTCTTTTTATTTTATTGACTTAAGAAAAGCACACCAAAATCGTTTTATCGCACAGAGAAAACTGTTGCTCAAGCCCATCAAGGAGCTGATACTCATGAGGTAATTGTGCAGGCAAAATTATTAATCATTTACTTTTCCAGGAGGCTTTTCCTCCATTCCCTCAACCCTGTTTCTGCTCCCACCCAGTGTCTCATTCTGCGCTGAATATCATAATATTAATACAATACTTAATACATCCCCAGAGGGAAATAATCTTTTCGCTCGCCCTCCCTCTTATGTGGGAAGGTCAGAGTTGCCTAGCAGCTCGGTGAGGGAGGCAGTGACGTATTCAAGGAGAATAAAACCCCTCGTGTTCAGTTGTGTGGTCAGTGTTGTGTCTTCAGGTGTGAAACAACAGCACTTTCTGCTTCCTGGAGCTGGTTCAGTCCCACAGGTGGAGGCAGGTCCACGCAATGAGATGCAATGTAACCTATCATTGTCCTCGGTGGAGCTCCACACCCACAGTGCCTCCCTCTCTTCCCCTCTGAGCCCCATACATCATAATTAACACTTTCTCATTGCGTACACAAGTTTCTTCTTGGCTTAGCCTCTTGTTTTATAATTGTATATGAGCACACATGTGATTTCTCACCATATCAGATATCCAGAGTTCATCTGTTCTAGTTGAAGCAATTAAAGTAATTGGCAGGTTACAGCCTCTCTTTTTCGGCTTTGATTCTCACTCTTTAGTGCCTCTTAGTCAAACTGCTCCTCTAAGTCTGAGGCAATGACAGTCAGACTCAGCCCTGAACTCCATTGGTGAAACAATGCTTTTCTGAGCATAAGCTGCAAACGACGGTTGGGTCAGGTGTCGGAAACATGATTTGAAGAGCAGCAGAGGTGAAAGTGTTTCTCACACAAGTGATTAAGTTGTCATATTTAGCCACAAATCGTGATTACTGTGAAGACAGGATAGGATGTTAATTGCAGTGTACAGTCACATGGTTTACTGCTATTGTTGTGGAGCAGAAACCACATAAAAAACATTTACACAAATCACACAGTTATTTTTGCCTCTGCAGCTGGATTATAATTTAGTCGCACAAATAATTCTGCGTCAGGTCACTCAGAATTACCTATTTCCGTCCTTTATTCTCCCTCTACTCGGTTTCTAATGCACAGTTGGCCATTTCCCACACTCTGTAGACACAAGAATGCAACCGGGTTGCTTAACGCGGGTCATCTGGCCATAGCATTCCCCTGAGAAAAGAAAGCTTTCACACGTATACATAATTCTACATTCAGAACAGGATGAATAAATTCTATAGATGGATACACAGTGATGGTGGTGTAATAAAATATGGCGGTCCATGGCAAGTTGGGAGGTTAAGAAGGCACCTGGAAGCCACATGTGAATTACCCCGCCTGCCCCCACAGGCTTCCCGGCTTGGAAAACGCCATTGTCATCATTACAGCAAAGGGTGGAGGGGATCATTAAGTCATTATTTATGTGTTTTCTGCTGTTTAATCACCTCCAGGCACAGTCTTACCTTTACAGACACCCACACTCACAGCCCCAGAAGAATAACATAATTGTATGAGGCAGCCAGGGGGTCCCGTCTAATAGAAAAAGTGCAGACATTAACAGTCTGGACCAGCTGTACAAGCGACTAACCCAACTTTTTTATTTCCCTGTTAGGTTCATTTATACCTTGTGTTGTTTATGTTTATTTACACGCTGCTCACACAACGAACCTCCACTTCCAGATTTCTCCGGTTTGAGGCATGAGGTAGCCGAGTGGAAGTTTTTACAAGCAATTTCCCCTTTTTGAAATAGCAGTAGTTTGCCTGATTGAAAAAATGGATCGCAAACAGAGCACTTTGAACTGCCTCTTACCCAATTTTTGCTTCTTTGCCTGTAACATTTTCCAGCCTGGAAAAGCAGCGGGATTGTTATAGGTATTTTTCTGCGACTTTGAATCAATTTTCACGCATTTCCTCATCATCTCACACAATGACGAACGATCACAGTCCCAGTTTACATAAAACAAAACCGGAAAAAAAAGTCTGGTGGTGGTGAAAACAGACATATGGAGTTGAGATGAGGGGGAAAAAACATGGAAATTTGGAACAGAGTTGAATGTGAAAGAGACCTGCGCTGTGTTGCACCTGGAGCTGTGGCGCCTCTGAAAGGTTGTGTAGAGTCAGCTCTCTGGACATAGTCGTCCCAGATACTCCCCCCGGTGTTTCCTTTCCCTTCAGTTTAAAAGGGGGGGACTGTTGCTTTTCCAGCTGTGTCTGACCCACCTCACCCTGAGTCTGTTCCTCTGTTGTTTTCATGACCCGATTCAATTACCTCAGTGAGAACGCACTCCTGACACATGGCATGCACACACTGGACTGGAGATGTGAGGAATTGCAGTTTTACGGCGCGTGTTATTCATGGGGATCCCTTGCACTTTCCATAGGGAAGCGGCCTTCCAACCTCCTTTCTCCAAAGTGCCTCTAAACTCCTCGCTCCTTTTCTTCCCTTCCATCTGAACTCCTCTTCCATTAATCTTCTCCATTCTGCACCTCACTCAGCGCTCCTTTTGTTCCCACCTAACCTCTAAGGCACCCCTCTCCTCTCCCCTTGAACCGTCTCTATCCAAGTCTGTGCCTTAATTTCATCTCATTCAACCTCTTACTCTTCATCCTCTACTGCATCTCCTCCATCCTTTGTTCTTCTATTCCTCTATTCCTCTATTCATCTCATTATTACCGTCTCTCTCCAGTAATCTACCTCAAGTGACCCTAAACGACTTTCTTGACACCTCTTCCTCTCCATGTTTCTGAAGAGCGGGTCAGAGCGATTCTGAAAGCCATTACCTTCCACTGTATCTGTTTTCCCCCACAGCATTTGTTCACATGTATGTTCTTATTTTCTGTTTTTCACACATATACACTCAAATGAAAATGATGCACCGCAAATATAATACATGCAGGCATCCAGTCAAACTTGCCGGAGTGTAAATCGCAGCACAGCTATAATACTTTGTCACGCACATATTCACTTACAGTCACTGTGAGTCTGCCCATTGACGGCACAAAGCTGAACAATACAAGTCTGTGTAGCCATGTGATAATGAATTTTTTAGATTTCTGACAGCTATAATACTACAGGACATAAAATAACAAGAGCGCAACATTTACATCATCTATCTTATCTGCTTCTTTTTTGACATGCAACATTATTTTGACTATTTACAACTGGGTATATGTACTTAACGGGAGTAATCGCAGATGGAAGCAGATCTGTCTTTCATGTTTGGCTGCTGCTAATATTCAACACATGTTAATATGCTAGTCACTAGATCATCAATGAAGCTTGAAATAAATGTTATTTTGTTTTAGATTAAGAGAAAACATGTAGTCAAATACAAAGAACCCCCAAACCCTACTGAGAGATCTTCAGACTCAAGCTATCATCCCTCTGGGGATGCATGTAAATGTCTTTGTGAGATGTGTGTTATGGGTCGCAGATGAGATGATGTGCGCACACATCTCGGAAACCTCAACACCCTTGACCTGCATGTCAAGCAAACTCATTACTTGATTCAACATCCTTTCTGGAGGTTTTCTTTATTTTTATACCTGAATTTGGACAAACACAGAATAATCTGCTGATTATTTTATCAATAAATCATGGTGTCCTTCAAGATGCTCACTAAAATGTACCAAAAATAAACATTCTATGGCACATACCATGTGCAAATACCAGTACAGAAGATCAGATGAGCAAATGTTCACACTATCAGGATGTTTTATACAAATAATGATAAGGAGGCACACACTCTCAGAGGAACATGCAAGCAAACAAAAACTGATACATGTGGGTCAGGCACACTCACACTAAAAAAATAGGTATTTCAGCAGTAATAGATACATTTGGGTCAGGTAGACAGCTGTGCACACACACATTCTACACACACATGCTTTAAGGTGCAGGGGAGAAAACATACGCACAAACACACACACACACACACACACACGCACACACATGCATATATGGGCAGGAACATCTGTTTTTGGCCTACAATCAAGCCCAGATGGACCCCAGGGCTGGTGCGTCAACACCAGTGGAGACCACACATTGTATACGCCCAGTATTCTTTGCGACTGACTCCGGGGGATTTAGAGCAGAAGGGGTAAAAACCAGGACCACAACCTGTAATTTTTATCATAATGACAAGTTATTCCCAAAAACGTGCTCTAATTTCTCGGAAATATAGGTCAGTCGATGAGCATAATGTCTTGCGTGACTTGAGTCAACGCTGCATTAATATGCATTGTGAGGATAAGTTAACTTATCCCCCCCCCCCATCTCTGCGGCGATAAGAGGCAGAACCTAAACATAGAACGTGAATTAATATATTGGAGTTAAAACTGGTGATATTCCGCTTTGATGTTGAGCCATCAAAGGCGTCGTGAAACTTGGTTCACAAGGGCAGCGTTTGCGATGTACTGTATTTAGCCGCGAGCTTAAATTAGACCTGTCACAGCTATAGACACATGCTACACCAGCATGTGTGTCTCTTCATCCCCGGGAGGTTGATGTAGTTGTTCCTGCTGATTAGATGGCATTGTGTTTGCAACCATGCGGCATTTTGGGTGGGGTTGTGGTGGCATTTTTGTATTAAAAGACAGAACGGAGAAAAAAAGAAAGATGTTGTCTGTGTGTATATATATATGTCCCTTTGAGTAACTAATGTGTGCTTGTTTGTGTCAACGTGTCCTTGTGCAAGCCTTCATTTCAGTGAAGTGAAGGCACAAACACCTGGCCCATACCTGCCTCATCAAGTTAGCGGAGAAGCCTGCAGCATTGGAGAGTTAATACTGGCCCAAATAGAGACTACAGAGGCTCACTTTTATGCTGGAACCCTTGGAGTTTCACCCACAAAACTCATTAAACACCAACGTGAAGTCTTAAGCCACATGCACGCACGCACACACACACACACACACACACACACACACACACGCTGCTATCCTGCTGTATACCTGCTCTGCTGACCCACACATTCTTATCACAATTATAGAGCCTTCCAGTGAGATGGAGGGGGGAGTTTTGGATAATTCTATCTTTGTAGTTTTACCCAGACACACTTTTAAAGACATACTTCACGTGTGATATGTTGCAATTTGCAGTTTTATAAGTCTGTTTGATATGTGATTCCGACATTGAACACTCTCACAGACTCGCAGACAGACAAGATGTATTTTCTCACTCTTTGTTGCTCTCTTCGTCTTTCTGAAGGAACTGATGACACGTTATCAAAGTGATTTATATTTGTTACATAGTGCATTCAGGTCAATTAGAGGAAATGTGTGTAGTGTTGTCGGTTCGTTAATGTGGCAGCGTACCCTTAAGATGTGCAATTATGTTTCTGACTGTAACGTCTTCAAATATTCACAAATGTGTGTCATGTTGAGTCTTAGAACGCTGTGTTGTTGCTGCAAGGCACTTATGACATGAGCTGAAGAGAGACTTGACTGTGTGTGTGTGTGTGTGTGTGTGTGTGTGTGTGTGTGTTTGTGTGTGTGTGTGTTTGTGTATGTGTTTGTGTTGTAGAAATGTGCAAAAGTGTTTCGTAATATCAGCCACCGTGGCATAATTATAATTGACAACAACACTGCTCTAATATTTGCACTTTAGTTTCTCTAATTGATGCATAAAAATGAGCAACATTCTGCGTGTTCAGTTTTGAGAATTGTTGTTACTGACATTCTTCAAAAAAATATTTAAAAATTCTCACATATTACGGATTAGCGCTTTATTTTTCATACGGTTCTATGTAGCACCTTTCTCTGTTGGTGAAATATGTTTACATCTTATGTGGCATGTTGATGATTTAGAAGCTGCCGGTGGCAATATAACTTTGTGGGTCACACTTTCTGTCTGAAGTTTTATGCTTTTGAAGGAGCATAGAGTGTCATTGATCAGAGACAGTGGAGAAACATTAGAGTGAGACCTGATTAGTGCGAGTGTAGTGTGAAGCGCAGAGGACTCAGCATCAATAATGTCACCGGCAGAAAATCTGCTTCAGCCTCGGTTCTCTATTTCCATCAGAAGTTTGACATCTCCCCTCCTGTCCTTGTCTACAAAGTCTACAAAGTGTAGACAAGACTTCATGCTGTTATGAAAGTGTGTCACATATTAGGAACGTTATGAATTCCTGTGTAAATGCTATAAATAGAAATGTAAATGTTACAGTTTTACACCGATAGTTCAAACTCCTTAAGAGGCCAAAACCTGTATTTAACCATTGTGTCTTCCTTGGCACTCACTGCTTCTCTCGACCTTCCAATTGGCATTTACAGAGGAAGGTGCAAGAGCACTTCCGTTGTGGCAGCTGTGGAGGTGGGTGGGGGTGTCTGATTGGCCCCGGCTGCCAATCAACCGGTAGCTGAGGCCAATCGGTGTGCGTGTACCTGTCCTTATAAAGGATCAGTAGGAACTGGGGAGGTGTGCGCTAAAGAGCAAATAAAGCATGCTGCCAAACAGAACTTCGATGTTTGTGCTTTGTTGGGGAAACCTACGGGTGACAGACACAGAGCGGTTACAACAATAACGTTATAACGTCACCCAGTACGACCTGAATAGCAATGGATTTTTTTCTGCTTTGACATAATGGTTCTATAAGGTGAAAGGTTTTACAGCGACAATCAACTGTGTGTGTGTGTGTGTGTGTGTGTGTGTGTGTGTGTGTGTGTGTGTGTGTGTAGGATTAAAGAGTGAGAGGCGAATGATCCTATTGCAAAGCATATACTGTACAGTTGTTGCGTGGTTGTGTAATTGTGGGTTGTTAATGGCATTACGGTCAATATGTTATTTTGAATAAGAAATATGAAAAAGAGGAGAGAAACCACGAGGCAGTTTGTCTTGCATAGAGACGCTCCGATCAGGTTTTTTGGTGCAGATCATCGATCACCGATCACTGAAATCAGTATCTGCTGATTCGATAATACCGATCACTGATCACTGTTTCGATTGAAGCATTCTATTTATAGTGTAGCAATTTTTATGAAATTAATTACTCTTAACAACATTGGTTTTGTATTTTAAGTATTTAAATTATGAGACGAGAGAGTATCATGAATTGACAACCATCCGTTTTATTGCAGGGAACGTGCAACACTCCAGTGTAGAACCTCTAAATGCAGACCGTCGGGATGCCCGGTGCGTAGGCCCTTGTCGGTCTCGCCCCTCTGCTCCCTTTGTCGGAGCCAGAGCCACACTACCGTCCTCCGGGGCGGCGCCTCAATCGACCACGACCTCAGATCAGACTAGACAACCCGCCGAATTTAAGCATATTAAAAAGCGGAGGAAAATAAACTATCATGGATTCCCTCAGTAGCGGCGAGCAAAGAGGGAACAGCCCAGCGCCGAATCCCCGTCCAACGGGCGGATCGGGGACATGTGGCGTATGGAAGATCGCTTGCCCGGTGTCGCTCGGGGGCTCGAGTCCTTCTGATCGAGGCTCATCCCATGGACAGTATGAGGCCGGTAACGCCTCCCGTCGCGCCGGGGTCCGGTCTTCTCGGAGTCGGGTTGCTTGGGAATGCAGCCCAAAGTGGCCGGTAAACTCCATCCAAGGCTAAATACCGGCACAAGACCAATAGTCGACCTAAAGGAAAGTTGAAAAGAACTTTGAAGAGAGAGTTCAACAGGGCGTGAAACCGTAAAGGATCATTTCTTACCATTGGCGGCCTGAAATTCCTATCTCTAACGTTTTATTGAACCGCCTCTGATTTTATGTCATCTGATCGGCCAGGTTTGATCGGACGTTTTGAGAATGCCGATCAAAACCGATAATGGGAGTATCGGCCGATATGGATCGCCGCCGATCAGATCGGAGCATCCCTAGTATTGCATATTGCAGAGGTGATGATGACTGAAATGTGTTGTTTGATTGACATTTTAACAATTTGATTAGAGTTCCTTTGCAACATCCCGTACTATCTGCAAAAAATAGCTATTTGGCAAATGTTGGTCTTTTAAATATCAGATCCCTCAATAATAAGTCTTTTTTATGCCATGATTTTATTACATGTAACAAACTGGACTTTTTTATTATCACAGAGACATGGTTATCTGAGGGAGACTATAGTCCTCTTATAGAAGCAACCCCCCCTGATTTTACACACCTTCATCAACCCCGGCTGTCAGGCAGGGGAGGGGGGGTTGCTGTTATTCACAGAAAAGATTTTAAATGCACTCCCATCTCACATAGTAATTTTACATCTTTTGAACATCTTGGTTTTATGGTAAACTCAAAAGCTCCTGTCATCATATTAATAATCTACTGGCCAAAGCCAAAAAGTATCTTTATCCACGAGTTTGCCGAACTTTTAACTTATTTTATGTCACAGTATGACAAAATCCTTATTTTAGGTGATTTTAACATACATGTGTGCTGCCCGTCTCAGACTCTTGTTAAAGATGTTATGGATACTCTGGAATCTTTTAACCTCACTCAAGCAGTACAACAACCTACTCATTCAAAGGGTCACATCCTTGACCTCGTCCTGTATAATGGTCTCAGCCCTGAAAACTTTGAAATTAAGGATATCTGTGTGTCTGATCACAAAGCAGTTTTATTTAATGTAGTTTTATCCCAACCTCCCACAAATCTCAGTTCACCTGCTCGAAGCCGCGTTTTTAACTCCAGGTCTGCTGATACATTTTCAGAGCTTTTTATTGCTGCTTCTTTAACTGCTTTTAATTCACATTCTGATACAGAGGAACTGGTCTCCCTTTTTAATAACACCTGTCAAACTGTCCTGGACTCTGTTGCTCCTTATAAGATAAAAAAATCAAAAAGAACCCCACAGCCCTGGCTAAATGAATCTACGCAACAACTCAAGAGAGACTGTAGGAAAAATGAAAGAAAATGGAAAAAAACTGAACTACATGTATTTTATGAGATTTGGAAAGATGCAATGAAAAATTATCAAAAGGCAGTCAAAGAAGCAAGAGCCTCATTCTTCTCTAAGTTAATTTTAGATAATCATTCGAACCCAAGAGTTTTATTCAAGGTCATAGACTCAGTTATAAACCCTCCTCTGTCAACCTACTGAGGCCTCACAAGAGATGTGTGAGAGGTTCTTAAATTATTTTATTGATAAAGTAAAGGAAATAAGAGAAGAAATTATCCCCCCAACTCACATTTTACATACCAGTAGGGACATACAAACCTATTTTAGTAATTTTGAACCTGTATCACTATCCTTTTTATCTGATATCATCGCTCACATGAAATCAACTACGTGCAGCCTTGATTTTATTCCCACAACATTTTTAAAAGAGGTTATCAGCACTGTAGGGCCTAGTATTTTACTGATTATTAATAGCTCCCTTTTAAATGGCACTTACCCATCTATTTTTAAACACGCTATGGTCCAACCTCTTTTAAAGAAGCCGAAGCTCGATCCTTCCGTTTTATCAAATTTTAGGCCAATTTCTAAACTTTCGTTTTTATCAAAAGTTTTAGAAAAAGTAGTTTCAAACCAACTTCTAACTTTCATGAATCACAACAATATATTTGAAAAATTTCAGTCAGGTTTTAGAGCACTACATAGTACAGAAACTGCCCTCCTCAAGGTAACTAACGATCTCCTTTTAACAGCAGACAGGGGGGAGAGCGCAGTTTTAATTCTTTTAGACCTGAGTGCAGCCTTTGACACAGTAGACCATGCCATTTTAATTGATCGCCTTAAAAACTGGGTCGGCATCAAGGATGCTGCACTCAGCTGGTTTTATTCTCTACCTTTTAAATAGAACCTTTCGTCGTCATAGGGGATCACTCGTCCTCCACGGCACACATTACCTGTGGCGTACCACAAGGCTCAATTTTAGGTCCGATTTTATTCTCTATTTATATGCTTCCACTCGGCCAAATCCTCCAACGGCACAAGGTTTCTTTTCACTGCTATGCTGACGACACGCAGATATACCTTCCGCTGAGACCTGGTGACCCAAAGAGCCTAGCTGCTATCCTGGACTGTCTCTCTGATGTCAAATGTTGGATGGCACAAAACTTTTACAACTCAATAACTCAAAATCGGAAGTCATATTATTCAATTCCCCAAACAATAACACTAGCCTCATTCAGAGTGAACTTGGTCCCCTGTCCGCCTACATAAAACCTGTTGCAAGAAACCTGGGCGTAATGTTCGACACCAATTTAAATTTCGAAACACAAATTAAAAAACCGTCCAGTGCTGCTTCTTCCAATTACGCACCATTTCCAAAATCAAACCCATATTGTCACACCCCGATCTGGAAAAAGTCATACACGCACTCATATTCTCAAGACTCGACTACTGTAATTCACTCCTCTCAGGCATTACCCATAAATCTATCTCCGCCTCCAGCTAGTCCAAAATGCAGCAGCTAGGCTTCTTACTGGTTTTAACAGACGACTACATATTACTCCAGTTCTGGCCTCACTCCACTGGCTCCCAGTTAGTTTTAGAATTGATTTTAAGATTTTGTTGATCACTTTTAAGGCCCGTCTGGGTCTTGCCCCGGATTACGTTATCGAAATGTTAACGCCATATAAGCCATCTCGCAGCCTTAGATCCTCCGGTGGGGCCCTCCTGGCCGTTCCAAAGTCGAGGCTTAAATCAAAGGGTGATCGTGCTTTTTCCACCAGGGCCCCTCGACTTGGGAACAACCTACCGGAGGAAATAAGGCTGGCAGAATCAATAACTTCTTTTAAATCACTTCTTAAAACCCACTTTTATAGAACTGCTTTTAAGTGATGTCGTCCTTTTGAATTTGTATTTTAATTGCCTATTTGTTTGGTTTTACTTGTATTCAATGCTTTTATGGTATGGTCTTTTTTGTTTGCCATTTAAGTTGTGTTTATGCTTTGTTTATCTGTAGAGCACTTTGTAAACTTTGTTTTTAAAAGTGCTATATAAATA
The DNA here is from genome assembly GCA_036178185.1 of Liparis tanakae. NCBI lineage: Eukaryota > Metazoa > Chordata > Actinopteri > Perciformes > Liparidae > Liparis > Liparis tanakae. The sequence continues at coordinate 11,077,534 of CM070096.1, read as the reverse complement.
AAGTTATTATATTATTATTATTTTGTGGGCTGTCCTTGGTGACATCGTGGAAGCAGACTTCAGTTTTCGTCCTCAAGTGAAAGACTGCTACTCAATGCAGCTCTGTAAGGACTGTTTTTCCTGCTCTTCCTCACTTTTGTGGTTGCACCCCTCAGAGAGTGTGTGTTGAGATGTGTACATTGTTGTGCTTCTTTAAAAACAGTCTGGCCTCTCTCTTGGGGAAAATACACTGGATCCCGCAGAAGGAAATGCAATTACCGCCTCCCAGCAGAATCTTAATTACTGAGTCCTGATGTTAAGAGTTTCCCTCTTTTAATGCGTTGGATTTCAAAGACACAGCACAGATCATTTTATTTACTCCCTCCCATCTTCACAGGATGTAAATAAGCGTATTAACTATTTTTAATGTGAGCATCCAATGACAAGAGGAGCCACTGACTTTGTTCAAATAGAGTCTCTGAAGATACTCCAGTGAAATGTTAATATTTACATTTACATTGGATGTGTTTATCCTATAACTGAAGAATTATGTTAGTGTAGAAAATCTGGACAGCATCACACACCTGAGGAAACATATAAAACATCCTTGAATACAGCACTGAGACCTAGTTCACTTTAGGTTTTACGTTGCTTGAAATACGTCATATCTGTTATTATGCATGCCGTATGCACAGTGCATGTTGCATTCAGTGTCTACGCATGCTGAATCAATATGTTTCAAATACAGTGCCTCCTAATTGTACCACTGACTAAAAAAGTCTTCTTCTGGACTCCAACTGGGAATCAAATGCCCAATTAAAGTCTTCACCCTTAGGCCCGGCTCCAGTAGGAGTGAGCATAAATGAGGAGGTAGAAGAAGAATCACTGAAGTAATAGCCTCTTTATTTGAAGTTTTTGCAGTTTCGTGCCCTTATTAGATCCAGAGACACGAGTTGCCCGGGGATGAGATGTGTCGGTTGGATCCGAGATTGACTTCAAGTCTCAGGTGTCCCTATTTCTGAGAAAGCTAACTGTCACAGTGGACTAGTCCATTCAGCCCTCACTGAAACAATATCCTTCAGACTCCTCACTGGCACAGGGAACAAGAAAAAGAGGCAGACCGACGCACAGAGAGAATGATGGAGGCGAGACGGAGGGAGATAGATCATCCTCCATATGTTTGCTTGGTCTAGCAGAGACACGATCACACCGGCCTGAGGGCTCCGTCTCCGACTACGCTCCTCTGTTGTTCCAGTTCATCCTTGGGAGGCATGTTCGGGGAGACAGAGACTTAGGCAGGCATGCACATGCACACCGACACATAAAGACTACTTGTGCAGCATCCTTTCTGGCGCTGAAACAGCTGCCGCTAACCACAGCCCTCGCTACCTCTCATTAAAGCCATAACGTTCTGCTACTACGTCTGCGGCATTAACGGGGTAAATCACCAACTTAGGCCAGAAACTCAACAGACACAGAGACACGCTCACATGCTCACGCCCGGGTAAATAATTGGTTCCAGTGGAGCCAAGAGCTAAGTTACTATCCCTCCTGTCACATGTCTTTAGATACTGTAAGACTACTCATCTTAAGGCAGCTTCCTTATGCCCTCCACCACCCGCCCACCTCCCCAGATTTAAAAGAAAGAAAATCAGGCCATATAGTTCAACAACTTTGTTAGATCTGGCCAAGTAGTTGAACGAGTAATCCACTCATTTTGTAAAGTTAAAGATAAATCATATTATAGTGGACCTAATTTATCCATAAAGTATAATCCATTAGTGGTATATGCTTTTGAAAAGTATTGACATGATATGGACAAAATGCATGCAATTCAGTTAGCATTAGATAATGCCTCATTTGCATATTTAACTTAAAATTAAGAAGAAATTGTAATCAGCTGGGAAAGTTACATGGTGAGTTAATTTGTTCACTCTCTCCCCCTGTAGTGTCTTTGAAAAATGTTAGAACATATATCTATAAAGGCCGTTATGGCTAAATTTGATTATTCACAGACTCTGTGCTGGAAATCTCCGCTTAACTAGCGGTTACATTCACCAAACGTTCTAGTTTTGTTGCTATTCATATTGTGAAGTGTCATTGCTACATACGATTATAGCTGCATAAAAGTAAAAGTTCTGTATTACAAATGAGAAAAATCTACAATTTCTAGAGTAGAAAAATAAAACCTCAAATGGAGTACATGTGCTGTTAAACCTCCACCTCTGCTGTCGAACACCCACCAACATGACACACATATTTGAACATTTACAGCAAATACAACCGAAGAGACTCGACCTCCCTTGCAGCGGAATCTATCTGTATGAGATTTCATCCATCATTCCCCCAGTCATATCCTGTCGACGCTAAAGCTGATATGATTGATTATCATATTAGTAATGGGATGATTCAAAACTGCAGTATTCTGTGGAGAAAAAAAGTCTCCCATCACTGATTTCACATTCTCAGCTGAATGAGAGGAATGCACCCTTGGATGGGTGTAATTTTCTTTTCATTTAGAGTATGGTTAGCATCAAAGTAGCATTTTGTTCTTGTGTGAGGGCGTCTGACCTTTTGAAAGGATAGATCTATGAGCTGGTCCTGTAGTTAGTTGTCACCATTGATATTGGCAGAGAGGCGAGCGCAATCACTTCGCTTCTTCACCTCAGAGGTGCAGAGGGCAGGTGTGTGCACAGCTGTAGACTGTGATAGTGTAATTCTGTGCCCGGTGAGACAGTCGGCCACCCGGTAGCCAAGCATGTAATTAAAGCTTTCAAAATGTCACCATCCCTCAGGGGGGGGCTTAATGCCCCTTCATAGCAGTCCCAGGGGAGTTCACACGCTTTTGCCACTGTGAGCACACAAGCTTAATATTTGTATTTCCTGCATGTGTGGCGAGTTGTTTTTGTTGACAGACTCAGGTGTTGTGTGTGGCCGTCCTCGCACCACTGCCTTGATCAAGAGTCAGATGACACCGCTCTTCTCATGTGTATCAACGCAGCTAATACACCGCACCGAGGACAAAACTTTGAAGTGCAAGGAATCTTTGATGCCGATGCATTACTCAAGCAGTTAAACTGAGAAAATGGTATGAAATTCTTTAAACGGCCCTGAGGGGATTGGTTTGATCATCTCCAGGGTGGGAAAAAAATACCTGTTCTTGTGCTGGCAAATCAGTTTAGGGATTTGGGGTCTGTGTTTAGTTTTCAGTACTAGCAGTTAAGTCAAAGTCATCGAATACATTAGCATTGAAGACGTACCCTGAAACTTTGTCCCAGGGAGCTGGCAGCAACTTAAAACACGCGTTCCTGTCACAGAAGTGAGTTTTTAGTACATGAGGTTATGGAAATATCAACTCTCGAGATGTAGTTTTGAAACGGGAGTGACTAACTCTCGGTTTCTTCTCTGACATTTAAGCCTCTCCAGAGTTGCTAGGTATTTGTGACAATTTACTCCCTGTGAACAGCGCTTTCTTGACACTGAGAGCAGCTCAGACAGTAGCCTGAGGGTCTGGGCTTTGTGTCATCCCCCCTGTCTCAACAGCCGATCGGGGCCTCCGTTCACCACTGAATTCCTTTCATATGTCTGTTATGCAGACAACTCTCAGAACCGTCAGCAGCAGCAGCAACAGCAGCAGTAGCAATATCAATAGCAACATCAATAGCAGCATCAGTAGCAGCAGCATCAGTAGCATCAATAGTAGCAGTAGCAGCAGCAGTTGCATCAGTAGTTGTAGCAGTAGCAGTAGCAGCATCAGTAGCAGCAGCAGTAGCAGCAGCAGTAGCAGCAGTAGCAGCATCAGTAGCAGCAGCAGTAGCAGCATCAGCAGCAGTAGCAGCAGCAGTAGCAGCATCAATAGTAGCAGCAGCAGTAGCAGTAGCAGCAGCAGTAGCAGCAGCAGTAGCAGCATCAATAGTAGCAGCAGCAGTAGCAGCAGCAGTAGCAGTGCAGCAGCAATAGCAGCAGTAGCAGCATCAGTAGCAGTAGCAGCAGCAGTAGCAGCATCAATAGTAGAAGCAGCAGTAGCAGCAGCAGTAGCAGTAGCAGTTGCAGCCTGGCTGTGGAGGTAAAGAAAGAGGTTCTGGGATGCTGTTCAGAGAGCGTTCCGTCCACAGATCCTGATGAAACTGATAGTTGTATTCCTCGGTCTATGCTGCACGTGGCCTTGTTTCATTTTTTAGCGTTTTCCTTGTGAGGAAAATCATTTAAGAAACTCTAAATAAAACTACCACCTGAAGTGGGCTAACTTAGCCTGGCATACAGAATGTAAATGCACACCAATCTTCATGTTGTATTTTATTTGTTTCATTGTTAAAAACAAAGTGTAATAAATCACACTGATACAGTAAGTTCCGGGCTCTAGTTTTTGGCTCTGAACCGGGCAACCAGTGATCAAGAAATAGTTCCGCAACTTGTTTTTGTCACACTTTCAATTGTTATACTCGTGAAAAAAATGATCTGTAATAAGTTGATTTGTGAGCTTCAGCATCCCAGTCTGAAGATACTCAACAACAACGCCGTTCTTTTTTTCTAAGTGTGATTTTACGACATGTCGTCTGTATTGACTGCAATATAAACACGTACATGTTAAAAACAAGTATGGTGGTGTGGAGTTAGGGGAGGTGGCCAAGCAAACACAGAGACTTAAAACCGGGAGAGATGCCGGTGTTCATGTCACAAAGTTGAGTTATTTTGTAGTTAGTGATGTTTTGTTTTCTTCTGTGGAATAGTAACTGCAGCTGTTTCACGTTAACCATTTTGTGTAACATCACATGCAAAAAGCCTAAAACACATCATTATGACACACGGAATGTCCTTTAAATGTTGTGGTCAGCTATTACTTGCTCTTTTCTAATCTAACTCTCAGCAAGAAAGCCAATGAGAACATACATTTCTCAAAATGTCAAACTTTTTCTTGAAGAAAAAAGTTCCTCAGAGAAATTAATATAAATGAAAACTCTGTTATCTATTTTCATAGTATCCATGTCAGAAGCAGAGAAGAAACCAACCACCCCCAGATATGATTAATTGTCTGTAACTGTGAAGTCGGCCGTGTCGGCCACATGTCCCAACTCTGCCTTACCTTGACCTACATTTTTAAGCGAGCCGTTTTAAAAGCCATGCTCTCTATTCAAGGGCCATTCTGGCAAGAGCTCTGCAAAGGTTTGAAGTCACAGGTCGTATTGAACCGCAGCACCTTCTGCAATCAAAGAGGCAGCTGGATCGGGCCACGTCATGCTGGTAATGGAGTGCCGAGAGCTTCACATGGATGTTTCAGGCATGATTCAGGCATGATGTCACTTTTCTTGCCACATAATATTGCATGTTGTGGAAACCTTTTGCTCTTCTGGAGATTTGTTGTGTAGAAACGCAGACCACATTCAGGCGGGTGGTAATGCATCAGCATAAGTGCTAGAGGCTTAACCGGCAGAGTAAAAATAACAGCAGCATTTGTGAAGCTCTGGAGAATTTGGGTGGGACTCAGGAAGAAATTGCTGGGTGTGTTTTTGAGCAAGTCAGTAGAGAGAGAGAGTGCCTGCGTGGGTGTGTGTGTGTGTGTGTGTGTGTGTGTGTGTGTGTGTGTGTGTGTGTGTGTGTGTGTGTGTGACTTTGAGTGATATATGTCCCAGATTTAGCTGGACCAAAGCTACAGTTGTGGTCAGGCCAGTCATCAGGGCTTTCACCTAAGTACAGTACAGACTTTGGTGTGTTTGAGTTTCATTGTGTTTTCCAGCATGAAGCAAAAGTACAAACACATAAAAAAATACCAGAAATACCAGAGAGGTGTGCGCAACTGTTAATCAGGAGCAGAAGAGGGTGACATTTTTTTCAAAGATTATTTATTGTAAAAAGTTGAATCAGAAGTTTCATGAAACAAACAAGTTGAGTACCTTTGATGTTTCAGTCCGACGCCACAGTCGATCTCAGCTGTTCGGCCCCTGCGGCGGTGTTTCCTCAGCTGTATCGCGTCCTGTCTTAAGCCGAAAGCAGAAAATGTGTAGTTCTGTTTTTCAAAGCATCTGCAGCGATTGCAAACTAACAACAGATTGCGATCTCGGAGCATCATTCTGACGGGGGAGAACTGATCCAGTATTTGTTTGATTTAATGTTCATTCCAATGTAGAGCTGTTTGTGAAACACATTGGACTCCGAGTCAGATTATGTGCAAAGATATAGCAGTATGCTCCAGAAATATCCATCTGCAAATATACGTGCCCAAAGCATGATTTTTCAAAGACGAAGGAAACCCTTCTTCTCCACAAAATTTACTTTTAATTCCTACTTTTTGTTTACGTAAATTACAATTATTTTGCTGTATTTGACATAGGGGATGACATATCTGTGTAAAACTGTGCTTCAAACCTCTTTGTGGGCGTTTTTTCGAAAGCAGCGGCCACAAAAGGACGTTCTATCAACTTCTGCTCTGTGGTGCACGATTGACATACAAAATAAATATGGACTATATATTCTATTCAACGCTAAAAGAATTCATAACACCTCAAGACCATGCGCCAGGCACAAAGCCAAAACGGACCACAGGCGTAAAGACCTGTCTCCGCTGGCGTTAACTAAATGTGTCCACAAATACACACACACACACACACACATACACACTCACACCCACACCCACACATAAACACACAATTTAAAACAATATCAGAGAAACAATGTCGCAGCTGCTGCCAACAGCATGGTCACACACATACGCAAGCAGAATTACTTATTTGATCCAAATGCGGAGAAGTATTGGTTCAAAGTAAAAACGCTGATGTGTGAAATGCATTCTGGGTTGAGAGAATGCATTTTTACAAAAGCTTTCTACTCAGGTGTGTGTATGTGTGCCTGTGTGTGCATTCTACCTAGCGAGAAAATGATTGTGAGAGACTGAAAAGATAAAATGCTCATGTGCACATTCGATTTTGCAATACTGTGCACCAAAGATAAGCTTTTGACAAACAAGCCATCTGATCCAAATGCACTTTTCAATCTCACTCTTGGAGAGACACAAGCATTTCTTCGCGCGGAATTAACCTGCCCCCCTGTTTCTGGGGGTCGTGAAGCGGAAAAGACCCTGCTGTTCGTCAATGAGCCTCTGATGACGATATCATCCCTCCGTCGTTGTCTCTGTCATCCACTGTCAAACCTGTGAGAGACCCGGTGGACTGAGAGCATAAATAGTGAGGGAAAAGGTCAACGACAGGTAGTAACGGAAGGGGTCATGGGATCAATGAAGATAGAAGAAATCCGAGGGAAGGCAGTAAAATAAAATCCTCATGTCAACTAGAAAAAAAGAAACGTCGGTCGACCACTTGGTCTGTCAATCACGTTGTGTTTTGAGCGTCAGTGAATCACTCGTTCAGGCGCCTCATCCGTCACGTTGTCAGATCGTTTGTCATCCAGTCCCTCAGACGGACAGTTGGTCATCTAGTTTGTCGCTTACTCTGTCAGCCGGTTGGTAAGTTGTAGGTAGACTTCATAGCCATCACTTTATTCTTTTATCAAACCATAACTTAGTTCAATCAAAAACTAATCCGCTGTCCTTATCAGCCAGACAGACAGCAAAGTAAAGAGCAAACATCTCCATCATTTCTGTGTGTGCTTTGTGATTTTGGCGTCTTGTGTTTTAGACCAGATACCAATTGGCAGACAAAGACTTAGAACAACAAACAAAAACTGGCAATAACCCGTTTGATAGACAGTGAGATGAACAGGCAAACACCCAGTCAATCACATCCAAACACACACACACACAAACACATACACTCACCTCATATGATGTGCACTGTCTGACAAACATAGAGCTTTTTAAAGCAAAGTCTGGGTTGATTTTTACTGATGTGCCATGTCTGAGTGTGAGCGAGAGAGAGAAAGAGAGAGAGGTATGAACAGTGTGTTGAAAGTAAGACATATGTAAAAGAAATATGAAGAATGATAGATGGATGGAGAGAGAGGTGTCGATCACCGTGTTGTGACCCTAAACTCGCCCTCTCCTGTTTGGACAGATGGATCATCACTGCACCGCTCACATTGACAAACATGCTTATGTATGAGCCTGCATGTGTGTGTGTGTGTGTGTGTGTGTGTGTGTGTGTGTGTCAGCATGACAGATCAGAAGCCGGTGTTTATTAGGGGGTGTATTCATTATGTATAGTGTAATTCGACCATCATGAAGTCCCTTCAGACAAAATCAATAGCGGTGTTAATATGATCCTCTCTCCACTCGTTACTGCAGGAAGACTTTAATTGATTAGTTGGCTGACACTTCAACTTCCACAATACAAAGAGTCAGGTATGTGTGTGTGTGAGGGCGGGGGGGGGGGGGGGGGGGGTAATAACGTCCTGATGCAGATGAATGTGCTTTTACTTAACTTCCCAAAAACTCTGCAGCAAACAGCTATTGATTGTGTGAGCCAATCCATTGCAATATTATTTGTCTGCTTTTTGGACATATATTATCTTTATTATAGATTTACACCATAACTGAACATGCCGCCCAATGATTCATTGCATTACATTTGGCGAAAAAACAAGATGATTGACAATAATAACGGTATGATCATTTGTGGACGTAAATATTACACTTTCATCTGTCGTTCATTCATCAATACATTTTTGTCTTCTGAAATTGCCTCAAGCTTTTTGCACGTGAGGATTTAGACCAGGAGCATGTTGATGAAGAGGTGTGACCAGTATCAGCGCACGTGTAGGATGGGAGCGTCAGACCAACACAGGGCTTCCTCTCAAGAGGCCGCTGCGTGTGTCCCGCGTGAAACCAAAATAATTGTTGACTTTTTAAGTGACGTTATGCGAGATAGACAGGCAAGGACGGTCAATATATATTGGCGCCAGTTACGTTGCTATATTCTGGTGTCACAGTATTATTTTATTAAAAACTATGAGCTTCTTTCTAGCCTTAACCGATATGTTTTATTGACGCAAGCTAAACAATCGCTTCACAACAATTAGAGAAGCAGTCTAAGCTATTTTGGTCTGTTACTCTGTGACTGGACAAGGAGAGGACTCTGTTGAGGTTGTAGACTTTCTTATCAACAGGTCAGGGTTATCATAAAGATTTGAAGGATACTGAATTCTGTACTGAAATTTGAGATTTGATTATTTTACTTCGCTAATTGTGACTTGATGTTTTGTCTTGTATCAATGGCAATGTTGTGTTTGGTTCCACGAGTCAAACAAATAACTGATAGAGTGATGAAGCTAAGAGACAAAAGTATTGAAGCATGCACTTTAGACATGGACTTGTTTTGCAGCTCACATTGGCTCGGTGTCTTCTCCTCTTCTCCTTACACGGCTCGAGCAGGAATGCTGTATTGTATTATCTGTTCTCCACATGCACCGTTTTCAGCAAGTTTCTTTTTTTATGGCTCTGCTATGTGCCCTGAATGCACCGGGCTGTTATCCATCATCGGGTCCCAGGGTGATGTCAGCGTGTGTGTGTGTGTGTGTCTGAATGCACTGCCACTGGGGTGCGTGTGTTTTTGTGTGCTTATTTGTAAAGGTGGGAAAGAGAGACAGGGAAAAGAGCAGGATGAGAAGGAGGATGAGCAGGAGGATGAGCAGGAGGAGGAGGAGGCTTGTTCTAATGCCCAGGAGATGATTCAGAGTTTAGACCCCCGAACAGCATGGAAAGCCCTCCTAGTTTTCTCCCACAGGACCCGTCGGTGTCTTGTGGTGAGTTAAAGACAAAATAGGATCTGTTTGAGATCACTTCAGGGGAAATGAAACAATCAAATGGTTTGGTATTAAATCAAGTTACGGCTGTCGGTCTGTGCTCTGGTACTTAAAAGGCACGATGCAAATGGTTGTGTGGGCATAAATCAGGTCTTCGTGGCATATGCATATTTTTTTATTTATGGCTCATGAATATTTACAGTTCTAAAGTACATTTATAGTTCTTAATTGTTTCACTGTGCAATGACACAATTGCATTAGTTCATGGTAATACAAAGATGGGAGGGCTGTATTTAATCCAAATGTAGAAAGGGAGGCAAAATCAACAAGGGTGTACATACAATTTGGAGTCTGATATTAGATATGCAACAAAAAACAAGTGTATTACTGGACATCTTTCATTGGATTATTAAGTGTGCAATATATATGGGGTTCTGTTAAGTCTTGCCAGCTGGTATTTGCTGTGGAACAATTTAGTTATGATTGGCTTCCCAAACATATTAAACTACTCCTTAAATGCACAAAGAGGTGGAGCAATTCACCAACAAAGGTGAAAAACAAAAAAACAGCACGATGTAAAATATTCAAATATTTGCTTTCCAAGTGTTTTTTACGGAGATAAATGCATTAAAGGGGAGGTATTATGCCCATCTTTCCACAAGTTGATATGGTTCCTTGGGGTCTTAATGTAATGTTTGTAAAAAAAAAATGTCAAAATACCACAAGAATCATTTCAAACAGCACCCTTTTCACCCTGTCACCTAGTATCTTACCAAAGTATCTTACCAAAGGCTCAACATTTTTGTATTATTTGGAGGGTAATTATAGTGTATCTGGCAACCCTGAGATCGGTTGACCAATGACTGCTCTCTATACCGTCAGACCTCCCGCCAGAGCTCGGGAGATACCATTTCCAAAACGTGTAAGGTATAAATACTAGTTTGTGAAAACCCAGAGAAACACAAATATTCGACGAAGCAAAATCCTGGACGTTTTTGGAATCCCTGCCGGACGCATTTTTTAGGTCTCAAAAACAGGATATGTCCGGGAAAAGAGGACGTCTGGTCACCCTAACCACCCTAACGTCTGGCGCCATAAGTTAGGGTGACCGGAGGGTCTTTTCACAAGGGTTTTCACAAACTAGTATTTACCCCTTACACGTTTTGGAAATGGTACGTTCCACCTTCTTGTGTGAGCTCTGTCGCGTGAGGAAAAAAAAGTTCACTGTAATCAATTCAATTCAATTCAATTCAGTTTATTTGTATAGCCCAGTTTCACAAATTACAAATTAGTCTCAGAGTGCTTTACAATCTGTACACATAGACATCCCTGCCCCAAAACCTCACATCAGGAAAAACTCCCAAATAACCCTTCAGGGGGAAAAAAGGGAAGAAACCTTCAGGAGAGCAACAGAGGAGGATCCCTCTCCAGGATGGACAGATGCAATAGATGTAATGTGTACAGAAGGACAGATTTAGAGTTAAAATACATTCAAGGAATTTGACAGTTTATCAATAGTTCATATTTAGGCATATTCCACAATGGAGAGTTTGGAGACCTCCCGAGTAATCAGCAACCAACCCTGGTGTTTATGTGGTGGGGGGGAGCGTAGCCAGACTCCCTACATGGGCATGGTTCGGAATCTACGTAGAAACAGATCGTGATCCCATTTGACGCACTCAAGCATATCGTTTCTGACATAGAGGAATCACAACAAGCCGTGTGAGTTGTTTTTTTCCAGAGTTTGTGTTGGGAGACATGCCAGATACCCAAATTAACATATATAAGCATTAAAAAAGTGGAATTTTCATAATATGTCCCCTTTAATATGTATTTGTTTGACCTCAAGGTGCTCTGGTGGTGCTTTTTTTCTTTCTTCTTTTTTTACTTTAAATCTCAGAGCACCTTTAAATCAGTAAAACCAGGAGAAAGCATGGGATAAAGAGACTGGTAATAACACAAAAGGGTTAGCTAAATACTTGTTCTTGACAATGTTCTTCGACATTACAACTCTTGTGATGGTGGAACTTAGTTTTCTGAAAATGCTTGTGTCCTTGTGGTGTGGACATGACGGGAGGTTCTGTGTGCACGAGGCAAAGAGGACAACAAAGAGCACAAGAGTCAGCCGCCCCTCTGCTGGACGTCTGTGTGTGTTTGTGTGATGGAGACAGACACATATAGACAATACTTTGACCACAGCCCTTTATAAAAATGCTAGCACACACACACGGCTGTAAAAACATCAATAATCCTATTTCCTACATCAAGTCCCCCTCTGAACATAGAGGACCAGGTATATATTTTCCCATAGTCAATGCCGACATGAGGGTTTAGAAGACTGAATTTAAACGAGTAATGTCTCAGCCACAGACTACCTTGGGGAAATGACTTGCTCGCTTTCAGTTGCAACAGGTAAAATATGCTTTTTGGAGTCAGACTTCAGAGCAGACTTTTTTTTTTTTGCCTTAGGCGCTCTGGATTTTTCATAGGCGCTCGGCAAAAAGGCTTGGGCGCGCGCCCAAATTTTCTCTATGCAGGAAAAACCCTGAACTAGCAGAGAAAGAAAGGCCACATTTAACACGACAGGTTGACTAAAGCAAAGCTGCAATAGAGCACAGAAGCTGACGCGCGTACCTTCAAGACGAAAGGGGAAAAGAACAGAGAGAGGCAACTGGCACTGGCTGTCACTGACTTTCTCCGCCCCGGATGACAGGTGCTTCGCATTACTGTGTGGGTGAAGGCAAACCACATCCCCCGATGGCTGTGCATTTATACACTGGACTTTGAATGAATTCCACATTGGCCCCAAGGTCGTGGATCCTATTCATGCACACTGAAGGCAGAGGTAACTTTCCATTCAAGGGGAAAATGAAATAAAACCACCACACTCACAGCATGAGGAATAGACAGGTGCCTCACTGTACGTTTCACCCAATAGACACTTAAAGTGTTGCAGCACTAAGGGCGTTTCATACTTCAGAGAGAGAGAGAGGTGGAGAGAGTTTTGTTTGAGGAAAGCGAGTGTTCACCACACTTGTCTTTTCTTGGCTCGGTTCTATTTGGTGTTTTTTTGTGTTATCTTCTTATCTACATGTTGCCTTCTCAAAACAAACAGGGTATTATTGTTTTTTGTGCTTATTTCCAACCCACCATTTATACCCAATCTACTCTGTCATGGTGGGAGGATTGTTCTGTTCTTGCTCTATAAAGCACCATTTATTCCAATAAAATAGTAAATGCTCCACAGGTTCGACTATAGAAAATAAATTGTTCCGTTATGAAATCTAAACTAAAGCAAAGCAAAGGCTTGCTTTTACAGTCGAATGTCTCAGTTACTCAAGCTACTCAAACTGCGGTATACAGTCAGGTCGGTTTTTGGTAATAGCATCACATAAATGATTAACAAGTAATGATATAGATGGTCTAGACCGCTCATCAATTCACTCCAACATCGAAAATAAATCATGAACAATTGAATTGTGGAAACTGCTTCGTTGTTCTGACAGGGAATGACTTTTCTGGGAAACACAAATCTGCAGTAAGCATTATATAATATTCACATACAACAATTTGAGTGCTTGGTTGTGAATACAAACATACCAGATTTACAGCAGCTATAGGAGTTAATTGACCCACAAGGAGTGCTGTGCACTGCAGCTACACACATATATCCTTCACATATTCACATAAACTGACTCTTAATAATGAAAAACTGATGCATGCACACACACACACACACACACACACAGTGCACATTGAACTATTGCTGCCCTTCACCATTACAGACAAACACAGCTCCTCTGCAGTGGAAACAAAGACATGGGAAAAAGGGCACTTCATTTCAGATATTAGAGCACACACACACACACACACATTAGGTGTTTGAGGTAATGCAGATCCATGTCTGATTAATCCATTGTGTGTCAGAGGTGTGAAGCACACAGGCTGGTCTTACTCAGCAAAACTCCCAAGACTTCTCCCCCCATCAGTCACACTTATCCTCTGGGAACCTCCCTCCCCCATTCACCTTTTGGCAGGATTTATTATCGCTGCTTTTCCTCTCCCGGAGAGAATCCACTGTGACGTAGCGAAGTGCTACATTGTATCAAGTTGGTCACCTTTGACTAAAACTAATATGAAATAAGTCTTTGTTTGAACCCAAATCTGTTTCTTTCCTTTCAGGTGTGTCTCTCCAATGCTCTTGGCCCCTGAGGAGAAGTGAGCCAAGCCCAGGTCCCCATGGTACGCCCTGTTACCCAGCATGCACTGCTGCTGCTGCAGTGCATGCTGGTCCTGTGGTCTGCAGGCGTGGCCAGTAGGAGAGGGCCGGTGCTGCTGCCTGAATCTCCCTGTCACAAGACAGATCACCCGCTCATCCCACACTCAGGTACACATGCACACACACCAGGGGGACATAGTTATGTGAACCGTATGAAAAACTCAACTCAAACTGTTCTAATGTTTTCGTTAAGCTTTCTCTCTACTTTCATTTCTACCTGCCTCCATTCCTTCACTGCAACCTTCATCACATTGTCTCCTCCATTGAAATGTTGTGTCTTTACCTTCACATGGTTTGGATTTGTCGACCATATCAGGAGCATTTCAGCTTATCAGAATATGTTACTGTTGTTACGAGACAAAAACGCTGTAATCTAATTGATAATCAAATAAAGAGTGGAGTAACTTAACACTTTAATTAGGTGTCTAATGTAGTTGGCATTTAGCTGTTTGAGAGTTTACGTCATTTCTCCAATGGCTGCTAACAAGATACAGTATGTACTGAAATGTTGGGGATGCATTTAACTGATGACTTTCAGCCAAATGTGTAAAATACTCACTTACTCAAAGTAAGTCTGCATTTAAAATCTATCTAATGCAAGGCCACCTCTATGTTCTGAACCACGCACACATTCAGCTGACGATCACCAGGTAACACGGCCACTTGTTAAACCGAAACTTTGGCAGCTGATAAACATGTCGACGAGCACTGGACGGATTCAAACTGATGATCAACTTTGAGTCTTTGTCATGAAATGTGACGTTCTTTTCAAAACCACAGATAAAGTCACACATAGTGACTTGTACTTGTAATGTTTTGCTGGTACGTTAAACGCTAGTTTGCTCCAACAGATAAATATATATATAAACTCTTTTTTTTAAAAGGGCTCATTTCTACAATATCTAAAATTCCCCTCCTCCCTTCCTCCGCCCCCGATGACACATTAGTATGCCCCCAGAAATTGAAAAGTAAGATGTATTCATATATATCGGTTTACAAACCAGAGACTGTGTTTTCAAAACACTTTAGGTCAGCTTACTAATCCAACTAACTACATCTGATGCCTCCCTTTCCTCTCGGCTCCTTCCCTTGAGACACAAAGCAGACACAACCTTCCTTGTATGCCTTTACTACATGGCTCTGCAGTTTGTAGGTACAGCATATTCCGCATCAGATTGCATCATCGTCTCCCTTCATCTTACATACGGAATAACTGATCTGTAATGAAATTATGTGAGCCTTAGTCAAAGGAAAACATCAAAAGCAATCAATGCAGTGGGTGTGCCATGTGCGAAGCTGCAGAATGTCATTGAGTGGTTTTCAGGCCAGCGATGTCCCTGTCAGATAATCACATACGATTCTGTCTCAATTGAAAGGGACTCGGACACCAAGGTCACTGTGTGTGTGTGTGTGTGTGTGTGTGTGTGTGTGTGTGTGTGTGTGTGTGTGCATGCCTTATATTCAGCACAGACACAAGGTCTCTTCGTCGTCATCTCAGTTGTTAGCTGCTCTCAGTTGTTAGCTGAGGTGGCACTCTTCCCTCTGCGCCAATTGAGTGCAATGATGATGAGTAACTGCCCAGCTAACATAACACGTTCCTGCTTTGTGCTTTCTGCATGAGGGGCGTCACACACGGCAGCCAGTGGGTCAGCTATGGTCAACGCGTTTGTGTTCAGTAATGTACAAGAATGGCCCATTAAGCTCCGGTGGCCTGATGCTTTGGTTGAAATATCGGAGCATTAATGAAAAGGGTTGGCATTTCATTTAGTAATCAGACATGGTTCACTGAGACAAAGCCGACTGCACAGCATAAGAGAGTTAGGAGGATTCTGTCTGTGTGTCGAGATGATCAGCTGTGGCGATGCAGTCGTTTCCTATTGCAGGAATGCTCCGACATACAACATCCTGCAATGGTAAATATAGCACCGTAAAAGCTAGTTGGTTTACCACAAAGCTTCCGATAAGGCTACTGGGGAAACCGGAGGCAGTCAACTCAGTCGCCTGCATTCAAACTGTTAAAAAGTGGAATTATTGTTAAAATAATGAAATTGCAGGCAGACACATGCGTAGTGTGCATGTCCATTTCATTGGCTTGTTAATGTTGTTGACCCTGAGCTCACAACCTTGTTGCCTCGTCTACACATAAGCTTTGTTGCCCTGGTTTCAAAGCTCTAAAGCTCTGCAGACTTTACATATGTAGTTTTTTCCCCAGTTTTTATGAAGGGACAAAGAAGAAGGAAGAAGAAGAAGTTTACCTTTAATGCTGGTGTTATCTTTATTCTTTCTTCACTTACATTACAATCTTATTTATGTTCACCTTGAGTAAAAAATCAGCACTTTTTGCAGAGCAGCTACTTATTTCCATGATCTCATGAAGATATACCTTCATCTTCGCCTACTCAGTTATATTTCTGCTCAGTTTTTTTAATGACTTTCATTTCATAATCTGATGATAGTCTTTGTGCGGGTCAAACCCATCTCGTTGTTCTGAGTCCTACAGTATGCACACAGCCAAATTACAGCCTTTGATTCATTGCAGAATATACACATACGCAAACACATACGCACGCATTACGTATACACATAAACAAACTGTGTGAGGGCAGAGAAACCTCTCGTTAAACCTATTATCTTTCTCCTTCGAGTATTATTGTGCTCCGTGTTATGTAGTATAATCCCAGGTTGTTGAGAATGTGTCAAGCGAGTCTGCCGTGGCTCCTCTTCAGTCAAGTTTGGACTACAAGCACCTTAGAAATGCCCCTGTGGCTCACAACAGCACAACATGCCGACTCTGCTCAGGCAAACCTTTTCTTTTGGACATACATTTAGAGATTTGGCTCGAGTCTCATAGCTATGACGTGCAGTTTAATAAATAAATAATAATATCCCTTTTTGGTACATAAATTGCTTTATTGGTTGAAGTGAAATTACTTGCTGGTGAGAGTGGAATAAATCTTCTCATCATATTCTCGGCATGAAATTTCTTTGAAAGGAAATTTTCCTGACAGTTTGTGGTACAAAAAAAAGCAATTTGACAACATCATGTTGGACCCACACATTTTCACAATTTTCCTGTCTAATCAACTACAGTCACATCAATCTATTCTGGTCTTTGTTAAAAAAAAACTGTCTTTTTATATTGAAGGTTGGGCTGACAGTACAGTAGGTTATGGAGATAATAGAGTAATATTCTGCTTTCATTGTGTAGCACTCGGGTTGGGTCGGCAACAAAGTTCCTTGTTGTTTTTTCACCTTCCTGGTAAACCAAAATAAACATTAAATAATATATCTAAATGTATATCCAATATACTTTTTGCGGTCGTGAGCAGAGAAGCCAAGGTCGAGGATCGACTGAGTGTTCCAGTGACAGCATGTCTTTCTCTCTGTGTGATTATGGCCTGTGGAAGGGCGTGCCTCAAATGGGTTTGACCCCACTGGGACGTGTGGTTTTCTGACTTGGCGCAACACTCGGCTGTCAGACCTGCTACTGTGGAGTGGACGCTATAGTCTAAAAGACACTTTCTGCTTTGTGTGGCGGTTTTAGAAATGGAGGGTTTCAGAAAGAAAGCTCAGCAGCTCCGTTCAGAAAGTTTATACAAAATGTACACTCGCTACGCCTTAGTGAAAACAGATCTGAATATAGCTTCCACAGAGGCTCAATGTAAATGTATATCATTTATAGGATTATTTTCACAGGAGTCTCCATGTATTCTGGGTTAAGAATTCTTGCGACTGCCCGAACATTTTCTGGTGTTGTTGTAGCTCGAGGCCCCTGAGATACGTATGCTGTTTTAATAAAGTGTTGTATTTAACAAGTGCTCCTCGCTGAAGGCTTGAAGACTTTTAAAGGTTATAAACTGTGATGTAAACAATGTAAACAGGCCAAGCTGAGGGCCACGTCTCTGAGGAGTGAAACTGGCAGACTTGTTTTACAGCCACAGACTGGGCTCATCTTTTATCATCCCTGAACACATCGTTATAGAGGGGGGAATGAAAGCAGGCAAATAAACAAATGGCCTCATAGTATTCATAAACACAACAGGCGACAACTAGTTTCAGAGAGCTTTTAATTGGTCATTCGGTGGAGATTTTAAATTGAAAGCCTTCCCAAGTCTTGGGAGTTCAAATTCCCAAAAATTAAGTTTGCTTTATTCTGATCAAAGGTCAGCTATGTTCTAGCCATGTTGTATTTCAATAGATGGCAGGCTGTTAATGGCATAAAGAAGGGCCTGCCCATATTTTCTTTCATTTACCCGCTGCAATAAAAGTCCTGCATGTCATTTCCCTAAATATATATTTTCATCCCCTTTTTTATTTTTTAAGTGGGCATGAAGAGATTTGGTCATCTTGTTAAAAGGCTGTCTTTTCTCCCACGCCCCCTAGAACCAAACGACTCTTACATACACATTAAGATTACAATATTTTACTGCACACTTATTTGTGGCTTCACAGTGGTTTGTTTTGCATGATTCCCTCGCTGTCCCGGGGCCACAGCACCGCCACAGTAATATGAGTTTTTGGGACTTTTGTGCTTGTTTTTCTTGCTTGAAATAACATGAAAAAAGAGCAACCTTCGAGGACAGAGCAGAAGGCTTACCTTGGCTTTTGCTTTGCTTTGACCAGACTCAGCAGGTGTTTGTTTTTTGTTGTCATTGCAATTCCTCAAATCAAACTGACAAAATAGTTGCCTTTCTTCTGCTGCCCATCACCACACCGCTGCATTTGAAGGGAATTGGCTCTTCATGTATGTGAGCGCTCGCTGCCACACTCTATTTACACCAGACAAAGCATTCATGATTCAGAATTGATTCCACATGTTGCCATTGTTGTGGCCTGGCAGTACTGAAGAGCACTGACTTTGAGCTCCGGCAGATTGAAGACTGGCGTACTCACTGTTGCTGGGCCTAAATATTTATACATCGTCATTGTGTCTTTGTGTCAACCGCTCCATATCAGAGCGGGAGATAACCAACGGGATGTGAGTGATAGCCTGTTCTATTTTGAGGAGGGATACAGGGGTTAAGGGCGTAAGGGCGTAAGGGCGTAAGATCGAGAAAAGGGGGAACGGGGTGTGTAAGTATGTGTGTGTTTGTTGGTCTTGTGTTTGGCTCACAGCCCTGGCTGCTGTCTGAATTCTCATCCCAGTCTTTGTGTGTGAGTCTGCACGCGTGAGTGCGATTACGCATTTGACTCATCCGAAGCCAATCCTCTGATTCTGGCTGCGGATGCACAACAAGCGTGGCTGTGGTGTGATTACATTATCACATGCATTTAGAGTGGAGCGTATGTGAAGCCATGTAACATGCAAAGCAGGCCTGAAATCTAGGAAGTGAGATTGAAAGTGGGATTTGTTTGTTAGTGATAATTAATAGCTGGGGGTCATCCTACTCTTGTCTGTTCTATTGGATTAACAACAAGGTTTTTTTATGGGATCATAAATACCTCCTTGGGTGCACCTAAAATTGCTATTATAGCCCATCCAAAAACAAATAAATATCACAAGTTAAATCAGAGTTCATTTAAGTGTGCTAAGTCTCTGTGGTGAAGCTAACCACCAGACTATTATATCCACATGTAGTAAACGCAAACAATAAACTGCCTAACCCCCACGAGCTTGACTTTGTTGCTGTGCATATTTAGTTCAACAGCTTTGGGGGGCCCAACCATTCTGGTTATGAATGTTTATATGAATGGTTCTTGGCATCATCACTAAAGGCCATCATTCCTTTGAGTGCTGTTATGTTCAATTAGAACCGTTTGCCCTTTTTCCAAAATACAAGAATATCCTCTCTTCTCTTCTGCATCTGTCTCACACACATCCAAGCACACACTCTCACACACTCCATCACCTCGTTAGCGAGCCTCCCGTGGTGAGTCAGGGAGATTTATGGGGAGAAGCCGGGTTCGTCAAGCGGCGTCTTCCCCCGGGTGGTGTCACTGCTACATTTGTATGCCAGGAAGCCTCTCGATGGCGTGAAAAACAAGCTCAGCGGAGGCCAAGCATTGGCCCATCCAAAACTTTGTGTCTCCCTCCAGAATAAACAGAGCAGGAGCCATTAACCAAAATCTAATCTCCGGGGAGAAGTTGCTTGAGATCTCCAGGATATTTATTTCACCTCTGCTGATTTAAATGTATTAGCGCTATAAAACTAGCAGTCAGACGCGGGAAGTTTTTTCCGCTTGCAGGACCCTTGCCCTCGTCGCTGGAGACTTGAAAGAGAACATGGGAACATGTCTTTGCATACAGTGGCGCTGTCGTAGCAGATGATGTTGTTTTGTTAGGAGACTTGGAGTTTGGTCCCAGTACGTGAGCTGGAGGAGGCAGATGTTCGTTTTGGAGTTCTTGTTCTGTTTGTCTTTATTCTAAATCATCAAGAAATCCCACGTTTGTCACCGAAAACCTGAAAGTACTTGCTTTTGATGCAGTCAAGGGACAGCGTGCTTTCATTTGAAATGCTGCCTGACAGGTGTGCCTGAAGAAGCACATAATGTGTTGCACAGAGGATATTCAAGCTGTCCCTCTGTACCGGCCTTGACAGAGAGCTCCCTAGTAAATTAAAAATGTCCCTTTGAAATGTTTTCCCTGGAAATAATTCACAAATGAATGATTTTACAGTAAATCACTGTTGCAACCACAGCTAATACTTTTGCAGGAGTTCTGGCCCGTTACTGAAAACTACGAGTTTCTAGCTATTGGGGGTGAATATTCAATACATGGTGATTTTTAAAAGTGTAACCCATTTCCCAAATACATCATTATGACTGCAGATATATTATGTGGCAAGTAATGGGGATAACACGTCACTAAAATGATTGATTGACCACCCTTGACTGACTGAACCTATCAGGTAACCAGGCGGTAGACATGCCGGCTTCATTCGATTCGATTGGTCAGGGGTTAATGGGCTGGGCGCCATGAGAACAGACATGTTGTGGATAAGATGTCACTGTCTGTCTGGGATATCTCTCTCTCTCTCTTTCTTTAAGTGAACATGTATTCACCATACCAAGGTCAATTTCCATAAAACGTTCACTCATCCACAGTATACATTTACATGAAAGCGGTCACTCCACAGTAGTGATGGTTTACAAAAATCATTGGTCTGCCCACTGAGTCACAAGAAGCTAGATTTCAGTATTTTAAACAGATGCACTTATGAATGGAGGTTTCAGATGTCAGGTTTGTTTTTGTGAGCCTGAGAAGCAATAATGTAAGAGTGCTCTGATCCGTGGGAAAAATTGTTTTTCATGCATGGATTTTTTTTACCAGTGACAGCCCTAAGAATTGTTGTTATTTAGTCAATCTCATCTACCTTTTCTTTAGTATTAGAGCCCATATCTGCATCATGGCTGATCCTTATTCTTTAAAAAATGTTCTCTGCCGTGTTTATAACATAGAAATATAATGATTATGTAATTTAAGTCTTAAGTCTTGTGCAAAAGGAAACCCAACAATTGTCCAGAGGACTTTTGCAATAAGACTATTAAACAGGATGAAGATATGTTTTATTACTTTAATGAATATGTTGGACCCCACTGGTTGGAAGCCATATTCAGATAGTTTTCCACCCCAATGGAAATTACTCCATCAAGTATTTAAATCATTCAAAAATGCATTAAAAATCGTATTGAATAAATGAACATTACTATCAGCAAAATGTATTTAAAGTATTGAAAGTAAATGTACTCGTTATACCGGCCCTGTACGTGCATTAATATTATTTATTGGATTATTAGATTGTCACTGATACAATAATGTATAAGCAGCATTTTAGAATTGTAATTGGTGGACTTGTCCTCTATAAACTTTTAGGAAGTGTAAACTATAATAATGTATTGTATTTCGGCAACTGATGTTATGTTTGTATGTATAATCTGAAAAACTGATACCTAAAATGATTGAATAAATATGTAAGAATTACAGTAAGTAGCACTGTGATAAAGGTTTTGACATCATTTACATATACTGTATGCAGCAGGTACACAGATACCCAACAACTTCCATATATATATACATATATACATATATACATATATATATATATATATATATATATATATATATATACATATATACATATATACATATATATATAAATAAAATCAGCCCCACCTCTTCAGACCGTAACTGCCGACCTTACACAACATTACTGCCCTATAACTAAAACTGAATGTAATGCACGATACAAGTGTTTACATGTCAAACGCTGCACGACATCACACGCTGCGAGGAAAGGTAGAACAATCAGAACAAGGGCAGTCGTGGAAAGACTCGCTGCTACTATAAACTCGGCTCAAGTATCCAACTCTTTGAGAGCGAAGTTCGCAGCTCTTTGCACGCAGCTCACTCATCGTTACAGCTGTCATCGGCAGTCATGAAGTCTCTGCTTTGATTGACTAACTTTTTGTATCCTGTGGTGTGGTTGGCAGAGATGGAGCCGTGGATCTTCAGGTTCAAGGCAGAGGGCACGGTGGATTACTCACAGCTGATTTTCGACCCTGGCCAGAACGAACTGATCGTCGGTGCCAGGTAACCCATATCTTCTTCTTTTTGTCGCTCCGTCTTGCATCCCCTCACGTCTCTTTCTTTTGTTCTCTGTTGTTTTATTGTCTTTTCTTCGTCAATAATCAGTTTCTCTTGACGTCTTATAAAAATTGAGAACAAGTCTGTTTTCTTTGTCATGCCTAGTCGAATGTGTGTGTGTGGGGGTATGTGTGTTTGTGTCTGTGTCTGTTTCAGTGTGTGTGTGTGTGTGTGTGTGTGTGTGTGTGTGTGAGAGAGAGTCTCTGGCTGATACTAGATGAAGTGCGCTCTGCACTTTTGTTAATGGCTTAGTTGTCAATAGAAAAAAACACTCACCACAACGTGAACAAGAGACAACAAGGGAGCCAGCAGGACGGTGAGCAGCAACACAAACAGAATCAAAGCGAGCCCAGGGAATTCACTAATGCAGTCCAGCAACTTAGACGGAAAATTGTAATCAGGGAGAGTGTGTACGTGTAGACGGATGAAGAGCAAAGGTCGAGGAGGCGAGTGCACTCTCACCGAAACTGCTGACAAAATTGTGATAATATAATATGAAACACATTTCTTTTTTTTATTGCTTCCAATCTTTTCTTCTTTGGTCCAATTCACCAGTTCTATCAACACGTGGTATTTGGAGCAATCAAAAAAATCTAATAGGAGATTCAGTTCTATTCTCAGTCCCAACTTAACAACCAACCGTGTAAGGCGCTGTGGCTGTATGGATGGCTGCAGGCTGGGTTAGCAGTGTGAGTGATAATGGAAGGAAAGAGGGATCGATGCAAATATCAATAGAGTAAAACAGAGGGCCGATGCCCCACTGAGACCTGGCTGATAGCCACTCTGCAGGGGATTGATAGAGCTCGGTTAAATTGTTATATTTGTGTGCATGAAAATGCTTTAAGATGTGGAATTAGTTATCTATTTTATGAAAAAACTATTCTTGCTCTTTAAAGATAATTGATGAAATAAAAACACATTATGGGTTGTTGTTGATGCTCTTCTAAAATCTCTGCCTGCAAAATAGTTTTCGAAGCAATGCAAATAAAACATTGTTCATGTTGATCTCCAAAAAGTTTTTTTGCAACGAATTGCATGAAACTTACCAAATGTTGAAGACAATTTTCTTTTGCCGGCTTGGATCGAGAAAACAGAAGTCTCAAAGGGGGAAGGAAATCACACTAAATAATGCTTTTAGTCCAAATTGTCAGCTTTCATGTGATCTCTTTCTGGTAATGTTGTATAATGGTTTTGGTAGACAGCCCGAGACATCATTAGTCAGTATACAGAATATGCCTCTTGATAGGGCATTCATTAAACCTAATGTTTCTTGAAAAGTTGTAAATGAAACGGTTTTGTATGTGCTCTGCGAATGCAAAAGGCTTCAGGGAGCGCCGGATAGGCATTTATTAGTGAGGTTTCACTGCCTGCTTTGATGTTGTTTCTCATACATACAAAGTTCCAGTCAGACATTCAGTAAAACTTTTTAGCACTCCTTCAGCCAGTCTTTGTTCCCCTCTTAATTATGTAGAGGTCCATTATTTGCTACAGTGGTTGAATCCAGCCATCCACGGCATCCGGTCCCGATGAGAAGTCTGATTAAATCTGCTGCATCTGATGCTTCTCAAGGTTCCTCTATAAGTTTACTTTGTTTACTGGCGGCGTAAGAAGCTGTACAAGTTCAAACAGGAACTGTACCATTGTTACACATGCATTGTGTTTACAGGTCTTGATTTGCATTCCTGCATATGTGAAAGTTGTATTGTGGGTAATGTAGGCACCAGGTATAGACACACAAAAAATAATGTGTGGAATAAAACAGACAATACATCTGGTTCTGCCGCACCAAGTTTGATACTCTTTCAAACTGTCCCTCGTGACTTTGAAAAGGTTATAGGAGGGTAATGCTAAATCAGTGGAAAAAAACTATTTTCAGTGTATCGACATCCTGTGAACCGTTTTCACCCCCAACTTGCTGTTTGAGCAGTTTAAGTCGCACTGGTGGCACCATGGGAAGGGGGTGAATGAAGGAAGATAACAGATACAAACTGTACAGAGCTTTGGCCCTACAGCAGATATGCTGTAACATTATACACACAACCTGGTTTATCTGAAGACATATATATATATATACTTCATTTATATTATGTTTGTTCTTTTTTATTTTTTTACAGAAATCACCTCTTCAGGCTCAATCTGGAAGACCTTACACTGATCCAGGTGAGTGCTAATTCTCTCCCCCTCTGTCTATCTCACTGTTTCTCTATCTGACTCACCACATCTTCTGAGTGAGGATCACTCTGTCTGCTCGTGTGCAGTCACGCAGGCATCCCGAGCACCGCGTGCCGCCAACAAGCGCCGCCTCCCACAACTTTAAAGCTGTTACAGTAAAATGGTTTAGCATTTCACACGTCACAACAACTCTCCATCCAGTGGAGTGACAGCGGGTTCAGGCTACAGCGCTGTGGGTTGATACACAGACTGAAGGAAAGAGTGATGATATGAAGTGTAGACATAAGTACCATGCGTGTTTAATCCAGTTTCCAACCAAATAAGACACACACTCTGCAGCTGTACTTTCCCACATGTTCTAGGGCATTACAATCTTTTGCAATATCTTTAGAACAATTCAACCATTTTGGTTAAACTATCCTTCTGGTGAATCATAGGGTCTGAAACATTAGACATAATTGAAAGAATGCCAACTGCAGTGCCTATAGTGACGTGTTGTATAATGAGCATCAAAGAAAGGCTTAAATAGAAATATGCTTAAGGTAGCAATTATTCTTTTTTTACCCCCTTCTCACATTTTTTCTGCATGCTCACATTTTTCTTCCTTTCACTTCACAAGTATGAGCCCATAGCCCCCCTGTGGCGCCAAGCATTTTGTGACCCACTGAGTTACCATACAAACTTAAGGGCTTATTGCTCAATAGTAGCAACCAGGCTTCTTTGATGCTTTGACATCTCGTGATGTTTGCCATTTACACCATGGAAAGCCAGAGGAGAGGATGTTGAAAGGAGAGAAAGAGTATAGCTGGACGGAACAAAGGGAGGCTGGTGATATAAAGGGAAAATGAGAATAAATGGTAGGACGAAATAAGAGGCAAGACGGAATTTTTCGTTGAGGAAGGAGTGCAGGTTCAACATACACAAAGGAATCAGGGAGCAAGGAGACGGCACACAGACAGAGGGGAGCAACCCCTGATCATGCATGAGGTCTTTTGTGGCCGCTCACTGGGACACAAATGCTTTTTAAACATGCTCTGTGACGTCCACGTACCCAATCGTCCCTCCTTCCTTATTCCATCCTGCGCTCGGCTGGCGCTGCAGAATCGGAGAGGAGATTCAACTGACCCAATCAACCCCTCATCTCCAAGACATCTTCTCTTAAAAGAATAGGACCTAGTAATCCCTGCCAAGCCCTGGCGCCAATTTAAGATGACCTGTGTCCCTGTGCCTGCTTTGCATTTGATTGGACCAGGGCTGCAGAGTCAAGGGGAAGGCTGAAGTGCTATTCTTCTATTCACCTTCTTCTATTCACCTCCCTCTGAATCCGTTTCTCTCCTTCCTTCTTTTTCACCATGGCATAAAGCAGGAGATTAATTGCACAGAGATGTGGTTTTCTCCATGGCTGGCTTGTTGGATATGAAAGACTTGAATTAATTTCCCCTTTGGCACCCGTTGCTCCATTCGCGTTATATGCATCGCTGATTGATCAAATATATTTGCCAGAGACTGTGGTGCTGAGCATCAGAGCGAACAAAGAAACTTTAGCAGCCCAGCACTGTTCAAAAGAGTTGCATGAGGTCCTTTTTTTCTTCCTTTCCTGCAGAAGGAAAACAAGCTAAAAGCTACACCTTTGCTTTTCCTTGTGATTTCACCCCATCCCCATGCATCAGCCATGTCAGAAAATGCCCAGTGGCGGTGATTTGTTCTTGCACGGCTGGCAGCGTAAAGAGGGAGGCTGTGTATGGTTTGACAGAGCACAAGGCCTCGAGCCACTGTAAAACAAGCAGCCTTTAATACGCTAAAGTAGGGGATATAATTACCATATGATCGATGACGGGCCGCGCTCATCTTGTATGTGCATGCATGAAACATTAATGAAAGCAACAGCCAAGGCCTTCTGCTACATGAAGGCAACATGAATCCCACCCACATGTCTTGACCTTGGTTGCAGTATGATGAGTTGTTTTCACGCATTGTTCAAGAAAGACAATAAACACTGAATATTTGGCTCACCACAGTGTTATGGAGGGTTTACAGTGTAGTGACATTTAGGGTGGTTGCTAAACACTGCTGGTCAAAGCCGCTCTATTGCACATATCGAGTTGAGACTCAGAGATCGATAGAACCTGAGCCCAGCAACCATAATCTCCTCAGTAAATGCCCTCCAGCTTGGAGGTAATACAAAATTGGACAGGAACATCAGACATAGGATAGTGGGGAACTTTGTTAAAAGAGTTGATGTGAAGCCATCTGATAACTTTTACACTATCATTGACCAATTTTAAGGCTATGCCTCGAATGTCTTTCTCCAGTGAATCCTGAATGTGGGAAGGGTTAGTCACCCATAAACGAGGTCAGACACTTTGAGAATCAGAAAGAGAACATTGTCCACATCACATGAACTTGCAAGCATTCAGTTTGAATACATGCATATTCAAACTGAATGGCAATCAGTTTGAAGTAGTAATAGTGCAAACTTCTAAATATAAGCAAGCCCTTTTGACCTTGATTGGAGTTGTATAGGTTAGGGTACTTATAACCTAGATAGCTTCAGCCTTAACCCTTTCGGTCATCCACATGTATCTTTAATTTTGTTTTCTTTTTCTGGTGGTTGTATATAATAATATAATAATCTGCACTGTCTCAACAGCGTGAATCGGCCTTCCTCTCCCTGTCAACCTCTACCTTCATCTCCACTGATCTGGAAAACACTGTCAAAAACAAAAGCTCCCCTTTAGAAAAAAAAAGAATACTAGGCCTTCTCTCTGCAGCGTGCACAGTGCACAACACTTTTAGAGCAAACTCAGCCAAAGGATAAGCAATAAAAACAGCAACCGCAAAGCACAATATCCGTCTTTCATCTACAGGTGAATCCCACCTTAGAATTCACATCTGTTCAGTATTTTCCTTCTTCCCCTTCTGTCCGTCATTCAGCTCGCTGTCCTCTGCGGGCAGGAGAATCCTCACTGTCATTGTCATTATTCACCTCCCCTTGCCGCCTGCAGAGAAGGGTCAAACACAGATGAATTGGCGCTTCTGCATTTGCATTGTGTTCAATTTTGCCATCGTGCTGCCAGGGCTGATGAATGGCCAAACCGGCTCGATGCGTTGTGTTTCTATCAGCACGTTTACCCCCAAATAATGTCCCTTTGACGTCGTTGAATACCCTAATGCTGTGATCCCCTTTACCTGCTTGTAGTAAACAGGCTGCACACATTCATGCTGGTCCTGGAAGCCAAGGTATCTCATTTGCAGGCACAATGAGAATGTGTTGAATTCACAATATCTGCAGCAAAAGTGCTAATGTAAAAAGACATTAAATGAAGAAGATGTAAGAATCCTATAATAGCGAGCTGTTTCAACGCTTAATCGAAACAGGATGCAGAAACTAAGGCCGAGTTCCAACAGAAACACTGTGGCACAGCATTAGTCAATAAGCACTAGGATGAAGAGGATCAGTGCCATTGTTCACTATTCAATACAGCGCCAGAGGAGAAAAGTAGGTATTCAGACTCTCTCTGTTCTCGCAACAACTCTTTCCATAACAGTTCTGCCTGGCAACAGTAACTGTGTGGCATTTAGATTTTGCCTCCATTTTTCTTCACTTCCTCTCGTATAGTGTCGTTATGACGAAAAGGGGACGTAAGGCTCCCTCCAGTCACACGTGTTGTATTTCACGAGCCTGCCTCTTTACTTGGTGAGTTTCTGTTAGCTACTGATGAGCAGGGCTTATTGTCTGCCCTCCATAGCTCTGGAAGCATTGCATATTCAATTTCTCGAGCCAGTACCATACTCATTTACATGCACAGAGTGAAATGCATTGTAGACACAAATACCAGCACTTTCAGTGATACCATGCAGATGTTTAAGCATAATAAGAGGCCAAGCAGGAGGTCATTATAACTCAGACTTATCTCTTCATGGTGTTATGATGATATGTGTAGTGAAGAAGACCTTCACACTTGCTGAGACACGACATCAAGACCAATTTCGTGTGTAAATCTTTCAGCAGCTTACATCAGCAGACATCAGTGTGAATCGTATAGTGAATAATATTGTGCCAGCACATCCAAAGGCAATATCAGCTATTCATAAGTCTGATTAGTTTCCCCGGCAGGATTTGTCCAGCTCTCACTCTCAACTTGCTGTCCCCTTGTAATGAGGCACACAGCCAGTCGCTTCAGAGAGCTAGACAGCTGTCAGCAGCGAGTGTGTTCACCGGACCCTCTTTATGCTAAATGTATTCAGTATCATGTCTGGAAACAGTGCCGTTTTTAAATTCAGCTCCCCACTCCCTCCTCTGTCTCACTGACTACTTAACTCTACCCACACTGTCTCCCTTGTTCTGGCTGACTCTGAAGTTGGACTCTGTTTTTTCTTTGTTATTTGTTGTTGTTGTCTGTTTCCATTATTTTCCTTTTTTCTGTCCTCTCCTTTTCCTGCGTCTTTCTCCCTCCCGGCCCACTCTCTCCCTCGGTATCTGTCCTGAACGCACCTCGACCACAATAGCTTCTCAGTGTGAGCGCTGACAAGAGCGCAATGGTTCATCTCTGAGGATTACAGGGGACAGAAAAGAGGGCGGACACACGCGACATAACAGAATATGTTTGCATCATCCCTTTCTGCTTTCTGCTCCCAACTGTGCCAAATTATCTCTTTGACTGTAAAGCTTTTGTAAATAAAAAAGTAGTCACCAAGTGATTACTGAGGTATGACAACACATTCTCACTCCCAAAGCTTGGTCAGTGGCCTAAACTATGACGAAGCATAACTGATGATGTCAATTGTGCCCAAATCTTTCCCTTTTACAAACCGAGTGAGCAAGTACAATGTTATCATCCCCAATAAAATGAATGAAAATGGATAGTTTTAATAAACTATAATTATCCTCTAACAGCTGCATAGCTCTTGTTTTTCCTCAATATCCGATGGTTGCTTGTCCCCAGAGATGATTACAGTGCCATGATGGATATTTCATTCTCTTTTGGGCCAATTTGCCACCATGCTGAACTTACTAAATTTAATCCTGGTCCTTTCTCATTCTTTCATCTTCTTTGTTTCCCCTCTAAGTCTCCATTTCAGTTTTGTATAGGTGACAAAGGCACAGAAACCCGTCTTTGTAATGCAGCTTCCTTTGATAGAGCTTATAATTATTATTTAATGAGACTGGATTTCTGCTCAAGACATATTCATCTTCGGAGCACAGTGGCTGAACAAAAGCATGTTAATGAGATTTTAATGTGTCTTAATGGCACTGGCAACTCTTGTTCTTTATTCCGGACCATTTGAAGCAGTGAGATAGGTGGCTTTAGTGGTCAATGACGCCGGCATAACCCCTACTTACACACTTACGGACGTCACCATTTTCAGCAATCATAAAGTTGATTTAGTTGAATCAACATGAAACATGTTGCAGCTATGTAAAAAAATATATATTTCTTTGTATTTCTGTATGAATATCAAGCTACTGCCAAATAATTTCAACAAATTATATCATAAAATCCATCCGTCAATCAATCTGCAACTTTGAGCGTCAAGGGTATTAGTGTATCAGTGTGTGTGGTATTAGAGTCGTCTGTGGCACTGTGTTGACCGACAGGGGCGAAGCTAGACCACTAATCAGAACATCTGCAGTTCCATCCCAGCTCCTCCAGTCCACATGTTGGTGTCACCTTGGACAAGATACTGAACCCCAAATTATTCCCGTTGGCGGAGCGGCCAGTGTGTAATTCAGCATTGGATTAGATGAGTGGTTTGTCAGCTTGTATGCAGCCTATGCCGTCAGTGTGTAAATGTGTGTGTGATTGAGTAAAGCCTTTTAAGTGGTTCAAAGACCAGAAAGGTGCTATTAAATGAAAGCACATTTACCATTTAAATCCTAACCCCGCCGCCCACTTTTTACCAGGCCAAACAGATGCGAAGGATTTGATTTTAATCTGTTCACTGCTCAAATATTCAGTTTCACAGGTGTTTCGGGTTTCTCCGTACAGTAGCAGAAGAAACTCTACTCTCCATTCCACTGGGATGAGAAGATGTAATACTGTATATTACCCGCTTTAAACTATTTCAGCTGATGATAAATCACATAATCTCCCGGTAATGATAAAAGCAACCACTTTACCCCCATTAATGTAATCTCAAATTGTAATTTCGCATTGTATTATGATTGATTTTGACCCTGAACATGAGTGAGTAAGACTCCGGGCCATTAACAGGTACCCCCCCCCCCCCGCCCCCGCCCCCCACCCCTTGCGAAAGCACTTTTCAGCCCCTACATTCGATTCCACTGGGACGCGCTGCTGCGTGTGCAGGCTGTGCTGCGTGCGCTGCTGTGTGTGGTTTGTGTCTGTGTTGACTGCACGGCCCCAGAATAGCCAGCTTTGGCCTGGAATGCGAACCGACACACGCATCCACCCACAGAGAAGAGTGAGAGAGAAGCCAGCTCACATTAATACTCCATATCTTATCCTCCCTGAATAGTGCCCCTCAACCTGAGCTCTCTTCTTCCTCTGAGCTCCCTCCTGCCTATGTGGGCATTTGTGTGTCAGTGTGTACATGTGGGTCAGTAGGCTCTACTCTTCCCAAAGGCCAGTGAGGCGGAAAGCAAAAGCCTTGTCATAAAACACATGCAGGGAACTGAAAGCCTTCTCAAAGAGGAAATTAAAGAAGAGTTCCTCAGTGCAGAGGGGGGCTCAGATTTAGTTTTTCTTCTTTTCCTGGAATAAAACAGTTCTGACACCAAAGTGAAATCTAATATTTTCTTTCTGTTAGCCATATTTACTATATTCCCAGTGGGGGGGCCTTCCTGAGCCTCTGGCCACCAGCCAGGTTATTACTGCAGGAAACTCTGGTAAATGTGGCCAAGAAAGAAGTTAAATATTTTCACTTTTGGAGACTTTTTGTAACTTGGCGTTAAGTATTATTGCAGTGGACAATTTTCGGTTCAGTATTCATCTGTCAGCCCGTCGGAGCCGGTGACAGTGACGGCTAATTCCACCTGTCACGAGCGTGAGTGTCTTAGTGGCCCGCTGCGGTCCCGGGGCCAACACTCATTTCATGAATAGAGAACCTTTGTCAATGAGAAAGCCCCCCTAGAGGTCACGCTGAAATTAAACGGTAGAAATTGGAGCACACTGCTGTCTTCACCCCGGGGGAGACGAGTCGAGGTTTTATCTTCTTTTTCTCCTCCCTCCTGTAGCAATATGTAAAAGGCAGCCCGCTGTTTCTTCCCCCCATGTAAATCATGTTGACATCCTACTCCAGGGAGCTCACGTGTTATGCCTTAAAGATGCCTCTTTCCCCCTCACACATAAATCAAATCTATAGCGTTCGGTTCTGCACAAACTTGTCACTCGTTTCTTGAGGTCTCTTGGTATGCACTCTAATTAGATTCTGTGTCTGTATTTAACCTGGCTTATAAACTATAGTTATGTATGAGCGTCTATGTGTGGGATTGAGAGTATAGTGAAGCCGTACTGTCACATTAAAAAGTGAAAGAATAATCAGAACCCAGATATCAAATTCTGCAAGTTGAGAGACATATTTCTTTAACTTTGGTTCCCCGAGTGGTTATTAAAGTGGTTCATGGTGACATGGCACCAAATGTTTCTGATGTGTGCTTCTTCTGTCTGGTTTATTGGGAGCCTTACGCCTTTCTTTCTCCCAACAGGAGGCTGAGTGGCACTGCGACGAGTTCACCAAGGGAGCCTGCTTCAGCCGTGGAAAGTCTGAGGTGAGTTTAAGTGAAGACTGAGCTGTTCAGACATCACACTGTTATAATACCGTATAGGACACTTGTCAGTGTGTTGAGAAAAACAAGTAAAAAAGAAAGTGTCTGTGAAACTTCATGAATTTGTTTCAAGTTTACGTATTTGCAGCTAAGTGAAACTATTGGTTTGAGTGAATACAATTAAAGGGGTGTTCAAGCGATTTAGTATTTAATTACGTTTGTTGGTGCGTGAAGGACCAAAAGCCTAGATCCCACTCTTCCAATAATGCGACTCAATAACGTTGCATTGGTTTTGTTGCTCACGCTATGTCTAACAATGTGGCGAACAAACTTCAAACTCCACACTGGTAGTAGTGCGAGAGTCTACAACCTGTAGTCTACAACCAACATGTTAGCGGCTCTGCAAGGCTGCACTTGAGCTAAGGGCTCACATCAGCATGGTATTATCGACAAAAATAATGAATGAATGCTCTCTGTCAGTAGAACTGATGCCCCTGATGTCAAACTTTCCCACCAGCGAATCAATGCTCCATAACAGCTACACAAAATAGATCTTATGGATAGAAATCCCAGACCCCCCGTCTTTTATAAGGGCAATGTTGATCAAATCAGCTCCAAAGAGCACATCAAATAGCTCAATAAAATTTTAAAAATGTCAAGTTGTGATGAGAAATATTTAAGACTGAGAGCAATGCGGAGCTCTTTATTTAGCTTTTTAAAATATAGACTCTCTTGGAATCCCTGCTTTGTATGAGAGGTCATCCTCAAAAAATAAAAGGCATTCCTCAACACCACCACGCTCTATGTGTGTTTTTGTATGTGGTTAGCTGGCAAACTCCTGTCTACCAAACAGCTGGTTTAGAGCTGAACTTGACTTGTAGGTGAACTGCCCAGCCCTGATCGTTGTGTGTGTGTGCACCGCTGTGTATTTATCCTCCTGTGGACGCTAGTTCGGGACCCATAATAGGCATGCAGGGGCTGGCCAGCATAAGATATCTGTTGTGAATTACAGGCCGGAGTTACCTCAGTCCTTGAGAGTCCCCGCTGTTGCCGAGAGTCAAATTGTTTTGCCCACTGTTCCCCTCGTGGGAGCAGGTCCTGTGATGTACATTAAGAATAGCATTGAAAGACTTCTTTCTCCGGCAGCTGACAGGGCCGCCGATGGTTTATTACCTAGCTCAGCGGGCAGCAATATACCATCGCTTAAGCTATTATACAGATACCATGCTCGTGCTTTGGATGAATTTACAAGTGATTGTTGTTTTTTTCTTCCTAATGCACGCATCCGCTCTTCTGTGGTGTATTTGATTTATTTCAACCGGGAGAAGAAAGGAGACTTAAATTGACTTGACAGGACTTGATTGCAGACTCTGTTTTGTTTTATAATGCGAGAGTCGGGAACAAAAGCCTCTGTATAACAATACAGACGTGGAACATTTGTCAAAAAGTTTTTGTAAACAAGTCAAGACTGTTAAACTGGGAAAATATTATATATGCCGTTATGTACCACAGAAACAAACTGCAATAGAAGAATTTCATTATGCAAACCCCTCACAACTCACCCGTACTCCTGCGTCAGTCCGTACACATTTATTTACACAAGCAAGCGGCGCACAATGAACCGCACACTCGGCACAGATGTATCAGCATACCTCTCAGGTCTTATTACACGCAATGTGTTGAGGAGCACACCCATGAACACGTACACACGTACTTAGGCTGGGCTTAGCACCAGGAAACAGTGGTTTCATGAGACACCCTTCGTCTTGATAGGGGGAAATAAAAGGCCTTCCCCTCGTGTCTCTCATCTCTCAAAAGGGTGCCCTCTACCTTTAAAGCAAACCCTTGAGAGAAGGGGAGGAGGGGGGAGTGGTGTTGCCCTGGGCACCTTCGAGTGGCTCAGACATCAGCAGATTTACAGGGTTTTAAATTTCTCTGAGGGTCCCAACCCAGACGTGGCCCCTTCCAGACGGAGCAGACCCAATGAGTTTATTACCTTGTCCGGGGACAAAGAAACAACGCTCTCTGACACGAATACAAACTGATGTTGTTTTGCTGAAGGAAATCCGCGGTAAACCTTCGTCAAAGCCCGACGGCGATGTTGCAAGTTCACGACGTTCTCCAGCGATCAATCAAGCAGTTGATTATTCACCACGTCTGCAACGCTTTATTCGCCGCGTGCTTTGATACATACACTGAGTGGTTTGCTAGAAACCGAGGAGGAGGAAGAGGAGGAGCAAGCCAAGAAAAGAGTGGTGAACTACTTCACCATAATTTAGAGAAAACTAATTTGAAATGATTAATTCAGAGAGCATTCGCAGCACGCTTTAAATAAGAGTATGAGAGCCGACGCCTTCTCTTCCCTTTTTGTCCAGTCAACAAAGACGAGGCCATTTTCTAAACTAATCCTGAGTGCTCCTCTCTCACGCCTGCTCCATTTATCTGTCCTCTACCTCAATCAGACCCCTCTCTAGATCTGCTGCCTGTTGAATTAAGATGTGACGTGGCTCAGCCGTGTGGGCATTAGCCTTGATTTGACTCGGTCAAGCTCGGCAACGTTTTCGAGTCGCCCTCCCGCAGTTTCAGGTGTTTGTCTCGTGTTTTGGCCTAAAGTGTCATTTAGTTTCTCTGCCTAATGCTGGTGCTTGTCAATGGAGAGATAATGATGCTGCTGCCTTTTGCTGCTGTGTTTCCACAGGAGGAGTGCCAGAACTACATCAGGGTGCTGCTGGTAAACGGGAACAGGCTGTTCACCTGTGGAACCAACGCCTTCACCCCCATCTGCACCAACCGAACGGTACGAACAACAGCAGTGTTCCTCTTTCTAGCTTTTTTGTGTCTTCTTTTTTCTATTTCTACCATGCAAATGATAATTATTCCTTATCAAACAACGGCTTCTCATCGTACTTGTATTAATTTGTTGTTCTTTTATTTCTTTTTGATGTCAACGTATATAGATAAGTTGGAATTTGCCATGTATTGTCTTTCCTCTGCATAATTTTAGTTTTTCCAACAATCTGGCGAGTCATCAAACAGTGCTAGACTATGTCAACATATTCTTCTACTTACAAATCAAAAAGCGAATTCATGAGCAATATTCAAAGAACTCAAAGGTTTGAACAATCCGTGGTAGTTGTTCTGGTGGAGCTGTTATAGCCAATGACTTATTGTATATCTGATGTTAGCTAATGTCTGCTAGACAGATAATCCTGTAGAGCAGTGGTTCTCAAATGGGGGTCCGGGTACCCCTGGGGGTACGTGAAGGCACTCCAGGGGGTAAGTGAGTTTTTTTTTAAATCTATTTAAAATTAGCATCCATTAAAAAATCCTTTAAAAATAGTTATTTAATAAATATTTAATAAAACAAAAGTGTAAGTTCATAAACTGAATCGTATATTAAGTAGGTAATTTAATTTAATTAACCTAAAAACCCAGAGTCCCCCCTCCCACCATATCAGGATGGTTTGACCCAACGTTGCACACGCTCACGGACCGTCTCTCACTGCGGCTCTTAGCAGCAACGCTGCTGAAACACGGACGCACACACCCCGTCTCTAACACACACCCCGTCTCTAACACACACCCCGTCTCCTCTCCTCGCGTCGCTAGAGCTCCGTTGCAGGCGCGCGCCTCGTTTAGCGTGACGCGCGTGACGCGCGCACCCCCCCCCCCCCCCCCCCCCCCGTCGATAATGCTCGCCCACTACTCGTGCTGGTTAGGGGGTACTTGGATGAAAAAAGTAAGATTGAGAACCACTGCTGTAGAGCATACTTCATTTTACTGACTTGATGACTTACGTCTTTTCGTGCTCGTGTTATACCAACATTCACCACTCTTGTCACTTTGTGTGGCCTCAATGGTTTCCATTTAGCAACATTGGAATTTGAAGGAACGTGGAGAAATTTTAAGATGATAGAATTGGAGAAATGTTTTGTCATAAATAACTATCATAACACGGGGGGGGGGTGTAAGTGACAGTTCTGCGGTCAAACTAAATAGAAGTGAAAAAGGAACACGCAGACTCGCTCACAGGGCTAATCAAAAACCTTTCTGACTCACACGGCTGTTCGTGACGTGACTCTCGTTTGCACTTAACCGTCCCTCTAGAGCAGGGGTGGGCAATTATTTTTTCTATTTTCTATGGGGCCACATGAGAAACTGAAAATATTGTGGAGGGCCGGCCAAAAGGGGGGGGGGGGGTGCTCTCCTGTGTGCGCGCATTTCGGCGCGGATGTGCGCGCGGAAGAGCTCTGTCACCGGAGCTCTGTGCGCGAGCGAGAGGATTTGTTGGGGTGCAAGTGACTTTTTTGGTGACGTTCGTCCCGATGTGCGCGCGCACACACCGGGCTCTACGTCGCGCGAGACGTGTTCACGCGACTCGTAGAGACAGACTGACGTGTCTTAATGACGTGCTGCTGTAGAGACGATCAGCATCAGATCGCTCAGGTACGCAAAGGCGCGCAGGAACACAAGTGGCAGTACGCATTGTGGATTATTTTCGCACATGCGTACCTGCGTACCAGTTATGTGCACCCCTGAAAACAATATGTTTATTTTGTAATTTCCAATTAACCTTACACGGGCCGTTCAAAGTCAACCAAAGGGCCGGATGTGGCCCGCGGGCCGTACAACGACCAGGTCTGCTCTAGAGTCTCCCACCATAATTGCAGTGCATTATGGAAGTTGACAGCTGCCAAAGTTGCTCAGTTTTCTTTATTTTTCTTCTATTTTAAGCGGAGTTGTTCGTGAGTCACACCTAATACCTCAGGAACACATCTTGATAAGTCATTATCCTTCAATAACAGGGATATTTCAACCTGGGTGAGCTTGATAACTTTCCTAATATAAATTGAAGTGTGCTTGATCAAACTGACAATGTCAGATAGAAAAGGCCAAGGTTGATCAGCAAATGTAATCAAGATGTGATGGGATTACACTCTTGATATCAGAGGATTTAATGTAGTGGGGCTGTTCCCACTTCCTCTCTTATGCTGTCAGGTAGACTAATTATGAGATTAATCCTATTTAGCTTGGTTATTTAAGAAGTCCTGTTTCCTCAAAATTGTCAAACATCATAATCAGAATATTCCCTTAAGCTCATCACTCCCGATAATACATCTTGGTCTCATCAATGCTGCTTTCTCTTTTTCGTGAGTCATTGGCAGTAATTAGCTTCTTTTTTTTATAGAATCATTTTGTCTTTTCTTCTTCTGTCTAATTCTTGGAAGATGCAATGTTATTCATCCTCTCTCTATCTCATAAAGTAGTAATACAAGTTTGTTGTTTTCATCTACTATGGTTAATGACAAGTGCCCAGAGAAGTTACGTGGACATAATAATCCTCATAAGATGAATACAAGATAAAATGTCAGACTATTGTTTTCCTGAGAACATCAATACCTATATCTTCTGTGGGATTAGGAGACTGCAGTTTACCGTTATGATGACATTGTTTTGGTCCAAAAGCACTGCACCCAAAGGTCATGGGCTCATAATCACTGTTTACCGCTGTGAAAATACATATAGTTGAAATGTCATGACATTATTACGGTAGTATTTCATCGGGGGCTGTCACATTTACCCACTGAGCATTGTTAATGTGAAACACAGTTCGAGCATAGCAATGTCAATGGAATCACGCTCAGACAGATTTACTATCAGCTGTGATGGATGGACAGATGAGGAGTAGAATATTTTATTAGTTTAATAAGTGCTGGGTGGTTAAAGATTAAACAGCTGTTTATTCCTCTGACTTTTAGCCACTGATGATGGGGATGATGAGAATAGCCGCCTGGAGGATGTCTCTTAATAAAAACAGCTCAAAGAGCACATTTCTGGCATTTTAGCTTCTTGTTATTTAATGAGTAGTTTGGGTCAATGGACTCTTTGGTTTCATATATAGATTCATATTATTATATTGCCAATTCAATTATCAAATGAATACAACTTTCTTCTTTTCAGAGGACACAGATGTGTGGGAAATGTTTTGAATGAGCAGAAATCTTATTCTGTAAACACCAGGGGTTTAAACATGAATTTAAATGAATTCATGGATGTGAATATCATTATAAAAGATTACTTCCCCAAACAAAGGACACAAAATAAGAGGGAAGAGTCAATCACGTCTGCATATTTGTTGACTCAGCAGAGATTGAAATGGAGAGAAGTTGATCTACAGGAGAATAAATATTTGAAAGCAATACAGAACGCCTCAATGCCATACTGCAGGTACTCGTCGTCTGCCGTCTGGATTTTATGTTTTCTTTTTTCAGAAATAGAGACATTTCCATCATAAATTGGTGCATAAAAATCCCACAATGCAGGCAATAAAGTGTCTGGCAGTGATAATATTTGAATGTATAATTACATCAGTATGACAAAATAGTTACATACAGTGACTGCATTAATCGTTTATTTAAAGTTAAAAGTTCATTTAACTCTTTCATTCTGTTCACAATCACTGAACAGAAAGCTGTGAGGATGTGTCCGTTGCATCAACGGTGGAATATCAACGATAATCCTGTTGCAGCAGCTCAGATGAAAAAATGTCCTGTCATCGTGGGTCGTTAAAAAGTCTCTCAGCGACCACAATGGCCTCTCAGTAGCACCTCACATCGCACCTGACTGGCTCCCATAGGAAGCTGTGAGGTGTCTCCTTCTAAAACGTCTCTATTAGAGGAACTCAAAGCCACTTCAGTGTTCCACTCACACAGCTGCCGGGTGCAGTATAAAGACAACGTTCACTCCACTTCCTCAGAATGCAACGGAAGCGCTGCAGTCTTTCTATTCATCGCTCCTCTAAATGATCCAATTGACCTCAAAGTAGATTTTCCGACCCACAGGATGACCCTGTCAATACCGGACTTTCATCTCAGGCTGGCAGAGCT
The DNA here is from genome assembly GCA_036178185.1 of Liparis tanakae. NCBI lineage: Eukaryota > Metazoa > Chordata > Actinopteri > Perciformes > Liparidae > Liparis > Liparis tanakae. The sequence continues at coordinate 11,038,214 of CM070096.1, read as the reverse complement.
CAGACACTGCCACTCTGTTTCGCTGCGGTTTGGTCGGAGCAGAGGCGGCAGGAGTTAACAGAACCCGCAATCTAAATCGACCGGCTCCAGGAAATTGGCTGAAGACGACTCTCTGCCCAACACAAATGCGTGGAATGGCACCTGGCTGCCTGTGTAGAAGTGTTGTCTACCAAAGAAGAGATTGAGCTGTGAACCTTTCACGTGTGCTCTCGCCTGAGTTTCTCTGCAATCATGGAGAAGTCAAACATGCGGATCTCTGATTGATAGAAAAGTAATTGCTAATGGAATAACTTTAATTATCATTTGTGGATTTTAAAACCTGAGATTAGTGCAATCTTTTCACTCTTTTGCCCTCAGAAGTCAGATGAACTTGGATAGAAGCATAAACCACAAATTAATTCTCATTTATAGGGTGTTTACTTTTGCACCATAAAATATAATTACAGCTTGGATTAAAAAAATGTATTACTTCTTTTTGGTATTTAAGACTGAGGCACGGAGCTATGGCCTGTTTTTGTAGGAACCAGTGCAGTGTGTCAGGGCAAAGCCAAGGGCATGCAGTAAAGTATTTTTAAAAAGCGAGGAGTTGTATTTGGCCTTATATTCAAAGGCAGAATGCCAGGCAAGGCATCTCACATCAAGCCACTTTTAGACTCAGAGAGAAGTGGTTCAATAATGTTATATACAGACACACAGCTGGTTGCCCTGCAGTGACACCTGCCACACCAAGAAAACACTGCAGCCAGCCAAAACTCACTTGAGTGAAGAGGCCTGTTTTAATAATTGTGTTGCTTTCTTGACAGGCTGCTACTTAACATTAGACGTAAGGCAGCTGCTCCTTTTGTGTGTTTTCTGCTGCTAATGATTCTAAATGTGTTCTCTGATTATGCTGCTCCGGGAGGCTTTGCTCATATATATATATATATATATATATATATATATATATATATATATATATATATATATATATATATATATATATATATGTTTACATGTATACGTATGTATATATTCACAGTAGATATAAAGTAAAATAAACATCTAATGAGGAGTGTGTTTTTAGTTAACGGCATTATTTGCATATTGCCAGAAAAAAACAACAATCCCAGACCTCTCCAGTTTGTATTTTCATTTTCCACTTTGATACTCTGTCCTATAATGTTATGTCTGTTTTTTTTCTGCAATGATCCATTTTTGAAAAAGAATGAGAAAATACATCATACTGTCTTTGTTTATTTACTCAAAGGATGCTCCTTTTACAAACAAAATAATTTCCAAGTCATCGACTGCATCAATGACTCTTTCCTGTGGAAACGCTTTCTCTCCCGAGCTCAGCCTCTTCTTCGTCTGTGTTGCAGCTGACAAATTTGACAGAGATCCACGATCAGATCAGCGGGATGGCTCGGTGTCCTTACAACCCCCTCCACAATTCCACTGCCCTCATCACCTCCAACGGGGAGCTTTACGCTGCCACGGCCATGGACTTCTCTGGGCGAGACCCCGCCATCTACCGCAGCCTGGGCGGCCTGCCACCTCTGCGCACGGCCCAATACAACTCCAAGTGGCTGAACGGTATGCGGACTGCCAACGCGTCGGGGCCAGACGTAGATAGAGATGTGACTGTTTATGTAAATGTATGTCAACATCGTTAAAAAAAGATGGGCATTGTATATAGTAAGAAACAATGAAGGAGAACATTGCTTCCCCCCTGTCAGCTATTGAACATCGGCCCTGCAGCTCGTGGAGATTCAGTGTTTGGCTCAAGGATACTTGAGTGATGCTTATCTAACACACAGGGATCTGTCTCTCTTGGTTGAAGGATTGTATTCCTCCTCGGTCTTTTATCGGTAAAACCAACATTTCTTAAGTTACTAAGCAACTGGAAAATCTTTATATATTTATCTCACCCTTTATTCGAAGAGCATGAAATTGTTAAATCGAGAGAAATCAATGTATTTTTCCCTGAAAGTTCAACACACTTCAAGCACAAACCTCCTCGGTGCAGTTTGGAGAACTTCAGGCAGCTTAAGGTGTCCGGCCCACAGAGGAGCGGGTCAATCAGTATCTTGTCAGCAAGAGATTTTTATCTGATTCACATTCAAGCTAAATAATAAAAAAAAAAAGTAAAAGCCACCACATACATTGCTTTGCAGCAACCTTTTAGGAAAAGGTTTAATAATTGATTTTTTTCTCCCTGTGCACTCCAAAGGTGCATAGAAGAGGAGGCTTGAAATTAGGAGGGGGAGGGGGGAGACCGCACTTTCATTTACGGGTGAATTAAATCACTGTCAGCAGGAATAAAGTATGCGGTTTAGATCCAATAATGTCACACATAAAAATGAACGCCTTAGCTGTGACAGTGTCGTGGAGGTTGCGTGTCTCAGATAGGGTGAAAGCTATTACACCCCCTGTTTTGGTCATTTCTCATCCCAACCTTTAAGTTTAGGGAGTGAAAAATTAGTTTTCTTATTACAGCACAAAGCCATTAATAATGTGGCCTGTAGTTATTAATCCTGATCACCTGCTGTTGTGTGGGCCTCACAAACCCCGCAAGTCAATCAGTCATATCACATACGCATTCGCTCTCCCACTCACTCTCACTCCCACCACCTTATACTGTTCTTTCGCTATTCCTCCTTCCTCTCTCTGCCCTGGATCTTTTTTTCAAAGCTCCCATAATTTTTTTCTCCTTCCATGTCTTCTTTCTCCCACTCATTTTTCTCGTCTCTTGCCACCTTCAACAGAACCGAACTTCGTATCCTCCTACGATATTGCCAACTTCACCTACTTCTTCTTCCGGGAAAATGCAGTGGAGCATGACTGTGGCCGGACAGTGTTTTCTCGCGCAGGTCGCGTGTGCAAGAACGACATCGGTGGCCGCTTCCTCCTGGAGGACACGTGGACCACCTTCATGAAGGCCAGGCTCAACTGCTCCCGACCTGGAGAAATACCTTTCAACTACAACGAGTTGCAAGGAACTTTTTACCTGCCGGAGCTGGAGCTGCTCTACGGTATTTTCACGACCAACGTGTGAGTAAAATGAAATTTGACAAAAGTACAATGGCCAAAGTTACCACAAACAACTTGCTCTCTTCATACTGTACTGATAAATGTATGACAACAGCATTTATGGTCACAATTGAGTTAGCTAAATCTAACGCCCCTTTGTTGCTGTTGCTACACCTCCTCGCACAACACATTAAGTTTGCAATAATAAATGTGTCAAATGAATATATATATTTTTTTTTTACAAAAGGGTTATTTTCCTTTCTAGTCAGCAGCCATCTATTTTACTGAATGAACACAGTAGCTTGTATTATCTGTAGATGTCTAGCACAATAAACTGAGGTTAGCTCCAGGAATTTTTTCCCATTTGATCTTTCAAAACAAGAATCCTCTAAATATTGTAATTTACATACAATTTATTTGAAATAAATCCAGCCTTCAGAAATAATCAGTTCTAGTCCAACTTTTTCAAAGTTATGTTCCACAGTCGGCCCAGTTCCTCTGTTATCTTTGACACTCTGCATTATTTGCATTGCGGAGCACAAACTAAAGTGAGATCCAGCTCGCAGCATGTTGATATCAGATGAAAATGCCAACTTACATCATCATATGTTGCCTTCATTCTTTGTTCTTTTTAATGGACCCACAGAATAGCGTCATGTATAATTCAGTGTTCTTGGCATCACATTGTCCATTTTGTAAACAAACATAGTTTAAGTAGATTGGCTTGGCATGTGACTTTTTCTGTAGCATGCACACTGGGCATATAAAATGTAGTTATATGACGGTAAAGTTGACATGGCAAAATGCATCTTAAATTTAATTTCCAGTAGACATATCCTCCTATAAACACTCAAACTAGTTGCAAGGATCGCTCATTCCAATACCATCTGACGTTAAAATACCCCCCCCTAAAAAAAAGCATCATCACTTTTTAGAGTGTACACATGGGGGATGTAGGAGATGGGATGCATCCATGGATGGAAAGTATTATTTTCTATTTTTCGCAAACACCCTTTTTCTTTTTTTGTCTCTCCATATTTTCTTTTTTTTCTTTCCCAAACTCACACACAGACAGATCATTATTACTGTAAACGCTGAGTAATCTATTCTTTATGGTTAATGGCTTCATATTGCTGAAAAATAAGTCTTTTGAAGGGTATTGGAAAAATGTCCCCCTGCAGGCACAGAGTCTAATGAACAGCCGCATAGGATTATAATTCACATCGCCTAAATCTCTCAGTTTAAGTTGAGAGTTAATACTCCCATTCTTTACTCTCTCTTCGGAGAGCAGAGACTGGTACTTGTTGAAACTGACAGCTTAAAAAGTCAAAGCTGTATTTCAGGCCCTATATCTGTACAGTTAATCAGACAGTCTGAACAGCTTAATTATGTCCTGTGGCTGGATTTATAATCCAATAATGACGATCACTTACGCCGGCGTCTGAGACCGCCTGTCCGGTGTTTGATTTGTATTGTTGACAAAGAGCAATACAAACACATAGAGGTCATATTCACAAACACTGCACCGGCAACATCTGCTCAGAGTTGTGCTATGGTGTCCTTTTTTTAAATATCTGTAATCTAATACTTCCCTCTCTGTTTCTCCCTCACTCATCCATCATTTCCTCTTTCCTCTCACCCCCTTTCGTTGGGTCTCTCTTCCCTTTTTTTCCTTTCCTGTTCCTGACATTCAGAAACAGTATTGCAGCATCTGCGGTGTGTGCCTTCAATCTCAGTGCCGTATCGCGTGTTTTCAACGGGCCCTTCAAGTACCAAGAGAACTCACGGTCAGCGTGGCTGCCCTACCCCAACCCCAACCCGGACTTTCAGGTAACAAAGCTTCACAAAAGAACCCTTTGTTTTGTTATTTATAACAGCAGAAAGAATACCACGTGTTGGTATAAGGGATATTTCAGTCTGGACCCACATTTTTAACAGAGCAACAGCCCCAGATTGGCATCACAACAGGGCGAAGGCAGTCTGTGAAGCGTGAGCTAAAGTTCAGAGCTAATCCTTAACGATCGTTTGTTTCGTGCTTGAGGGAATTTAAACCCAACACACTGCGAAACAAGCCAAAAAGTGTGTGTGGCTTGGTGCATGCCTCAGGAAATGTATGCATGTGGTGTGAATACCCTGATGAGCCTGCCTCAGAACCCCAGCAAGCTCTTCCCTCATTAATTTCCTCTCTCATTGAATCATCCCTCTCTCCACTCACGGACAAACACATTACGACCGCTCGTTAAAAATCCAGTGATTTTTACAATGGCACAATCATTCCTTTAAGGTGTTTCATAGCCTCGTTCTGTGAACTGCAGTCCCTTTCTATAAATACACCGTCCTTGTTTTGCACAAGTGGCACTTCATGTTTATACTCTGTTCTAAAACTCGGAGGAGCAACCAAGCAGTGACCGGGCACCTCATCCCCATTTCAGGCACAGCTCTATACCGATGATACCGAAGGAAGGTTGTATTAGCCAAAGTGCCCCTCAGTTGCAGGAGATAGTGATGGAGCTAATCCATGCAGCTCTCCATCAGGGATTGCATTTCCTCTGAGGTCGGGCTACCAAAGTGTGACACACGCCTCACTTCCACACGCTTCCCGTCGCGGACCCTCGATCATGTTTCCGTCAAGCCAGCAGCTGCATGAGCGTTCACGATGGCTGCTATCGAGAAGTCACACACGCACGTTATCTATAATGACGTGCTGCTGCAGAATGAAATGTTCATGCAGAAAAATGTGTCGGCGGTGGCAGTTCACAGAAAAGCACATACCCATCTAACTTAGAAGGTGTCTCACTGCCGTCATGCGTTCATATATCTACATGTCTGAAATGCACTCATTGTGGAGAAAACCAATTTCTTCTATCTGGTCATGTATTTATTCTGCTCAGAATACTGGAGGTACATCACCTAGAGGTTTATATATGCCGTAGGCTTATATGCAGCCGTTTTCCTCAAGGATAAACCGGGATCAGTTCTTCCGCTCCATCCGCATCTCTCCATTTAAGCTCGGGCACAATAGCTGCTCCTCACCGCTGGACCGGTGCACACTTTATCTAGGTTTCAGTGACATCTTCATCAAGCATTTGTCAATGTTGGAGGATTAGATTTACGAGCGGAGGATTTATGGCTTGCCCATTTGTTGTCCCCCCCCCGAGTCCTTTGTGCACACACGTCTACAATCATGCAAGATACACCTCGGGGAGACCAAGACCTATAAAAAGTCGCCGACCACGTCTATCGTACACAAATACGCCCACAAAAATATGGGGTGGTTGATTGCTGCCAAATAGGGATAATTATCACTGTGAACTCATCACTCAACACACACACACACACACACACACACACACAGACACACACGGACATGCACACAGACACCGGTCATTGATTGAGAGCTTAATTCCCCATCTGTCTGCGGAAAAGATCCCCCCCATTTATTTGTGGATTGATCCCGCCGGGTTCAGTCAGCCTATGAGTCATGTTCGTTACGCGTTGGGAGCTAACACTGTCTCTGTGTTCTATAGGTTTTCTGTCATATTGTAATTGCTTACTGTAAAAACACATTCATTGTCAAGCTCCGCGTGTACAAAAATATGGATGTCCACTCAGTGTTGATGGTGAATGTAGTCAAATGATGCGATACATTCTTCAGGGTGCTATGTTGACAGAGGAAGCTGATTACTCCTGCTCGCGGTACCAGGATGCATCGCACGCAAGCGGCCGTCCAACGTCGCCTCTACGCACGAGGAGCTGCTTAATGTGTCCACTCACTTTAAACTCTACTGGACATCAACTTCATGTCACCGCTAAACTGAAACTCTTCTCTGCTCTGATCACTCTTTCTTGTCCGCTCACAACACATTACTTTCTCTCTCTCTCTCTCCCTCTCTCTCTCTCGCTCGCTCCACCACACACTTGAGTCCCTACACACACACACACACACACACACGTACTGGCTCTGCTCTTGTCCAAATGAGCTGTGTTACTCTAACGAAAACCACTCGGTGTTTGTTCCCGGTGGCTGAGGCTCTCCAGGTCTCCGGCAGTCCGTGTCTCCTCCGCTGCCGCCTCAGCCGCTCTGCACTGCAGTTCTTTGTCCGTGTACTCTGGCTTGAATAAATGTGCTTGTCGGATGTATTCTCGTCCTTAACCTCCTCTGTACGCATATTGAATCAAACAAGCTAGTTGTGTTTGTTTAGCGGCGTAAAGCTCATAGACCTCGGCTACACTGACAAATCCGAGCTGAAACAGCAGCCGGTAATTATTTCTTGCATCAAGCTCCTGCGTCGTCAAACGCCGGCGCTGGATGCATAAACCGAACGGAACAACAGATTGTGCAGCTGCGAACTCAGCTTTCTGGGTCAATACAGCGTGCAGCGAGGAATCTATTGATTAAATAAACTAATTTTACCATTAACACTGAAATGCACATAAAAGGTGCCACATTTCCCCTGTAAAGTTCAAGTCTGAGCCAAATGCTGTTGAAAGATTTTGTTGCATTAGATATTTTAAGTGATGCAAACAAGAGGTCAGTTTTTTGTGCTTTCTTTCGGCTTAATAGGATCATTTGGAGCCAAAACTGATAGAGGGTGATGGAATATTTAATGACCTAGGATGGATTTTCAACAAAAGCCTATTTGGCAAAAACATGCCGTAATACAACCACATTTTTCAGAGGCACTTATCACTCTGGCAGAGCACAGGGCGCTTATGATAAGCACGACAGCTGAGTGTTGTATGGGCCCTCAGCCAAACGATGGTTCTGTCCCTCAACTTGACCGGACCGAGGAAATCATCACATCCGTCTGTCTGTACATTCACAGATGTCATAGACCCTCACTGGTCACATGCAAGGACAAACCACAGAAGGAAACCTTATATGTATGTTATTATATAGCCCTCACCACACACACACACACACACCACACATTTTTGAACAGAGAGAAAGAGGCACACAAGCAGCACATACACTCAGTGTTGCATGTCCCTGTCCTTCAGGGCTTTAATTTCCCATCTCCTGATGTGGCGAGGGCGCTGATCCGTTGCCTATCCCGGGAATCCCGCTACGATTCTCATCCGTCAGCCCACGGAAGGCCAGGGATTGATCTGTATAAAGTGTCCATGCTGTTTCTACCGTAGCTAGTCAGCAGGAACTAATCGCCACCCAAGGTCCAGTCTCAGCTTAGTACAACGAGCTTGCATCTCCAGGGCAGCCTGGAGAACATATGCGCAGTGAATTTTCAAATCTATGTTCAAAAACAAAACTGTACCAGTCATTTGGGTCAGCGTAATTGTCATGTGTGGCTTATTTTAGTTTTGTCTTCTTTGTATCGTGGACTAGGCCTATTCTGTGTGAATGGGGCCACGACCCTCCTGACCCCAGCCAGGGAATTTTCCCCGAGAAGGACATGCATGGTTAGCTTAAGTGATCAGGCTCACCTGGAAGGCTTTGTGCCTCTTTAGTGCTGTTCTGTTTAAAAAAATAAAAAGGTAAACTCTATGTATCGTGCAGTTAGATTTTAGCATCTTATTTGTGTATAATACAGGCCCACTCCAATGCCAGTATATGCTGTTTAATCCTGGTTTAAGCAATATAAGAAAATGACAAAGATGCCTTCATATTTTGTTTAAGAAAAAAACACATTTATAAACCTCCTGTATCACTAAAATAGATGTTGGAGTCTGTAATATTTCCCTTTTTTAACTCATACATATTAGATATTTCACATTTTCACAGCGTGCTGCGCTCTGACTCAGGCTTCAGTAGAACAACTCCACTGAGACGCGACACTTACAGTCAACTGTACCTGAAAAGCAAATGAATTTGTAACAATGAAATCTCCCTATTTATATAAGATCCTTCGGTCTTCTCACGGTTTATTTTTGTAATATTACGAATAACAATAATGAAGCTTTGAAGATACAACAATTTTATATTATCTTATTTCTGGGGTAAAAAACAAACATTGCTAATGGTCCCAACGAAACGCTACAGCATTATACATGCATATGAGGAAATATCTAATAAAAGAGCTAACTACCTGCTCAGTCAAACGAATGTTCAGTCTTCCACCAGCTGTGGTTTATTGTCTACAAAGCCTTGAGGTTATGAGGACAGCAAACCATCCCAATGAGGCTACAATCCACTTTGAAGTCTTGTTCATTCAATCATTCAATCATTCTTTTCGCATCTCTGGTGGTACTTCTGGAGAAGGAAATGAAGCAAATTAACATGTTTTTTCATCCCAAAGAGCTGGGAGCTTGTATTCATGTCGTCAGTCCATCATTCCCTGCTCCGTCTTCCCTACCTTCACAGTGCGGCACCATTGACTCTGGCTCCTATGTGAACCTGACTGAAAGAAACCTGCAGGACGCTCAGAAGTTTCTGCTGATGCACGAGGTGGTCCAACCCGTGGTTCCCGTGCCCTACTTCATGGAGGACAACGTGCGCTTCACTCATGTCGCGGTGGATGTGGTTCAGGGGAAAGACATGCTGTTTCATATCATATACTTGGCTACGGGTGAGTTATTGGGAATATGTGTATGCATTGTGTTTGACTTCCGAGGCTTTGAGTCTTTATCCTGGAAACATTAATGTCATTTTTTTTTCATTTGCATATTTATTGGGTGCTTGCTTTTTCGTATTTCTTCATAATCCTGTGTCAATCCCCTTCTCGATATGCATGATGGTGTCCTACATAACCACATACTTTCCCTATTTGGTGATCTCACGATTAAGATTCCTGTATTCCTGTCTTTATTTCCCAGGTTTGATGTGGGGGGGGACGTGGTGGGGGAGTAAGGGTGCTGATGTCATGTATTTCAGGGCACACATTAGGATCAGGGGATGTTAGTGGAGCAGTAAGAGTTCCTGCTCCTTGTTCATTCCCTCCTATCCTCTTCTGAAGGCCATTTCAGGCCGCTCCGCTCAATAACGCTCAGCGCTCAACCTAGATTTCAACCCGCTCCACTAAAATTGCTTACCGCTTGCTTCTCAGCTTCCTTTTGAAATGACTTTGTGAACTCTATTGTCGAGCTGGCGACAGTCGATTTATGTCAAAAGGTAGTGTGGGTGTGCTGCCAGCTTGTTCATTCCCATGCTCTGATCAGGTTTCAGACCTACACAGTCTGGGAGCAGCACATTAGCATGGATTAGCATTTTAGTCGTGTTGAACTCTTAATAAGTAACATTAAAACACACCTTTCTAAATTGAAATCTGATCTTTACTTATATTGTCATGAATATTGATTGCTTTGTATAGAATACTTCTAAAATACCTTTTCTGTGGTTTTAAGCCATTTGAAGTTCAGGCGTTGCAAATAAGAAACACCTGTCAGAATAATGAAACCAATAGACCTGTACTTCTGAGGAGGCTTCAAAGCATTGTCTTCTGACCAAAGTTATATCACTCTTTCCTTCCACATGTCCTGCAGATGCACTGACAGAACACACAAATCATGTATTAACACCACACACTCCTTCACTAAGATACTGTGGCTGCCATGTGTGTACCAGGTGTTAAAAGAAAGCAGACGGGTAATTAATAACACACGTGTACAGCTCTCACCCCTTCTCGTTTTCCCTGTCTGCGTGGCACCACCTGCTCATCAGTTGAATGCTTGATCACGCCGGTTTCACAATATGTGGTGTGAGGCTTGGCAACGTGCTAAAAACAGTATCAGCGAGACACCAGATAGACATCCGAGTTTGGTATCCTTGCTGTATTATGATGTAACACCCAGTATGGATTATGTTTAGATGTACTGGACAGAATTTGAACCTAGTGACCCACTTCACTGTGCTAATTTACAATAGTCCCAGAGGGAAATGTCAACATGATCTTCCTGTTGTTAGTCAGTGTTATTATAGGATCTCACACACACTATCACATGCTCATGCACGCACGCATGCACGCACACACACACACACACACACACACACACACACACACACACACACACATGTACAACCTGTTCCAGTTCACTGGCTCTATGCTTGCCATATCCCTAAAAAAACTCATCATTTGCATGGTGCTGTGATCAATGTAGCGTCGGACCAGAGCTGCCCACACTGCAGGTTCCCCAGACACTAACCAGACGCTAATGAAAACATCTGAAATCCTGCCAAGTCCGTTGGTTAGCGCGCATACTGTACCTAATCACATGCTATTATTAACGCGGAATAGCACCCTGCTGGTTGGGGCCATTGTGGAAAACCTAATCGCTCCAACTGTGGGTCCAAAGATGTCAAGGTGTATGGTTATTTTAATCAAACATGCGGTTTTCAGCTAATTTACCTCACCTCATTATTCAGCCCTCGTTAGTAATTTCAGCCCTCCAGCAACATTTTCTCTTGCAGTTAACATGGACAAATTTAAATTACATCCAAAGATTTCCTTGACTTTCTGGCTTCCAACCAATTGTGAAGCTCTAAGTTGTTGAAAGTATATGCCTGGGGGGGGGGGGGTATAATTACTTAGTCATTAGGTATCACTCATTGAAAAAGTAATTGCATCAACCCATGAAGGATAAGAAAGGGAGAAATTATAAGATACGGAAAGCATATCTTTTTTTGCAGAAGCACCAAGACAGGTGCAAATTATTTTAGAGAAATGTAGAGAATACACCTTGTATACACAGTATGATTGTAGGTATTATAATAATGTCATGCAACAACTATGTTATTACTCAGGCATACACAGTATTGAGTGAGCATCAATGTAGCTTATACTTAGACAATGCTACCACATAACTCTCACCCAGCGGATTGCACGTACAAGAGATTATGTTTGTTTTTGCTCTCCCACAAGAAATTGCGCCCAACATGATCTCACGGGACCTACCGTACATAAAATATGGGTCAGGACGCCTTCGCAAAGGCATGGGTTTCCACACTTTTCAAGGTGGTTTCTCCCCTGGAATATCCCTTCAAAGAAAAGCCAGAAATTATGAATTAATGTGCAATACTGTACCAGTTCCCTGGTTGCATATACAGACCTGTATTTTGATGGCATAATCCAGCTTGACAAGGCAGCCTCCACCTGTCCTGTTCCAGAATCTCTCTGTTGGGACGATATCTGTGTGCTTTACATTGAGTTCACATTGGCTTGTGTACAGTTTTGCTGATCCACACTATTTTTGTTGTTGTTTTTACCATATCAAACTCTGTTCTTCATACCCTGCCTCTCCTTTTCTCTCGGTCCCATGACCTTTTATTCTACAGATAAACAACCGTCTTCCTCTGTGTGACCAAATTCTTTCCCCCATCCCCTCTTTCTCTTCCAGATTACGGTACTATCAGGAAAGTGCTTTCCCCTCTCAATCAGTCTACGGGGAGCTGCCTGTTGGAGGAGATCGAGTTGTTCCCGCCCAGGAAGAGACAGCCGATCCGAAGCCTGCTGATCCTGCACAGCCGCAGTGAGCTCTATGTGGGCGTAAGAGACCAGGTCATCAAGATCCCGCTCAAGAGATGCAGCTACCACAAAAGCAGAGAGTGAGTACATGCACAGCATCATTCATCTCAATGGAAACAAATGTGCAAACGTAAACACAACAAAGTTTCCTTTTTATTATTCCTTTCATTTCTCTTTATCTGAGAGGGCCAGGCCTTTGTGTTGGGTCAGGGGCCTTTGTTGGTATTTAAAACCCTGCATATCAGTTTTTGTCTTAGCCACAGGAGGTGCCCACGGCTGCTCTCCATCCGTCTATCTCACTGTTTTCCACCCGTCATCATCAAACTGTGCGCTTTCTGCCTCCCGTGCACAGTTCTATTGCAGCTCTGTATGTTTAGCAGATATATTGACTTGCTGTCTGTCTGGAAGATGCTCCATCAAGGCATAAATATTAGTGAAGAAAAACCCGAGGCAGAGGCCAGAGTGTCGAGACGTAGCACAAGATTGGAATCCCATCCATCATCGCGCGCAGAAGAGGAATCACACCTGCATTCCTTATCTCTGGTACAAAGAGCTGTTATTGGAATCTACAGAAGAGTTAGGCTTCATATTACAGCTACAGCTCTGTGATACATGACGTAGCCATTACGGCACTTCATGCCTTTCCCCAGACTTCCCTTTTTTCCTTTTTAAGAGAGTGAGAGAGTTTAGGAAAGCCAAAAAACAAGCAAAACAGGTACAAGAAATAAAAACATGCAAACAGACAGGCAGGTACAATACTGCGGGGAGGTACTGGCTTCATCGCTGATATGCCTGTGAGGTATACCTGCTTGATAAAAAATAAGGCTGCTGTTTGGCCGTGTGTTCTGTGTGGCTCACTGAGGGGTGGTGTACAATCTGCCAGACCCTCAAGGCCCCCTGAAAGACAGGCATTGTCTTGTTTTCTCCCCCTTTCATTTGGTGCTGCTGTCGTCACCCCTGATATCCTTGTCGTTACAGAAACAGTCCATAATGCCCTGATTTGTGTTAGCCACCCAGACACTCTGCGTTTATCAATAACAATAGCGGAGGAGAAAATAAACAACTGACAGTTGACTTTTTCTAAATACTACTGTTGTTGAGTCACTGAATGTAACTTTAGGATGTTTTCAGGCGAGAAGTTAGTAGTTTAAAAATCAAATCTGTGGTCAGTTTGTTCTGATTAAGCCTAATAAAGATCTACGCCGTAGATTTGAGGTTCTGCTCGCGGGACCAGTGAGCTCCGCAGCGCCGGGCAGCCAGCGAGCTGTGTGGCCGCCGAGAGCAGCCTGATCTCGGCAGGACTTTTTTAAATGCTCCGCTGGCCCTGATGTCTTTATAGCGGTTAAACATAAGATATACTAATTGGATTTTGGAGGATCTAACGAGCACGAAGAGTTTATTATTTCTTCACAGATAATCTTAAATCAGTTTGACTTCATAATTTAATATAATATTTTAATCTTTAACATTGAACTATAGCGGTGTCTTTTTACTTGTTTGAAATTACTATATATATATATATATATATATATATATATATATATATATATACATATATGTATATACATATCCACACAAAGAATTAAAAATAAAATAATTATATTTAAAGGATAATGAAATGAAAAGGGCAGGGTTGTCATATTTTGTTTGACTGTAAGAACAAAAGTGAATAATTGGAGTAAACTCTTGAGCAAGACCAGCTGATGTGGTGACGTCATCCAGTCAGCCGCTGTTCCAATCGCAGAAAGACCGTCCTCTGTCCTCCCGTCTTTTGGAGTCTGGACTCCCAAGTCCAAACTCCAAAAGTACCCAAGTCTGTACTCAGCGTACTTGGAATTGAGAAATGGACACTATGTCAGCCACAGTGTGTGCAAGCTGTATGCCTTTCTGCATTTTCACATGGATGGATGTGTATGCTCTTGTGCCCTTGCACTCGCGTTTGTGTCTCTGCTTAGTTCACTGTTATGAAACCCACAGACAACTTGAGTTTCAGATCACTATGGGTATGTCAAAGCTTGTGGTGCAGAGATATGCCATTGTGCCATCACCTCAGACTCACATTTGCATGTAAAGAGTAACATCAGGCTTTTTATTGGACTCAGTGAACCACCTGAAGCAGAGACAGAAGCAAAGACAGAACCCGCTATCTTTGCTACAGTATCCTCGCAGGGAATCTTTGTGGAGCTGATAAGGCATTTAAGTCAGAAATGTATGTGTGCTGACAACTATAATCCTCGCTCTTGTCTGAAGATTACCTGATAAATTAGTCAGCATATTGTGTTTAGATATGATTTTAGGATGCTGATCTAATGTATGCATTGTAGAGCAGTGCATGACGCTTATTAACATTTTTATCCTGTCTTTCTGATCTCTCTCCTCTCTGTCACTCCGTCACCCTCATTTTATGCACCTCTACCGGTCTCTCTTCATTCCTGTTTCTCCTTCTATCTTTTGCCACTCTCCTTCAGTCTATTTTTTACCATCCAACATGTATTCCACCACTTTATCTGCCAGCTTTCTCAATAATCTCCCTGCTTTGTCTCAACCTGATGTTAGATATCATATCCTGCACAATGCAGAGCTATCTGTTTTCACATGACCGGTTAACAAAAGCCAGTTAAAAGTTAAATGTATTATCCTTCCAGAGCCTGCGTGGGAGCCAGGGACCCATACTGTGGTTGGGACCTGTTGTTGAAGAAATGCACCACTCTGGAGGAAAGCGTCAGGATGAGCCAATGGGAGCAGAGCATCACTAAATGCCCCGTGAGTGTCACTCAGCGGCTTTCCGACCCGTTCACACATCTCATCGTAGTTCACTTGCTTGTTACTCACTTTCTTTGCTGTCTCCACTGTGAAACTTTAAAGTTGGTAGACTACTCAATTATCCTTACTCGGCCTTCACGGTCACTCTCCCCTCCACATGGATTTAATACTCCCATTCATCGTTGCTCCTCTCTTTTGAAAGCTGTGCCTGCTCTGTATTCTTACCATACTTTCACTTTCAGGCAGCATTCCCTAAAACCAGCTGGTGAAACATATCTTCGCTAAAGAAAGGGCATCTTGGGACTGAACCACTTGACTTCAAGGGAGCGAAGTGTACCCCGCTCGTGATCCATAGCACAGCCTCACTCATTCACCTCTGACTGCTGGTTCATTAGAAGAACAGATTTTCCATTTATTTTAACATGCACCACATTTTGGAGCGGTATTAGGGGCCGGGCAGCTCTGCTCTTTTTCAGACATTTTCATGCCAGTCACAGCGGAGAGTGCTGTGGGGCCATCGTGCCCTTTTATGTGGCTTCATGTTCAGAAGAACATTTGGCAGTCAAGCCACTGAGCAGCACCCCGTGGCATCTGTCAGCAGAGCTCTGGCAGAAACACTGCATTCTCATATGCATTCAGAGATATACTGCAAATGGAGAAAAATAATTGGGCGTGCATATGCACATAGACAGACACACACACATATTATAATTTTGCAAAGTCACTACTGGTTACAGCTATATAAAAAAGAAGATTATGTGAGAGTCTTAGGCTCCCTCAGCCAAGATATTTCTGGAGTCATTACTCCATCAAACATAGTCATACTTTCATGTCAGCTATAAAGAGCGGAAACAGGAGGGACAAATTAGGAAATCTTCGTACCAGCACTTTTAAAGCTCACTTATCAGCTTTCTGGCAACTGCTCTTTCCATAAAACTTGTCATTTTCACACTTACAGTTTTAAGCACACCACATATAAACAATGTGTTAATTGAGCTCGAGAGGGTTTGCTAGATGTTTCCCAGTCTGGATGCTTAGCTGATTGTTTTTAAACTATTATTTTGAATGCAGGCTTTGATTACAGCTACAGTCCATGTTTCCAGCAGCAGTGTAGCCACCAATCCTTTAGATTTTATGTATTTTCACGTGGCCATATACCACTGCCCACACTAGTTATGGAATATGTATTTACCCACTTAAACCTTGGTCTAAGCAGATCCAATCCAATCCATTTAGAGTGAGCATGAATTAACTTTGCCAGTAATCACTTTATATTCTGACAGAGATGAATAGTTTACAATTGGGCTTGTGAAGCCAGACCAGAATTGGGAAATGATTTCTGCTTGCAACATTTCCATGCCAAGATGTGAAAACTGAAAAACGCGAAGCTGTCTTTGCATCAGAGTTAGTGTTTCACTCCCTGTGAGTCAATTAACAGTTTTGAAAACGGCTCCACCGGCTGAATGTCTGCTCTGTTTTTTTTCTCCTGCAAAGTGTAATTGTTGAGGTGTTGGCCCGGTTTTTCACACACGCTGTGTAGGCAGACAGGAGATATGTTTACCAACTTATTCACAAATGCCATCTGGCATCACAGATTCACGATATGGAAACCAGAAATGAGTTTCTCTGTAGTTTTCGGGAAGGAACATGTCTCAAGTGCTTTTCTGTATGTTTCCACTCAAGTAAAATTGAAATGTGTACCAAATATGTTTTCAGAAGGAACTCACTCAAAGTCATTTCAACTAACCCCCACTCTACAAAACATGATCACAGTATTCTCTAGAATAAGAAAAGAAAGAAACTGGTACAATTTTCACCTAGGAAAAACAAAGTATTCTTTTTGACATTTTTTTTTAAATTCACCATAAAACTTTTCATCGCCCTTTAGAATAGATCTGTCATCCTATTTCAGGCACAATTTAATTTCTGTTTTGGCACTGTCGTGAAATTAATTACACATGTATTTTCACAGCAGTCAAAATACTTTTGGGACAAAAGAATACAGACGCATATATCATAACATTTATCGTCTTGGCTGTTCATGATTAGTAAAATATGTTATCTGTCTTTTTCTAGTTGTTTTCTTTTTCATGCAGCCCATCGATGCAAATGTTGCCTGTTTTATCCAAGCAGCCTCCATTTATGCACACGGCAGAGTACAATTACCAAAAAGAGAGTTATTTCTGCTTCTGCCAAAACAGCTGATGATCATGCTCTCTTTTCCCTCTGTATGAAATTGTTCTTTGCATTTGTAAATTACCCTGAAATGTAGCAGCGACATGGCTCATATCATCTGCAGTCTCACACCGCTGCGTTTTTGTATTTAGCTCGTGGGCCCAGGACATCACTCGTAATTCATAGCTCCTGTAATATCTGAGCCTTCCTGTTTCATTCCGTTTTGCTTCATATATCTATTTCTGCTGCCACTTTTATTTCCTCATATATTTTTTTTCCTTTGAACGTGGCCATTCACAGCATTCATTTGCCTCTCTTGAGCTGTTTTGGAATATCATCGTATCCTGCGCCAATTTTAATATAGACTCCTCATGTTTCCAGCACATTTTCTCCATTTAACTGCATACATGTGCTGCAGTTAATGTAATGTAGTTATTGTCAAATATATTTGAAAAAAATTGATTTCTGTCTGCATTCACGCTCGCCAAGAGCAATACATTCCCGAGAGCATCAGTCTAATGCAATGACCAGTTTCTCAGAAAAGCCATTACTCTCAACAGTTTTATTTGTGTCCATTTCAATGCTTACAGATCCGTAACGTGACTGTTGATGGAGGCTTTGGTGCCTGGTCAGGCTGGTCCGCATGTAGTCATAACGATGGCAGCAACGCGGGCTCCTGTCTTTGTCGGACACGAGCCTGTGATAGCCCCGCCCCTCATTGTGGAGGCCAGCATTGCTATGGCATCAGTGTCGAGGTCGCAAATTGCTCCAGGTACGTTCTTTGTTGATACACATCTGTAAAGCCTCCGCTTGTTTTACTCTATTGCTGCTGCCTTGCATCAAACATATCCTTGCATGAAAGATAGAATGTGTGCGGTGTTGACGACGGAAGCACCTGAGGATTATCTTCATTATTATTAATTTATCAATTGTTTTTTTAACACTAAATTCATCTTTGAGTCTAATTCATTTTTTTTAAAGTAGTAACTAGTACTCAAAAATATATAATGTGACTAGCAGTGAAAGAAAAGAAAAAATATATTTTATATATAAATATAAATTTAAAAGTACAGCTGTATCAAATCTGTAGCACAGATTTGCTTTGTATGTTGAAGTAACAAAGGTTCATGGTGTGACCAATCCCTGTTGATATCTTCCTGCCGTAGTCTTGTTTTTCCAGCGGCCATCACCACTGCATCCGTAGCTAAAGTAGCTGAGACTGATGTTGCTCTGTGCGTCTCCATAGAAACGGCGCGTGGACTCCTTGGACCTCCTGGTCTCCCTGCAGCACCAGCTGTGGCATCGGCTTCCAGGTCCGTCAACGTTCCTGCAGCAACCCGTCCCCTCGCCACGGGGGACGAGTGTGTGTGGGCCAGAACCGTGAGGAGAGGTATAGCACACACACAAACACACAAATACACACACACACACACACACACAGGTTTATACATTCAGTCACACATATTAATTAAAGCAAATAAATGCTGTAAAAAAGACAGCTATTAGCCATCAGTTAGGAAGCATGATTTCCACTGTGTCTCTTTCTTTCTTAATTCTGTCCAACGTTGTGACAGCCCATTTAGGAATGAGTGGGATAGGCCTTGGTTCGGGTAATTATCTGGCTTTCACACACAGTCTACGATGCTTTGCGGCAGATATAATTGTCTTTTTGAATGTGAAGTAGCACAAAGAGACATCCAAATCATCCCAGGTAGATCGGATCAAGCAATGAGTATTCTTAAAGTGAAAGTTGTGTTCTTCTCTCAATTTGTTCTGGATCTCAAACTATATTTCAGTATTGTCCAAATCAAAGAAATGACAGAGGACAGCTTCCATGCTCTTCAAAAAATGTAAACAATGGCTATATTACATTTGTTCAATTCCATCTTCATAGATACTATCTGTTCTTAATGAGCAGAGACATTTCACTTCTGTATCTATGAAGCCTCTGTGTATCCAAGTAAGGCGTCCTGCTGATGTTTTTCAACCAGCTCCCGCAGTTAGCCATACATGGAGGTGGAAATTGTGAAAATAGATACAGTTCAGAGGGTACGGGAAAGCAAAAAATTGAAATAAAGTGTTACCGATTATTGCCACAGCAACAGAAAGAGCATTGTGATGGACACTTAATTGGATATGGCCTTCAAGGATGAACCTTATATTACATCCTTTTTTTGCTCATTTCTTTGCACTTTGTCATTTCCTCTATCCCTCCTCTAACCTCCCTTTTCTCACTCACTGATGCTCCTGGCGGAGCAGTCCTTGAGAAGAGGACTGCTCCGCCAGAGGCTCTGAGGAAAATAAATGGAATATCCGGCACAGCCCCGTTACTCACAAGCCACAACAGAAAAAACGCTGGCTGGCACTACAGACCACAGGAAGCCAGAAGCAGGTTTTGCCCTCCCTCTTTTTTTTCGATCTTTAATCTCCTTTGTTTCATCTCCTCTTCCTGCTTTCAGTACTTGCTCTGATCAGCTCTTTAAAACACCTTCGGCCAGTTTAGGGGCCAGCTGTGAGGGCTGGAAAGGCATCTTTGAGGAGTCTGTGTGTGGGTGTGTGTGTGTGTGTGTGTGTGTGTGTGTGTGTGTGTGTGTGTGTGTGTGTGTGTGTGTGTGTGTGTGTGTGTGTGTGTGTGTGTGTGTGTGTGTGTGTGTGTGTGTGTGCGTGCGTGCGTGTTTGTGTGTGGGGTGGGGGGTGGGGGGGGTTCAGCGAGAGACGAAGGGATAGATGTTAATGCAGAGCGATCAATAAATGGTGTTAACAGATGAATTATGCTTTGTCAGTTTTAGTCTGCCTGTGGGTGGAAAGGATAAGACAGGGACACTCTACATTGTTTGTGTGTGTGTTCAATGTGAGCATATACAGGTGTATCAGACATGTACATCACCAATGCTTGCAGAGGAAATCTTCTCATTGAATGTTCAATCTGAGTAATGGTGTCCAAAAACTTCCACATCTGTTGTTTATAGTTGCCCATGTGTGAAAAAGCTTTTTTGTACTAACTTAATCTGTAAAGTCTTGATAAAGGACTGACACTTATCAGCTTTAGCGTGCCGAACGAGTCTCTTAATGCTGTGAAGTACTTTTATTTTATGGAGCACAGGCCCCCTTTCATAAGTGTGAGGCGTCTGCAATAAGCCTCACCGCTCACTTTGTTCTTCCCAAGTTGCCTCGAGTACCCACTTTGGATTAATGCGCAATACTTATGTTCAAACAAGCATGCATATGGTGTGCGCTGATAATTACACATTTTTACAAAAAAATATATGTAACCTCTTTTCTCACCTCTTCTTTTTTAGCCAACAGGCTACATTTAACCCTGATTGTTTGCAGCAAGCAGAGCCTTTAAAGACAAAGCAAATATTCTGAAACCGGCTGTGCACAACAGTGCTATGGGCTTAAACCTGGCTGCTTAATGCCTGCATTTATGAACCGTCTGTTTATATTTCCCTTAGCACACAAGGACAACGTCCACACTGCTTACTCAGCCTATAGCGAGTAATTATGAGCGTTTTATTCTGATCAGTGTGTGTTTTAGAGTTAATATTAAAGGGGGAGATGGAGATGGACTAAAGCTAGGACTTGTCTAAAACTGCTTGATCAGAGCCGTTTTTGTCCTGTGGTGCAGCTCTGGTGCATGAATGTCTGTGCATGTGTGTGTGTGTACGTGTGTGTATGTGTGTGTGTGTGTGTGTGTGTATGTGTGTGTGTGTGTGCATGCGTGTGTGTTTTTGCAAGATCGTAATCCCCCACTCCTGACTCTTCTTTCTCTATCATCCCACTACGAGCGTGCAGATTAGTAAAGTGGAGAAAGTACACACAGCTCTAAGGATCTTTACAACACGGAGTGTACAGAATGTAGCTTTTGATTTGCCGTGAATGATAGCAGAGTATTTGGGAATAGTATAATATAAATTCCTAGTCTGAGCCTCTAGAGAAGAATATAAAGTTAAAGCTGCGCACAAGAAGACTCAGTTTTCCTCAAAAGGCACTCATGTGCCAAAACACAACAAAATAACAATAAAAACTATTTTATAGTACGCATAAAAGTTCTCAAATAAATGATATGGCTTTAATAAGGCTGGAAATTTACTGTCGTTATTGTATAATGAGGTCGGAGTAATTGAGTATTTTAGATTTTGCTGTAATAGTGTCTTGTAAAAACAATGTTGTGATGCATGCATCTTTCTGGCTTTTTTATTAGGCTGTAGCAATAAATTATGCAGAATGCATATGTACATTTATTGAGGTCTGAGATCAAATTTTAGATGTACTTTTCTGCAACAGCCACCATGCACAGAAATCTTCCCACAGACTTGTCTCTGGTGGCGTGATTCAGATATTCTGGTTCTCAGTGCACCGTGTTCTCTCGAGTCCATGGCCACATCAAAGCTGTTCGTTGGCTTGGTTTGAAGGTTTTTGTTTTTACAAGTAAAGCCTATTATAAGCTATTTTGATTCAATTCAGTGGAAAGGTTTCAAAAGTGTGGTGACGTCTCTAGTGTCCTTCACATATCTTTGTAGTGCCCTGTCAGATAAAGTAGCTTTTCCATTTTCCACAGACGACTCAAAAGCACCAGTCATACAGTATATAATCCAGTCCTAAACGATTCAAGCCCTTCTTAGAGGTAACTCAATTAAATATTGTTTAATGCATTGAAATAAATCAATTACAAAATGAAGATATTTATATTTAATTGGTGTAACACAAAATAAAGGAATTCTTTCAACTCAAAATTAATGTGTTTAATTTGCGCATGGGCCGGCTGAAAATCGGTTGTTTTCACAAGATGAACACGCTTTCAGGACTGGTGTAGTGGGTAGCACTGTCGGCTCACATTAAGAGGGTTGTGGGTTCGATTCCTGGTCAGGGCGGTCCTATTGTGTGGAGTTTGTTCTCAGCTTCCTCTAAGTCCAAAGACATTCAGTCATGTTAATTCATCTCTATATTGCCCATAGGTGTGAGAGTGAATAGTTGTATGTCTCTATGTGACTGCTGGATGGACTGGTGGCCTGTCCAGGTGACCTCGCCCAATGTCAGCTGGAGTTGGCTCCAAAGACCCCAATGCCCCCAAAGTGGTAGAATAGACTATATTTAATTTATATTTTGAATTGGACAAACACAAAATAATTTAATTGAATGAATATTGTTATTTTATCTTAGATGTGTTTAATAAAAATGAGTTGGACTAACTCAATTACATTGTATTGCACTGATGTGCTAAATTTGAGTTGGAGTTGCGTATAATTATTGTATGGAAAACCTGCCAACACTTTAATTGAGTTCATCCAATGAGCCATTTCTTTGAGTGTATGTTACCAGTATAAGTTAAACTCTCTTGTCAAAGCTTGCTGACTACCTCATATATATTTTGGCATGTCAATCTTGTAACTACAAATGACAATCCACTAACTGAATTAAAGATGCACTGATCATTATTTAAAATGACTTTATCAAAAGAGTTCCCGGTGTATCTTAATGTAACTGATCCCATGTGATATTTGTCTTGCTGCCCAGGTACTGTAATGAACACCTGCCCTGCCCACCGCATGTCTACTGGTCGGCCTGGTCGGCATGGGACCGCTGCACCGCGCCCTGCGGCGGAGGCGTCCAGTCACGACGCAGAAACTGTGAGAACGGCAACGACTGCCCCGGGTGTGGTCAGGTATGTCAGCGCTCACACGCTCCATCTTTAAACCCGTCCTTGTCTCTGTCCATTCATTGTTCAGGAGCTCAGCCTGAACCGTTTGATGCGAACACTCGGTGGTGATGAAATTGGAACATCTTACACGACCAAATCCCCTGGCTATATTTATACAGTGGCAGCCGCCATACGATTTACTACCAAGGCATATTTAATACCACACACACAGTAATCACTCCACATATGAATGGGCTTATTTTCCTGCCACAAAGATTTCTCCGAAGCACGGATGATGTAAGTGTTATTTCTGGTGCTATTACACACACACACACATTCCCTCATCCACAGTCCTGATGAAAACAAGCAGGAATGAACATTAGCTGTAGCCCCTCCCTGGATTGAAGAATATAGGTCATGGTCTTGAGGATACATGCCCCTTGAAATTTGTTTTAGTTTTTGCCTTTTTGTTTGTTTGTTTGTTTGTTTGTTTGTGTGTGGGATTTCTCCTGTTTAGTTTTGGATGGTTAATGGAAATACACTGCTCCTGCTTTAGAATTAAGATTAAAGATCAGGATTATGCTCATTGACAATTAAAAGGATGACTTTTATTCCTGCAAATTGCACCCCAGAAAAATATTAAATCAAATTCAGCCGAAACAAAGACAGCCCACGTGTTGTGTAATGGCCTGTTGTGAAGCTAAATAACATAATGCCAGCATTATGAAACATCCCACACACGTGGACTCAAGACTCAAGAGCATATAGTATTTGATAATTACCCATGACACATTAGTAGCTTCAGAAAACCCAAATGGAAATACCATATATTGTAAGGCTCACACGCATAAACACAGTTTCCCATTAGATGGAATCTGTCTTATCTCTGACATTGCGCATCGACCATTATCTTCACTGGGGCATCCTGGGAATGCAATAGGGAGCAACTCAGTTCAGAAAAGGGAAGTGATGACGAGCACAAGGAACTCTCAGTACCTCCTCGTGCTGTCGCCAAAAGGGAAAGTCTGTCTTTGTCTTTCTGGAGTTGTGGGTTTGATGTGCAAAGTTGAGCTCAGGCTCACTCAACAGGAGATATTTGAGGTTGTTTTCAATGGTGTCACGGGCAGAGGAGAGTTACATTCACTTACTTTCCCCTCTTTGTTTTGTTTTGCTACCTCATCGACTCCCTGTCTTCAGCCTTTGCAACATGGACTTAATTGGGGTTTGTCTCACCAACGGAGTTGTAATTATACAGATTGCAGAGACACTTTCTATTTTCCTGGGAGATCTTTATTTGGACAACTTGGCTAACTTTATTATATCTGCATATTTACTCAGATAAAAGAAACACTTGCTACCTTTCATTTCCAACTCTATTAGGGTGCTTAAATGGCACGGCTGTCGATTGCTTCAATGCACTTTAAAGAAGTAAAGGTCAAGTATTCAAGACAGGAAACAGTTTTTTGCACCTTTTTCCCACCTTTCTAATAAAGTTGTTTTTATAAAATAAAATTTCGCACTTGAAGATCAAGTAGGAGGGAATACATTCTTTTGATTTCTTCAAGGACCCACTTTTCTTCAAGTGAAAAATGTGATGGATTTTTTATTTTTTTTTGCCATCTGTCTCTGTTCTCTTCCCCCGGACAGATCCATGTTTAATTAAACAGAAGGAGACCACGCACACACACACACACACACTCACACACACACACAACACAACACAACACACAGGTTGCAGCTACTTTTTATCAGACCGACCTCCTACTGAGACCTGAAAAGATAAACACTGTGTATCTCTTGGACGCTGTAGTGCAAAGGTACGTGTGTGCATTAATGTTTAGCTGTCAGGATTGATATCGCCGCAGCAGCAGCCACCTGTGATCAGCTCCCGGAGTTTGCCAGACATCAATAGACAGCAATGAGCGAACATCTGCTTGGTGTTTTACAGGGATGGCATGCAAAGAATTAGCAAAAAACACTTTTGTAACTTATTTTTGAAACGTATCAAAGATGAACCAAAGTTGGTGATGAATGTCTGGTCAACACTGAAGTGAATCGCTTAGGAGAAGAAGAAATTATTTGGTTGTTACTTTTTTCGTTTTAGTATTGATCCCTGAAGCAAAATTGTCTCTGCCGCTCTACAGGGAGCTCTCCGTGCACAGTCTCACACGGAGGAGCTCAAGTGAAGCTAGTCAGGATTCAGCTGAAGGACACTTTCATTTAAACAAAAATGTTTATGCGACCCTACAAAAAACTAAATGTTGCTCCACACATGATTAAAAGAGCAAACTCTCTCGCTGATATATTTCTTTGAAACCGTCTGTCAGTTTGACCTGAGTGTCATTGACTTAAGCCCCAGCAGTCTTATCATCGTGGAAGTATTAAATCCTGAGGGTGCCTCATTTTGCTGATGCAAAAGGCCACATGTCTGCAACTTCATCAGTCTGAGCCCTGCTCCTCGCAGCGCTGCTCCGTCTCTCCCGTTCCACTGTATCTGCATTACAGGTTTGTATCCCCAGAGGAGCAGGCGCAATCTGGGCTGCAAATAAACAAGCACAGCTTTGGTGGCCCGGCTGAGAAGCATTGCACCACGAGTGCTTCTCCTGAAATATCTGAAAAAAATAAGGTGTTGATGAAAACATGAAGTCATTATTGTTGAGAGGTTCTGTATTCTTAAATAGAGAACAACATTTTAGTTGATTAGCTGTAGTATTGCAAAAGGAATGCAATTCATATGAACCCTTTTGGTGACAATCACGCCATGCGAGGACGAAAAAAATGAATTATTCAAGAGCATTAATGAAAAGAAAAGAAAGAAAGATGTCTGTTTACTTTTATTTTTGATGGTGCTACACTCAGCTTAGTTACCAGCCAAGAGGACTCAGTTGTTCACCTCTAGGAGTAGAAATGAGCAGAGAGAAACGTCCACAGACTTGTTCAAACTACATAATGCATCACAGTAAATGTTTTTCCGCACTTTTGCCGATATATTTCTATTGAAATATAGTCCACACATGACATAACAATATAGATTATAGTGTACAACCTATATTTCTATAGGTTATACCCTTAACAACTTGTAGAACCACTAATTCCACAGCTATAACTTCTAACAATAACAACTGCCGCAGTAATAATCTTCAACTTTGGGGTTCACTAAAAGTCACGTGGCTCTCCTCCACCAAATCAATATTACTCTCATAAACCTCTATTAGATCGTCATGTTTTATACTTTTATTCCAACAAAGGACCAACAGGGAATGTTTTTTCGAGCTTTATTGAATTAAGCTAAACTCATTCTCGAAACCCGTCAACTATCTTTCTGACGATGGATAAGCCTCTGGGGGCAAGGGGCTATAATTCTGTCGCTCCAGTAGCCAGTGGCCAAGACTTAGTTTTTCTTGCGATTGCGTAACTTCAGATACGAGGCGAGGTGGACTTCAGAGAAAATGCGTACAAACAGGTTATTTCACCAGTAGTTTTCAAGCTAATTTTAAACCAAAAATAAATCTGAGTAATCATCTGACAATATTCCAAGATCAACGCATCCATCCTTTGCTCTCCTTGAGGACCGTTAACCTGCAAACCACCAAAGCCAGTTTGAACATGATCCGTCAAAACCTTGTCCCATTGTCTACAGATATGAAGGCAAAATCAGTTTATAGCTATCTAGTTGAACTCTGCCACCACAGTATTGGCAGTAGCGCTTGAAACTGCAACACATAAATCGGTTGCTGATTCATTGATATGTTGCGAGATGACATTCACATCACTCGCATACTTAATGTAATAATAGGAGAGGAAAGAAGACTTGCTTCAGCGGTCTTTAAGAAGATGTCATTCACCGTGGTATTTCTTACTTTATACGTCGAATATTTCTCACGACGAAGTATCAAAAAGGATATCAAAAAATATATCAAATGTGGTCCATGCAGAACTGGCGATGCACAGAGCTGCTTAATGACACCAGGAGCTGTTTTATTGACCTGCCAGTCGAGCAGCCAGACTGCAAAACGAAAGTAAAGTATCCCGTGTTTGTGTCGGCACTGGCAGACTGACGTGTGAACTGTGTGTAATGTTTAGTGTTCGTCATTGTGTGTGCGTGCGTGTGTGTGTGTGTGTGCGTGCGTGTGTGCATTGGTGTGTAGCCAGGAGACCTGCTCCTGGCCGACAGCAGGCTTCATTATCGAGTCAGACTGGTGGGGAGAGGAGAGAGAACTCCGAGTTTGACAAAGTGTGCTTTGGTCGGCGCTGCTAATTGAAGTGATGTCTCATGGAGACTTGAGGACTATTAGGCCTCCGTTTCTGTGGACTCGACCGCACTAGATAAAGATGTAGGCGCTGGAGAGGATTAGTCATTTCCATATCACACATCTGGACCATTCACTTCAATGCTAGGGCGCAAGTGTGAATATGTAGACATACACCAACACACATACTTTCCTCCCTCTCTCTCTCTCTTCCTCTTTCTTTTTATCTCTCTCTCTCTCTCGTATACACACTGGCAGCTCTCTCAGTCCAATAACATGTATAATGAGTTTAATGATGGTAGGAGGCTGGAGAGACACGATTCCGTATTATTCAGCGCCCACCACTGGCTGGGCACAACAGAGAGCCTTTTATTCCTAAACACACACACTGTCTTCTCTCAACATGCACACACACATACACACACACAGATACACACACACACACACACATACAGAAGTAAATATATACATTGGATTTCACCCTCCACTCCACATTCATACATGTCCCAATAAAAATAAGGAGCGGCTGAGGACTTATACTTCCACAGCACTCGAGACACTATTATGACACACACACACACGCACACACACACACACACACGCGCACACAAACTCACACGCGCACCCTCTCACTCGCTCCATTTTGTTTGTCCCTTCTTCTCAACTTGTATCCCCTGTGCCTATAACACCCATACAATAACAGAAAAGTCTGCGCATTGGAGACAGAATAAGATAGGAGCTGTCTGAATCCATAAAGTTTGAAACGTGCATGTGCATCACACACACACAAACAAACACACACGCGCACACACACACAAATCAGTGCCAAAGTACCAGTAAAGTCAAACTTCCACTATATAGTCTACTTGACACAATCATCCACACAAGCTTGCAGATGATCGAACAAACAGCCGAGCCCCCGCCGCGATACTGACCAACCAGGCATCTTGTTGTGTGAGGCAGTGTGTGAGTCAGAATCAGGTGACTAATTGAATCCAATTCTGTGATCCACTTGTCACATTCGACTGCACTTTTGGTTAATAGCCCTAAAATTGGAATATGAGTGTGGCTGAAGAGTACAGGAAATGTTTCACATTTTTGTCGTATCCTTATAGTTTGTATTACTTAGTTTTAATAATTCACAAAATCAAATGGAAAGACTGCGCTGAAACATTTAAATAGCTCATTTTCATCAGCTTATTTTTGTCAAACAGTGAATCAAAGTTGAATTACATTGTAGTTCCTTTGCTTTGTTCAGAAGCGTATTTACATAGCCGGCATGTAATATATGCCTAAGATGACCTATTCACTGCTCCGGCTCAGTGAATGTCATTTTAATGGAGTTATTTTATTTGCTTGTGGGTTTGTGTGTGTGTTGGGTTTATGGGTTTTTATGGGCAGGGCTATACTGCTGTTTATTTCACATCCTCGGCTCCATTGTTAATACATTATTCAAAACGTAGTATAAAAATTGCCACTAAAAAAGCAAGGGGACTGTTTTTGTTTTTGTTATTATGCCAGATTTTGTATTCACGTGCACACCCGCTATATAAAAAAAAAGGCTCTTTTATTGCAGAAAAAGATAATAAGCTGTCCGGTGTCCTTCAACATTTGTTATTGGATGACATCATCCACAGCAGGGGTCTTGAATGTGTTTGATATCATGGACGCCCAGATTGTACCGCAGCAGATCTGGGGACCGCCATCGTCTTCATGGCATCATATCATATTCTTACCATCCTAGTTTATTAGCTGTGTTAATTCAGTTTATTTTTATAGCCCAATTTCACAAATTACAAATTTGTCTCGGAGTGCTTTACAATCTGTACACATTGACATCCCTGCCCCAAAACCTCACATCGGATCAGGAAAAACTCCCAAATAACCCTTCAGGGGGAGAAAAGGGTAGAAACCTTCAGGAGAGCAACCTACTAATATTTAGCAATCTACTATTACAACCGCCACTTTTACTAGTACTACTCTTACTACTACTTTTTCTAATTCTCCTTCCTCTTGTCATTGTTATCATTGTTCAACTTACAGTGAATTTTCTAAATCCTCAGTAAACGTCTCTCATCGAAAACAAAGCCTTGAGCAAATGCCTATTCCCTTCCACATACAGTTTATAAGTTATAATACCTGACAAGTTGTATGTTGTATTATATATACAAATAGCCAATTGAAACCCTAATATATTTGTGACATAAACACGGACCCCCTGGCTGTAAAAGCATACATGTATACTTTAGCTGTACTTGATGTGGATACCTTCTGAGACCTTGGATGAGCTTTAGTTTTAAACCCACTAATTAGCTCCTTAGTCCTCTGGATCAACACTAATCCTCACAGAGTGCAGGAAAAAACGCTTACCAGACAAGACTCATTAAATATTTACTATGTTTGGCCAGCATCAACAACTCACACAACAAACACCGACAGATTGTCTGCCCTTTTCCTCACATTCCCGCCACGTGTTGCTTTTCTTTTCTGTGTGTGCCGTAGGCAGCAGCGAGAAGCTGAGGTTGACTCTTTTGCTTCCTTTTTGTCATTGGCTGATAATCCCAGATTGTGGGCTGGTCTGTGATGCGTGAGGATGTTAAATATTAATGTCTGGAGATGATTACTGCGCTAGATGGAGAGAGGCAGGAAGTGCGTTGGAGGTGACACCCTCATTCATCACGGGGCCCAAACTGAATCTAAATCCTTCCTGTGGTTTTAACCTTGGTACCCTGGGGAAGTGAGGCAGGGGGAGTGAGGGAGAGAGAGATGGGGGACAGAAATACAGGGTGGATAGGGAGAGATGGAGAGATGAAGCAGAGGCAAAGAGGGAAAAAGAAGCAAGGAGAAAGAGAGAGAGCAGTATGAACAGTGTGTTGGAAGAAAGACATATGAAGATAGATAGATGGATGGAAAGCAAAACCAAGAGAGAGCATTAAAGAGTCTGCAAGATGGTGAAAGATAGAGCTGCATACTGTATAATGTATAGAGGTCCTCTCCTCCGCCCGTCCTGACAGGCTGACGGATTGCAGAAAGAAACTCTTATCTTATTTTGTCAAGGTCTGGCAGTCACTCAAGGCCTATTCAGCATAAATAAACAAGCAGTGAGGGAAATGGCAGCCACCTCACCTTCTCTTCTGTGCTGTCATTTTCTCCAGACGTATCACTACCTCCACCCCGTTATTTATTTAGCCGGGCACAAAAAGGGCCTATTACCCACCTTTTATCATCCTGAATCCTATCATCAAATATAGCATCACAGAAGTGGAGGATTATTTTAACCACTAGTCTAAATAAAAGTTGTTTGAGAAAGGCAAGATATATACTTATGGTATTCCTGAGTCAGACTCACATATCAGACTGTTGGTGCGTCAGCGCTGCGTTTTTCATTTGTATCGCCCGGCTATCAAAGCCAGAAGCAGAGAATAGTTGCCATTATTGCCTTCATTTTGCTTCTTCTCTATCACTCCTCCAGCACCCCTCCTCCTCTTTCCTGTCGGTTATGAATTAACTTGATGAATTACCTTTTCTGCTTGGCTTGTTTGCCTCTTGCCATGTTCAGCAAGTGGCCTGAAGAGTGTATCCTTAGTAAGTGCATGCAGGCAGAATGACAGGTGTGTTGGTGCCAGGCAAACACTGCTTGGTTGGTTTGTGAGGGGTATTTTGAGGGATGAGCCGTACTGGATCTGGCAGCATACAATAGAGTAAACCAGCCAGAACTGGAATCAAGAGGCTTTTAAGGATGACTGATGAGGAACGCTTTGAAAGGACTGTTTATTTCCTCATAAAAAAAGCTGTTTCATTTCCCATTAGTCACTGCTGAGAATTTCAAAAGCCATTGTCCTGTCCATTATAATGCTTGGGAAATACACCACATATTTCTGTCTGAGCTTGTCATGTTTAATTATTGCTTTAATGATTTGCGATCATCTCTTCATGCGTGGAACGTGTCAGATTCACCTGCCTGTATACTTGCTACTTGCGTGCCACGGATTAAGTCTATGTTCAATACAGCTGAAAGTTTCCCGTCTCTGATTGCAGGAGTACCAGTCGTGCAACACCCTGCCATGCCCTGACCTGAAGAAGACCACACCCTGGACTCCCTGGACGCCCGTGAACATCTCGGACAACGGCGGCCACTACGAGCAACGTTTCCGCTACACTTGCAAGGCTCGCGTCCCAGATCCCAGCCTGCTAGAAGTGGGCAGGCAGAGGATCGAGATGCGCTACTGCTCCAGCGACGGATCCACCGGATGCTCCACCGACGGTGAGTGCAGATCGGAGGAGACTGGTGGTCTCTTTCCAGCTGTCTCAGCCTCGGGATGCTTCTGTTATCTCACTCCAACTGGCTTCCTGTGTCTCCGCAGGCTAGTCATTGGCCAACTCGCCAAAAGCCATTTTCTTCCTGCTGCCTGGGTCTTTTATTCATTAGATCTTTCTTCCTTTCCTTTTCAAACTCTTCCCCTCTCTGTCCTGCAAAAGTTAAATGAGTGCTATCTTAATCAGCTCTCGCTTTCTTCCTCGACTTTATCAGAGGATCAAAGCATCAATGAACCAATCCACAAAGCCGATCCGCAGTTTACAAGTCATTTTATCTCCTTTTTACACTCACACACGCTAGGATACAACACATGTACAAAGTTACATTTTAGTCAACACATGCTGTTTATCCCTCAACCCATCGCTGTGCACCACAGAGTCTAAGTCAGCCACACCGCTGGTGAATTAAAATGCTGTAAACGTTTGTACAAGCGGGCTGCAAATTGACAAGTTGTTTATGTTGCTTGTTGGAAGGATCCATATGAGAGGGAAGAGAGGCAGGGTGGCATCCCACCACAGCAAAGAGGCTTCAAATGCATCTGTTGAAGTTTATTTACAGCGCTTTGCCTCGAGGGATAAGCAGACTTTTATTTTACGGCTAAAAATTAGTACTTAGCTACGATGTGCCAGCCTCCCATAACTATGTCTCTGGGTGGTCTGTTGCTACACCACTCTCATGCCACGTGCGGCGGTAATTACAGAGGATACTGTAGCCCTAATGTAGAATATCAATGGGACGTCCTCTCTTTTGATCTATCTGTTCTTCATCATTTCTGATTATTAATCAGTGTCTTTCTTCCAGCGGTGTCGCTGGTACAAGTTGTTCTCTTCACATTTCGAATCCAACGCGTACATGTTCCTGAAGGGTTTTAAATGAGCGCTGGCAGGAACAGAGCAAACCTGACTGCACACGCAAAGCTGTGAGAGGACTGACAGCCACACAGCCAAGAGATTATTAGTGAACAAAGACTTGAGCGTCTAATAGGTCTCTTTTGTTTGTGATTATCGGGAAGAAACAACCGACACAATGTGTTTCATTAGAGGTTGTCACCTGAAGGCTGACATCAGATTAGCTAATGTTAATTATACCAATTGAAAAACATAGGCGGAAGGTTCAGCCATCAATGTTGGCTGAGAGTCAGGCCGAGTGGAAGGATGTAAGTAACATACAGGCAACAGCAGGCAGATGGTCATGTATGAGCCGCGCAGTACAGGCGGGAAATCCTTTCAACCACCGGTGGACAAACAAGGTTGGTTGTTTTCACGGATCTGCCATCAGGAAACGTGGAGTGCACCGTTAACTTGTCTTATTCAGGTGCAAATGAAGTACTCACAGTGGTATTCAAACACTTTATTTTGGCAGGGATGTTATAATTTATCTGTTAACAGATACAACACTTCATTATACACCAGGGCTCTCAAGTTTTGAAGACAGGCAAGCGTGAGATTACCAGCGATAGGAAAGTGACCCACGGCGAGCGTTGTCGACGGGGGGGGGGGCTTTTTCTGATTGGCTGTTGTGTAGCCCACTTCTTCTTTTTGATTGGCTGATAAGTGGCATCTCACAGCAGAACTCCAGGCACTTGATTCCTCCACAGTACGGCTCAGCGGCACGTTAAAATATTAAGAAGCCGAGAGTTTTTTTAAGCGTGAGAAATACGATGTGTGGCGGGAGTGCGTGAGTTAAGACCGAAATGCGTGAGTCTCACGCTCAATGCGTGAGGCTTGAGAGCCCTGGTACACTCAGTGCCAAAGTCACAATGCTATTCTACTTCATATTCCACCCACGTGTTGGCATCTTATTGACATAACATCACTGCAGGCATTAATGCAAAGCATGGCCTTGTGAATAAAAAGGTGATTGTATACGAAATCCAAAATGCATTCACTTTTTCTAAATGAAATGTTCACATTACAACTGGTTCACCTAGTCATGTTTCTTCTTTTCATGAGATTGTTCACCATGTTAACTCTGAGGGAAGAAGAATGTGAATCAATGTCATATTCTTCACAAACAAAACTGTCACTCTTGTTTCACAGTCGTGTACAGCACAAGTACAAAGACCTGTCGAGGTGGATGTGGCCTCCTCTGACTCCACGTTAATTGTTCATTTAAAGACCTCGAAATGATTTACTTCTCTGAGGAGCTTTAGGCCATAACTGTTGAAAAAAGAGAGTGAACTCCCACAATCCACCTCTCAGAGATGCATCGGTTGTCTGATCCTCAGGAACAGCAGTTTTATTTTATGGAAAGCGAGAGGCCATCACAGGATAATTACCGCCACAGAGGTGGTGTGTATTGATGTCCATAACCTGGGGCAGAGGACGCCAATATCCCTCCGAGATGATGAAAAACCCAGAGGGATGGTCTTTCAACCGATAAAGATTTACTATTTGCATCAGGCGGCTTAGTTTCGATGAGAGCTGCACACAGAACCTGAGCTTTTTCTGCGAGAGCCGTCATAAAACAATGTGAGCAGTGGAGCCTATTAAATTACTCATTACATATTACTTATGGAAAACTATAGTAATTAATTTTATTACTCATTAATTTCATTACTCAGCCCAGCTTCGTGACAGGTGCCTTTAAACTAAGTCCTCGACACCCAGATGACACATATTCTGTATTTAACATGTGAAGATAAAGAAAGAAAGACATTATGGGTTTAACAACTTTCAGACAACGTTTGAGTTACAGCTGCCTCCTCACATGGCGCCGATTGCTCCGAATCCTGGCTTACCGGACGCATTACTTAAAGCCTGACCAGATGGATGTTCCTGTGATATGTAATCTGGTGGGATTTTGCAAGAATCCAGCTGGTATATCCCACAGCAGTCGATCCATTGTACACAAGGAGCAGAAATTAAACTCTCATTAAGATGGCAAAGAAGTTGATTTCCTACATTTTTTAAGAAATGAGGATCACAGGGATTTGCAACTGTAAAGCTGTATTTCAATACGTAATCCCTTACCAGACTCATTACTGATACAAATTAATCTGCTATTGTAAAAAAAACATGTGTATCTGCCAACACTACATGCATCTCTGCATGAATTCCAACGTCATAACAAAACATAACAAATCAGTGAAGTAAAGCTTGTGAAGATTTCATATGCAAGAAGGAGACTTTTTTTTTATAAACAGTAGCAAATGTCTTAAGCAATCAGGAATAGAGACTTCACCCTCTCCCTCCAGACAATGCTTTCCTTTTGCTTTTGAAGCAGATGCATGAACTTTAAAAGACAATTTCTCTGTCTCGCCAGCGCAGCGGTGTAGCTCAATAAAAAGCCCCCTCTGCCGTGTTGTCTGAAATATTCTTCATCTCTCCCTGCGTAGGCAGAATGTCACCATGTTTGTGGCTTGGAGCATCAAAGCGATCAGATGTACCTGACATTTGACGGATTGGGTGGTAGTCTCTGTTATTGACAAATACCTGGAAGTTTTATCTGTGAAGCACAGATATGGGGAAATAATCCCCTGTCAATGGAGAGAGTAAATTGATGTTTGAGATATGATGACAACTTTCTCGATCTCCGCCCACTATCTTTTTTCTTTTTGTCTCAATGTTTTACGTATTGAGATCTCTATCCATCTTAATTATGAGAGATAAATTATGAATATAGGATTCAACCAAGCATTGGCAGTGAGCTTTTATATACCATACTGATTTGTTTCATATCAGTGATCATAGCTTAATGATGGCGATGAGTTAATTACTTAATATCTGTAATGATTTAAAGACCTCTCTTATCTTGTACACCCAGGGATTAGTCTTATTAGTCTTGGAGCATTTGGAGCCAATGTTCCTTTCTCTCACTTTTCACATACCTGAATGAAAAAACAACATTTGATCACTAATATTATTGCCTTGATTGATTTGTTTAAGGTCCATGAAGCAAAGTTCTGCAGGCTATTTATAAAAGATGGGTTTACTTTGTTCTGTTAATGTTGTGACTCTTCCCTCCACTTAATGATACAGTATTAATAAACACAATTGATATTACTAGCTGGCTTCGAGAATACTTTTTTCCCCCATAGATTTCTCAAAGAGACCTCTGCAGAATAAATGTTAATGGTGCAGTGCCCGTTAAGGATGTGAGGCTCATGGAGCTTTCTGGAGTGGGCCGCGTGCTTCTCGCTGCAAAGTGCTGCTTAGAGTGTTGTCAAGAACCGATCATTGCTGGTTGACGCCATCGAACAATGGAGTGAAGGAGAGTTTGGTTGTAAATGTAGTAAATCCATCATCCAGCCGCAAGACTGAACTGCAGTTAATGAGCCGCGGCCTGTAAACGCCCGCTGTGGACGGCATGCTCAACTCAGTTACGGTTTTATTTATTAGATTATTAATATTGAATGTGTCAAAATTGCGCAAACGTCGACACTGCACGTCCTTGTGTCCACAGCAATACAGGCGGCAAGTGTGAAGATTGGATAAACAGTTTATGAGATGTGCGAAGGACACACGTATATGGAGACCGGCAGAAATTGCTTTATAGTAAAGCTTTTTGTTCTTGTTTTTTGAAAGGGACAAAAAGTTATTCCCCAAATCTTTGAATACAGAGTTAAAAAGTTCAGCCAGCTGATCTCATGATGCAGCAGCAGTAATATGAAGTGTGCATGTCACAAAGACAGAAGCAGACAGAGAAAAGAAAGCCCTGAAAAGATAAAAGAGATTTCTGCTGAAGACTGAGAGTTTTGTAATTTTGCCGGCTCTTGTTGGTGAGTGATGGCTTCATCTTTTTCCCAGGGAGAAACAGTAGAGTGTCAGCAGCTTGATGTGTTTCACTTCAGCTGATCTGGTATCAAGGCCAGAGCCTTCTCATGGTCGACAGATTAGTTTCTCCTGCCCGGATGTCATGAGCAGACACTGAGTAGACACAGTGCGGTGCTGAGGGACGCCTCTGACGGATGACAGCCATTCCAGTATCCTTATTGTCTTTCCGTGTCTCTTTCCGCCCTTGGTCCCTACAGTCTGGTCTCAATTTTCAGTATCAAGGAAGGAGCAGAACTGTTTTAATATGTAAACCTGCAGTTGGGGTCCCTGAGGTATGTGTTTTAATAAAGATATATTATACAGAAATGTCTTGCAATTAATTCGCTTGACAATATATTATTTTAAACGGTTGTCTTGTCTTGAATACTTTCACATAAAATGATAATGTTACACTGGTGAAAATAGTGACTTTTTTTTTCAGGCCCCAAGATGATTGTGCTGTGCCTTCACAACACGAATAAAGGCATCAACCAGTTAGGCTGCATTGTGTGGGACAGTTTAGTTGCGCCTCTATTTAAAGTTATTTATGAAAAATATATTAATTCTTTCAACCTTGACAAAAGGCAGTGTTTACAAGACTCCACTTATTTTATTCTTTCCCAATAAAAGCTCAGAGTATATCGTATTCACAGGAGGGATTTACGTACTTCCGTGTTATTTAGTTGTCAAGGCCTCAGTGTGTATAGGCCTCTATAAAAAAATATATATAATATATATATATATATATATATATATATAATCCTTGCTGAACCGGCCATTCTATGGAATGTGTAAGGGTGGGGCTTTATTAAGATAAGATCAAATAAGATAATCCTTTATTAGTCCACCGGTTGGGAAATGTACAAGATTACAGCAGAAAAAGGGGTAAAGTGCACACAAGATATAGTAGGATCAAAAATAACAACAGTAAATAAGACTAATAAAACAGTCTATGGTAGCTGAATAATATATACAATGATATATATATATATATATATATATATATATATATATATATCATTGTATATATGTGTGTGTGTGTATATATATATATATATATATATATATATATATATATACCCAGGCAGAATAAATAGTGTGCACGTATGTGCAGTTACACTTAGATGGAAATAAATGAACATGTGGACTTGGAGAAGGCTTTCGACCGGGTCCCTCGGGAACTGTTGTGGGGGGTGCTGCGGGGGTATGGGGTTCCGGACCCGTTGC
This sequence comes from Liparis tanakae, assembly GCA_036178185.1. Lineage (NCBI taxonomy): Eukaryota > Metazoa > Chordata > Actinopteri > Perciformes > Liparidae > Liparis > Liparis tanakae. The sequence goes on along the minus strand of CM070096.1, from coordinate 11,000,661 downwards.
TACGGGCTATCCGGTCTCTGTACACCTGCAGTAGGAGCTGTGTTCGCATCCTCGGCAGTAAGTCAGACACGTTCCCGGTGGGTGTTGGTCTCCGCCAGGGCTGCCCTTTATCACCGGTCCTGTTTGTGATTTTCATAGACAGGATATCTAGGCGCAGCCTGGGGGTGGAGCAGGTCAGGTTTGGGGGTCTTGGGATCGCCTCTCTTCTGTTTGCAGATGATGTGGTCCTGTTAGCATCCTCAGACCATGACCTCCGGCACTCGCTGGGGCGTTTTGTTGCCGAGTGTGAAGCGGCAGGGATGAGGGTCAGCACAGCCAAATCTGAGGCCGTGGTGCTCTGCCGGAAACCGGTGGATTGCTCCCTCCAGGTGGGGACAGAGCACCTGCCCCAAGCGAAGGAGTTCAAGTATCTCGGGGTCTTGTTCACGAGTGAGGGTAAGATTGAGCGGGAGATCGACAGGCGGATCGGTGCAGCTGCAGCAGTAAAACAGGCGCTGTACCGGTCCGTCTTGGTGAAGAGAGAGCTGAGCCAAAAGGCGAAGCTCTCAATTTACGGGTCGGTCTACGTTCCAATCCTCACCTATGGTCACGAACTTTGGGTAGTGACCGAAAGAACGAAGTCGCGAATACAAGCGGCCGAAATGAGTTTCCTCCGTAGGGTGGCCGGGCTCAGCCTTAGAGATCGGGTCAGGAGCTCGGACATCAGGAGGGAGCTCAGAGTCGAGCCGCTACTCCTTCGCATCGAGAGGAGTCAGCTGAGGTGGTTCGGGCATCTAATTCGGATGCCTCCTGGACGCCTCCCATTGGAGGTTTTCCAGGCACGTCCAACTGGGAAGAGACCCCAGGGAAGACCCAGGACACGCTGGAGGGATTATATCTCTCGGCTGGCCTGGGAACGCCTCGGGATCCCCCAGAATGAGCTGGAAAATGTTGCGGGCGAGAGGGGAGTCTGGTTCAACCTGCTGGGCCTGCTGCCCCCGCGACCCGACCCCGGATAAAGCGGTGGAAAATGGATGGATGGATGGAAATAAATGAAATGCAGTTAGATCATTCAATGTTGCTCTTTTCTCCTTCTGTCTGTCCTTATCAACTAATTGCTCGTCCCCACCTGGTGAATCAGTCTTTATGATATTGAAAGGCTTAGTTGTAATACTATTGCATCTTTTATAATGTTATAGTTGTTGGTGACAGGATCTCTTCCTATATGATTATGATCTCTTTTTATCGGTTATGCTTCAGTTAAGATCGTAACTGGACATCTTCAGATAGAGTTCACAACCGTATCGCAATTATCCTTAACACCAAGTTTGCAGAGTGCCATTGGAGTGCCGATGACATTAGTCCTCAATGGGGCTCTCAAAGAGTAGCACGGTTTTTAGTGACAGCTACATCGAGTCAACAAATTAGCAAACCAGCATAGGAGATGTAAAAACATGACTGCCAGTCAGAATCTTCTTTGTTGGCTTGAAGCTGCTCCTTGAGATCACGCTCTGAGCTCTTCAAAGCATCATAACGGCAGGTTTTGAGAGATTAGAAACACCAAATGATGTCTTTGCCTGTCTTCCCTTTCACTTTTCACTGTTGCTTTTGACCAATCATACTCCTTGCTGCCTCAGAGAGGAGACGAGTGCTGTGATACTCAAAATTGCCAGGGAGAAGGAAAGGGCTGTTTCTGTGATGGAAAGAACACAAGTGTGTGATGTTTGTAGGCAGGTTGTTGAAATTGTCTCATTCTTTTGAAAGAACATACAATTAAGACAAACATGCACTTGAAGTCTGGCGCCACAACCAGCAGTACCAGCTGGACGTTTGTATTATGTGTGATTGTTGTGGCAAGAGGGATACATGAATACAAAACGGTCTTACATGTTCCCATAATCTTACTTGCTTTTTCTGCTTTGTTTACTTGAATGAACAACAGCCAATTTATACAGAATACGTTTGTACAAATTGGTATGAATTAGTTTTACCAAACCATAATTCTGAGAGACATAACATAAAGTGTTCGGCTTATTCCCCTCTTTCAACCAGTTTATGGGTCTAAAAACTGATTTGAAACCTGCATGTAGGAGGGAATGCATCAGTCAGCATGTAGTTGCCTTATGCTCTGGTCAAAGTTGTGTTTTTGGAGCAGTGGGGACCATTTTAAACACTATCCTTGTTGGCGCATTTAAGTGTAAATTGTCAGAAGCTGAAAATTCGATCATGCAATGCTGAATTCCGCTGTCAGAAAATCTGACTCACCCAATAAACAGCATCCATAGATGATGTGAAAACAATAACATGGGATTAGTTTGTTGCGTTGAAAGGTTGCTGTTTGGCAGCTGACTCGATACAACTTTAGATGTCAGTCGGCAGTGATGGAGAACGTCTGTGAGTTGAAGTTATTACCCTAGAATGGCAACCCTGTACTGAAGTGTAATCTACTGCAAATCTTCTTCCTAACAGTAAACCCTGCCAACACTACAACGTAAATAAATATAGTTCATGCGAACAGTGGGTCAGATATTGTATGTTCTTCTGAGCCCAAACATTACAGACAGACAGTGAATTAAACCCCTGCGGTCCAATATATCTCTGCAATTAAACCCGTAAGTGGGGAAAGATGCTTCTGCAGAGGGCACTAAAGGTGCAAGCTGGGCCCATAACTCTCTGGGCTCCGATCAGGTTAGCATTTGCTTCCTTGTTCCTGGTTATGTCTGCGTTAATTTTTCTGTGCATGTACACTGATCCCTCTACATGGTGGGGTTTTAATTGCACCCTTACAAAGTTTAAATGAGCTCTTCCATGAGAATATCCCATATAGAGTGTCATGGTCGACCATCACTTGGCAGACCTGAGGACAGCTCGGGGAGCACTGTCACATGGTGCCAATGTGAGAAAGCAGAGAGCAGGCCATAGTTAGTTTTTTAAGATATGTAAAAACAAAAATATTTGCATGGAGACATTTCTGATCTGATAAGGAAGGTAGAGGAGGAGGAGAAACGAAGTAAGAGTAATAGGGAGTAAATGTGCAGTTTCTTCTCTCTCAGTGCAGTGTTACTCTGATGTCGATCAAACGGTGTCCACACATGACAGAATCTCTTCACTGTTGAAGGTTAGCGAGTTCCGTCTCGAAGTGGAGTTGTCTCTTCGACTTGCAGATGTCATCTCGTCTCCACATCTGCCTCTATCTATCTTTTTGACACTTCCTTTCTTCTCACACCTTTTGCTGTTTGAGTGCTTTTCCAGTTGTCTTTTTGTGTACATTAGATTGCGCATTTACAGTGTGTGTGGCCTCACAGCGTCCCCATTCCTCTATTTTCCTCACATGCATACGTTGATTTTCTATCTTTCACACACACACACACACAGCATTTTATATGTTGTATATGTGTATTGTTCCTTTGAGCAAGGTGTGAGGTTAACCAAAGAAAGGGAGGAGGGAACTATTTTGAATGCCACCGCGTCTTTGCGGCAGAGACGACTGGATGCTGCGCCGCGTCCTCCTTTGCTTTGGCTCGGCCAAGCCCGTCAGGAAATAGGGGATTAGCTCTCGCCGGCTGTGTGTGCTGCTCGTGCCGATCGATAGATCCAGTCGCTGTCTATTTGAAAGGGAGGGCACCATGCTGTTTGTTTTTGGCGACGGGAGAGCAGTCCCTGTGAAGTAGTATTAACACCAGAGCAGTTTCAGGCCAAATCTTGAGCAAGCAATGTGGCCAAATGACTGTGTGTACTGTCGGCACTAGTGGAAGTAAGTGTGTTTATTTGTGCATGTATTGGAATATGCATGGACGTGTGTATATTGAATGTGTTAGTTTGCATGCGAGGTAGGCGCTCTGTTGCCGTGAAAGCAGTCCCGTCTCCCAGGCTACAGCGGGCTGGATAAAGACATCGGGTCAGAGTAGCAGGGGGAGCTTTCCGTGCCATTGTCTGCTCAGAATCGATAAAGAGCGGGAGCCTCGACGGGCCTGTCAACGCTCACGCCAGCTTGATGCCAGGGAGCGTCCGCCAGTGACCTACCAAGGTCGCCCGTAGTTATGAAGAGGTCGAGGATTTGGGCTGGGTAAACACAAGGTCCTCTCCGTGAGAATACAAAGCAGCCATGCCACGCTAACTGTCAGGGAAAAGAACAGGCTGACAAAACAACAAGGCCAGGCTGGAGCACAGAAAGGGGGGCGAGCGACAAAAAGCGAGAGAAGGTTAATAGGAAAGATAGATCGAGAGGCAGAGAGACTGTGTGCATAATAGATGTGCCAGTGATGTGCCAAAAAATATATCAGAGATTATAAGAATGAGACAAAATGGAAGGTTGCTGTGGCATGGTCAAGTGGTTCTCTAAGGATCCAGATGTGATTCTCTTGTCTGCCTCAACAAAACAAAACTGTTCTTCCCTCTTTTCTTTGAAGGGAAATATATATATTCATAGAAATAGCAGAATGAGACGGAGTGTATATTGACAGGAAGCCGAAGCAGCGCATACAAAAGAAAAGACCTCCACTGCCATCAAAGAGGCGTGGATCAAAGTCCAGTGTGTTGAATGAGTGACTCATCAGAGGAGCGCTTGGACAATGACTGTAATTTCCTTGAAGGTGATTGTCATTCACTCAAACAGTTTAGTTCACTCTGCATTTAAAATGGCCAAAAGCGTTCTCTCCGTCTGCTCATTCTGTTGATTAATGCATGCAGTAATTATAGTGTAATAGTAATGACGGTTTCATATTTCATTAGGAATCCTCTATTCAACTCATTCCAGATGAGTGTACACAGATTAGTCGACTGATTTTGTTTGATGAGGGGGAGCGTTGGTGTGTTCACGGGACATACCAACGCTCTCACTGTATCCATCTTTAGAGACTGACAAGAATTGAATGATGGATAAACGCCTGCACAGCCGATTTCTGACACCATTGATGTGGTATCTGTCTATTTGTTGATGTACTAGTGTTAGCAATCGTCTCCATTCTGATTCAATACAGTGCAATATTTAAAATAAAATATAGCTACGTCCAACAGTTACTTCTTTTTTATGAGTTATTGTGCTTACGTCAATGACTTCACCACTAAGATGTGCTCTACAACCATGCTCACAGCTCTGTGAGGCTGTACTTAGGCACAGTATGCTCAATGCTAACATCAACATGATAACATGCTCACAGTGCCTAGGCCAATATGTTGATCTTTGGCATGTTTGATCTTTTCTATGCTTAACATCATGCCAACAGTTGCTATTTAGTACAGCTTAGGTTTAATGCAGAATGTCATTTTACAGGTAAAGAAATAAACCAAAGCGTTGGACAAAATGGTGGCGCTTGATGAAAAGTTAAGGTTAAAGTTATAACAGTTTTGGCTGAGGTTGAGGAGGCCTCATGTGGTTCATCATCTCTAATGCCCCTCCTGTGCTTCCCCACAACTATTCCATCATATGTGCATTCAGACAGTGTTGTTGTGAAAAACTGTCTTAAAATCTAGACACAATTTAAACAACAATTTACATTGCAATCTATACCTGGTCTGGCTCCTGTTTACTCTAACCCCCTGTTCACTCCATCCATTATGGATAATGCTTTCTTAATCTGGAGAGACACAGGAATCTTATCCTTTAACCACATTTACATTGATGGTAAATGTGCTTCTTTTGGTTAGTTAGCACAGCCTTTAACTTGCCTTCAACACATATTTTCAGGTATTTGCAGATAAGAGATTTTGTCCGCAACCGCTTTCCCAAATGTCCCACCATACCGTCTCCCACGCTTATAGACACATTCCTAAAAATTAACCCTTACCGGAAAAGTACCCTATCAAGGATTTACTACACTCTTCTTGCGCACCAATCCTCAACCTCTGAGGCCTTGTGTGGCCATGGTCGGCTGATCTTAATATACAGATAGACCCTGAGGGGTGGGAGAGAGCTTTCTCATGGGTCCACTCATCCTCCGTCTGTGCCCGGCATGGAATCGTACAATGCAAAGTAGTGCACAGGGTTCATTGGTCATGGAGTAAACTGGCTCGTATATTCCCAGGTACAGACTTGCGCTGTGACCGGTGCCATTTAGGACCGGCCCGTCTTGGCCACATATTCTGGGATTGTCCTGTACTTGAGCCGTTCTGGAAGGGTGTCGTTGACGCTCTCTCAAACGTGACTTCTACCAATATCTCACCATTAGTTGCCCTGTTTGGTGTCCAACCTTCTGGGAACTCACTACCATCATACTTCTGTAAACTTGTGGCCTTTTTGTCACTAATATCGAGGCGTCTTATCCTGCTACATTGGAAGAACTCGCGCCCCCCCCTCCCACTCTCAATGGCTTAGAGAGGCCCTTCGTTTTATGTCACTCGAAAGGATTAAGTACTCTTTACAAGGCACCTCTACTAAGTTCTGTAAGGTCTGGGAACCCTTCTAAGAGCCCGTCAGGTCTACCCGACTAGATATCGCCACCATTGATTGATTCACCCCAACAACGCACCAGTGCCCTGTTTTAACTAGCTTTATTGGTAGCACATATTCGCAGCATGCAGCACATTTTGTTTTTGTTTAATGTATTATACTGTAATGTGTATCCTCACCATTTGGCTGTGTGATATGTTATCCTTTCACTCCTTATGTGTGAGTTCTATTGTACTTTTATTCTTGTTTTGTAATTTTTACAAATAAATTACAGTTAATCCTGAAGGAATCCATTTTATGGTTATCAAAACTACAAAGGTGAACCTGGCGTGATAGGAAAAGTAATTAACCATCATCCACCATGAATGTGCAAAGTCAAAGCTAATCCATCCAATAGCTTCTGAATTAAAGTTGTTTAAAGACTAATCACTCATTCAAGCTTTGCCACTACTATGGCGATTAAAAATGATCAATACACCTTTTTTCTTTGTGTTTATGTTTTTACTTGGCTTTCTAGCTGAAAAAAATCGGTACAATTTCAACTATGATTTGAGATTAAGAGCATCTATGAGCCCCTACGCTCCATGCACAATATGTTCCACCAGGTGATTTTTAATTAAATCTCTTGAATCGCTTTGCAGCATACGACTGAACATCCACACAAAACATGTAGTAGGCTCTGCTCTTTTCAAACAAATCAAGCTTAAGCTTTTTGAGTAACTGTTTTCATGAGCTGCTATTGACTTTCTGTCCTCTTCTTTTTTTTCAAAACAAATGTGAATACTGAGGCTGGGAATAAGTGAAGTATCATCCGCTTTCTTACCAAAAACAGCAAGATTTCATCTGAAGTGATGTCTCAATGCGGAGAAAAGCTAGCAACAGCACAGGCGTGACATCCAGTAGAAAGTGTTTTGACAAAAATCTAATTATTTTGGTCTTGTCCCCATCAGGAGAGGTGCTTCGCCTTGGCAGGATCTCCAGCCACGCGGTGAGCGGTGGCTGGTCGTCCTGGAGTTCCTGGTCCCAGTGCAGCAGAGACTGCAGCCGGGGGATCCGAAGCCGGAAGAGGACTTGCAGTAACCCGGAACCTAAGTACGGAGGTCAGACCTGCCTGGGACAAGCACAGGAGTATCAGGAGTGTAACATCACTCCTTGTCCAGGTAACCAATGCACATGTTTACACTTACAAGCCAGTTTGACTTATACTGTATACAATCATCAAACGGAGGACACAGAGATGAGAACATTCACCAGACCAGAAGTCATTCACACCCTCTTTGTCACTGACACGTTGATGAACACATACTACTGCTAACTGCACCATACTCAAACTATGCTGTTCAGTAATTAATGGATAAAGGGTAACACTGACAAAATTACTTTACATTTTTTTGAACCACAAAAGAAATCAGCTTCAGACAGTAGGTGTTACAAAGACCCCAATTTACACTAGGAATCGAAGAGACTATTCCTGTGGTGATCCAGTATGTAATTACATTGCAGGGTAATTATGCTGCCAGCTATGGGAGGCCTTGTTCTGTTGTGAAAAGCCCTTAGACAATGCATTTTCCACACTCCTCTAGCGAAAGGCTGGGAGAGGAAGGTTTCCAATTAAAAGAATACTCCGTCTGTAAAGGGAAGTAAGCTGTCTAAATGGAAATCCAGTGCTTAGTTTGGCATTAAGCACACCTGCTATCCTGCACAGGCGCCAAGCAGACAAGCAGGAATGTTGTCTTGGGTGATTATTAATCAATCCTTCTGGAGTAGAGCTTAGGTGTCTCACAAAAAGCCTGGATCTGCGCGTCATCTTCGGCAGCCGCGATTTGTCTTCATAGCTGCTGCCACGGCGGTACCGAGCGGAAAAGCCAAGAGAGTGCACAGCCATCGATAATATTTTAACAGACGGTTAATTCCTTGAAAGTGCACGCCATTCAGCCCCCAACTGTTTGAGCGCGGACGCTAACAGAGTGAAGGTGTCATCAGCTGTGAGCTCAGATGAAGGCGTTGGATCTAAGAGCATCAGAATTGCTTTGTTCAGGAAGACTCTGCCTGTGTGGTTAACACTAATGTTCCCCTATAATGAAGAGTGAATGTGCTTTGATTTCCCTGCCCTGTATCACTATGTTAATACATGTAGTACACCTATTCTGGGATGTTGACTCTAATAATACCATCTCTACAGTGTGTTGATGATCAACTCTGCAATCCTGTCTCCCAAAGGAATTGACTTAACTCAACCTGAGTATTTATGAATACTAATGCATACTCAATTAGCACCCCTGTGAAAGTGAGATATTACTTTGAGGCTGACAAGCCAGGCGGGCAGCCACAGGAAATTGGACTCAATTGCAGAGTTCTTCAGAAAACGAGGAAGTCAGTTTCGAGAAACAAACGTACTTTACTGGTAACATTAAGAGACGAACCGACACAGACAAGAGGACGACACAGAACTAAATACACAGGGGAATGAGGTGGAAACAATGAGGGCGGGGTCAGCAATCACACAGGAGGGCGGCACACAATGAGGGAGGAGTCTGAAACGAGAGACAAGGTGAGTGACAGACAACACAACAGAAACAGACAGTGAAAACAGAACTACCCAGAGGGTCCGGGTGTAACAGAGGCAAGCTGTCCACGGTGGTGGACTAATTGTAATCCTCCTTCCTGGCTAATCCAGTGCTTTTTTAAATGTGTGAAGGACAAGGTGTTATGCCGCCATCCATCTGTTTTGGAAACAAATGAATCTGTGTTTTTCTTGCGTCTGCGCCCGAGATGAAACGATCTGTCATCGAGGGCCAGGAATCGACTTGTGTGTCGCTTTGTGATAGAGAAATTACACTCAGAGGACAAAAAGTATCGGCAACTTCAATTACGTGCACTGTGCTGCTAGCCATCATCAGGTCTTTAAAAGCGATTCTCAAGTGGTTCCGAAAAGGTAATATTTCTCTGCCACGATGAACTGAGGATTTTATCGACATGATTGGCAAAAGATATTTCCCTCTGTTGTGATTCACTGCCAAAGATTTCCCCCATATTTTATTGCTCTTGTTCCTGCCTCTCTTTTAATTTTTTCCCTCTTTTCCTCTATTATTATATTTTTTTTCATGCTGTCGTGAATTTTCAGGCGTTTGCCACTTGGCGTCTGCCACTTGGCGCCACATGCTACTAACATCAACAACAAAGACAGATTGTGATGCTCCATTTATCTTTATTAATCAGAGGAGAGATTGTCGAGTTTGGGAGGGGGAGGGGGGGTGGGGATTCTGGCGTTTGCTGTAACAGCTGGATGAAGCACACTTCCTGTCATTTGAAAACGCTCACACACACATCTCAAAATTGCTTAATATTTCTGCGTCACGCATCGCCATTTGAAATGACTTGAAATGACTTCCAATCACTTCATGTTCAGAGGAAAATTGTCTTTTCAAATGACCTGGAAACCAAATCCCAGAAAACATGGAAGAACATATTTTGTGGAATATTCTCCCAGAAAACAAGAAACTGAACTGTAGTGACTGTACACGCAACAATAACACAAGACACATTTGTTATAATCATTCCGTTTTTTTAGCATTAACATAAACAATACGGCACTCATATCCTCTGTTTAGTGGATGGCAGCTGGTCATGCTGGTCTTCATGGTCCAAGTGCTCTGTGACGTGTGGAGGGGGACACTACATGAGGACGCGCACCTGCAGCAACCCTCCGCCAGCTTATGGAGGGGACATCTGCCTCGGCCTGCACACTGAAGAGGCGCTGTGCAACACCCAATCCTGTCCAGGTACACACAAACAAACACACTCACACACACACACCTCCGTGATAAGGAGCCCTTGACTCGGCCACCAATCCATCACAGGGTCATTGCTTATTTTCTATAGACTAATGCGTGACTAAAATGCAGCTGCGGGGTGACGTCATTCATCCAAACGCGCTCGCACATATGGACACGTACACTTCACAGGCTGTAAGATATACTGTCAATGCCCTTCCTAGAGAGCTGGTCCAGCTGGTCGGAGTGGTCCCACTGTGACTCCAACGGGGCCCAGATGCGCCTGCGTCACTGTGATGTCCTGTTTCCTACTGGTAACCAGTGCTCGGGAAACAACAGCGAGAACAGGCCTTGTTCCCCTGACTCCAATTTGATACCAGGTGATCTCTCATGCACACACACACACACACACACACACACACACTTGGAATGTCTTGGCCACTCATGCATGACTTCATAGACAACTTTGAGCACACACACATTCATTCTCCATCACCCACCACCATATGCCCTCAGCGGTAATTCAGTTCATTTCCACGAATCCTGTGATAATGAAATACGTTAGTGGTCCCTCTAAGGGACTCGTACCAGGTCAGAGGTTGGGTTCAGCAGCAGGGCAGCATTTTTGAGCCAAGTAGGGAAAGTGTCTCTTGCTCAAGGACTCCCGAGTGCAGCAGGTGATTACACGGGGGCGTGAACCCTGGTGTTACACTTAAGGGCAGTCTCTCTACTCATTCCAACAACCCTGCTGCTATATTAGTTTCATTACGAGCCGAGGAGTCTTGTCGGGCCATGTAAAAAGCACTTACACCAGCAGTTTTACTTTTTTTAATGTGGGATGGAAAGGGGGAAATTGCTCCTGTGAGGGGTTTTCTGTACCTGGTTTTTCAAGCGTTTCTATTTTTTCTACACTATTCTCCTACATCCAATATGTGTGTGTGCTAATAATGCAGACTTTTTCCGAATGAGCCCTAGTAGTAATAAATAGACAGTGTGCCCCACAGCGTTTCTGTTCATTGTTGGTTAACAATCTAAGTCCAGTAACTGTGTGAGATCCTTGTTGTTATAACTGGTAAGATGAGATCAACGTTATTGATTCCACCCAGTGAAATGTACTTTTCTCTCACCCCTTCCACCCTTATTATTGCTTTAGGTCTGTATCCACTTGAAACATAAAACCAGTTATAGCTGATAACGTTTACTTGTATTGTGTTTTTATAAAACAGACATAAGCTGCTAATGTGATGTTGATGAGAATATAAAACTCTGATACAGAGATCAGCCTTTTTGACCCGTGGCCCACATGAAAAAGATGTGGATCCTGTAAGGCGTGTAAGCCATAATTATGACTTACTATCTCATGATTGTGACTTAGTATCTCATAATTAGGACTTAGCATCTCATTATTATGAGATACTATCTCATAATTTTGATTTACTAACTCAAAATTGTGAAATACTATCATAATTATAAATGACAGAATCCCAATTGTTTTTACAGTGGCTAAAATAGGCTTCTAAAAGAAATACTTATGGAGGAATAATAAAAGACCATTCCCTGATCTGTTTCCCCAGAAAAGTACAAATAAAAGCTGCCTTCACTGTCTGTTGTGTGTCTAGTTACAGTTGTCAAAGTCAATAGATGCCCAGGGGACGGGTGTAACAAACAGTTAGTTGAACAGTTGTTTAAGTATCTTTCTGAAAGACTGAGAATACAGAAAGTCCCTCAAAAACGTAAAACTACACAACATACACACACACACATCTCACACAAACCATTAGTATTGATATATTTTTAGACAGGCAGCTTCTTATTGACAGCCAGTAATGCGAGACCGCCAAGAGCATTGATCTGTGCAGCACAGAGGTCATTACAACGTCTTCCTTTAACAAAGGGAACTTATGGTATTAACATTTGTTTTGGGCTACTGTTCTGGAGTTTTTAAACTTCAGGAATCAGTCATTGTGGCTTTAGAATAAACATTTGATTGAAACCCAAATGTGTAACCTTCCTGTATTAATTAGCAGGGATATAATAATCCTGAAAACCCTTCAGAGGTCTGTATAGAATCACCCATTTACTTTTAGATCTTATTATCCATCCCTTTTAATGGGAAAGGTAGTCCATTAAGGTTCATTAGATTCGTCTTGTACATAATTTCCTTTAATGAGAGCTGATACTTTTCATGAAACAGCTCCAGGTGCCACAGCCGTGATTAGCTTGTGGGGTATTTACGATAATCTGTTCCATATTGGGTACAGCTTTAATTTCTACACTCAACCTTCAAAGGTGCAATGAGTCATGTTAACAGGGATGTGTAATGTACATTGTTTTTAACCTTAATTCTGTTTCTGTTTCTTTGCCTTAATCAGAAGTCTCAATTGCACGATCCAGCCAGGAGGAGAGGCGCTGTGGAGGTAATTAATATATGTGTGTGCGTGTGTGTGTGTTAGTGCATGTGTTTGTTTGTGTGCGTGTGTGCGGGTGTCCGTGTGTGTGTGTGTGTGTGTGTGTGCGTGTGTGCGCATGTGCAAGAAAGATAGATAGCTTTCCAATCCTGCCTAACACACATAGATCCAGCTGTAAAGACAACCAATATACAGGACTGTCTCAGAAAATTTGAATATTGTGATAAAGTTCTTTATTTTCTGTAATGCAATTAAAAAAACAAAAATGTCATGCATTCTGGATTCATTACAAATCAACTGAAATATTGCAAGCCTTTTATTCTTTTAATATTGCTGATTATGGCTTACAGTTTAAGAAAACTCAAATATCCTATCTCTAAATATTAGAATATTTCCTCAGACCAAGTAAAAAAAAAGATTTATAACAGCAAAACAAAATCAAACATTTGAAAATGTCCATAATGCACTCAGTACTTGGTTGGGAATCCTTTTGCACGGATTACTGCATCAATGCGGCGTATGTATATATATATATATATATATATATATATATATATATATATATATATATATATATATATATATATTTCTTTTTTTTATATTTTTTATTTTTTTTTTATTTTTATTTTTATATATATATGTATATAACCTTCAAATAGCTAATATTTTATTTTTTTCATTTTGGGCTGGCAAGACACTTTTGTAAATTACACAACTAGAAGTAAAGCAAAATAATTAAACCATAAACAACGTTACTGTAAATAGCTTTGCATAGCTGATATGTAAAACATCTTAATGAAAGTTGCATGTGAACGGCAGATACAAGCAGCGCCATGCGGACACATCTTTCATCTATTACCCACAGGCTGGACAATAACACAGAAAGAGAAGGAGACGAAGAGAAATGTCTTTATTTTATTGCAGAGTACTCCATCATTACCATATGAATTGCAGCTTCAATCACACATTAGACTTATGTGAACTGATAGAGAGAATGACCTCCATTCCACTTCTCCCGCTCCTTGCCTTCTTCCAGACTTTAACCTCTTCCACATGATCGCCGTGGGGCTCAGCAGCTCCATCCTCGGCTGCCTGGTCACGCTGCTGGTCTACTCGTACTGCCAGCGGTACCAGCAGCAGTCTCACGACGCCACGGTCATCCACCCCATCTCCGCACCGCTCAACACCAGCATCACCAACCACATCAACAAGCTGGACAAATACGACTCAGTGGAAGCCATCAAGGTCTGTGGATAGGTTTGCATGGGGGGAGGGGACTTGTGCATGGACTTGTGGTCCAGTTGTGTAGAGGCATAGCAGCAGTTTGTAACATTTCCTTCCCGTTTGACCGAATCAATTGACGCCGCACTCCCACTCCCCGCTGTTGAGCAGCGGTCCGCCTCTTCCTCCAGCGTCAGTCGTGATTAAATACACTTCTTACTGCATGACTCTCGCTGTCACGCCACCTCCCGTCGCGCACCGACACTCTCTAGTTGTGTAACAGGCCGACAGTTGTACGTGTGTCTTCTCTCCGTGTGCTCCTCCGCCGTGTGTCTCAGTGTGTGACTTTGTTCTGTGTCAGTGGTCATACACTGCTTTCTCATAACATACTAATGCAATTACTAATCGGTGCGTGGGAATGTAATCAGCGAAGATGCTATGCATCTGCACATTTCCGGGGGGGAGGGGGGGTTGTGTATAATTATTGCATCCAAAATTGCAAACAGTTGGCTGCACCACATCCAATGAGGGAGCTCCAGCTACTCTCCTGGTACAAACAGCCTCCTATCCACTGATGCATCAGGCTTTTAGACTGAGCTGGTGATTAGTGCTTGTCCACAGCTACTCCATGCACAGCTGGGCTGTTTTCAAAGATTCCTCGTTATCCAGTATGTACTATGGAGACTTTTCAATAACTTCTAAGCCCATTGTTAACCATGAAAAGAAACTTCAGAAGAAATGAATCTGGTTGCATGATGTAATACCAATAATATAATTTGCTTCCATATATCTTTTATTTTGGCACTAGCAGGCCACTTCAAGACTAAATAATATTTGATATGATATGTTTAGTAATTCTTACTGTCTCGCCTCAGGACTCGAGACCAGCAGACAATGTCCACACATAAAATTCTCCTCTATAACGTCTTGCCATGACATTTCTCATGGTACGCTGTTTGTAACATACACACATATAAAGTCAACATGTCAATAAAAAAGGTGAATGGGAGGATTTTATTCGTATGGCAAAGAGAATCTTTGATATCAATGTGAGAGTTGTCCATGGCTGACATGTTCCACATGTTAGCTCAAGTCTTTCATGGCAGTGTGGGACTCGCCCAGTCTTAATCTTGGTCTTGTCTCTTGGTCTCAGTTTCGGAGGTTTAGGCGACGGCAGTCAGCTGAAAGACGAACACTTGCCGCTCCGTTAGAGGAGACAAACACATGCTCTTGTGTTTTGGGTTTTGGACAGGCTAGTTAAAAAAACACACCCTCTGAGCTTTTTCACTTTGCTACAGCCTCATGCGCTCTGCTTCAAAATGAAGAGAAACACAAAGCTTTACAGACCCGTTGTTCAAGGAAAGGTATTCGCACACAGCCGATCGGTATTCTTCAATACACAGAAACGCAGCGTGGTATTCTAACTTGTTATTATTGCAGTGCTGATAAATCAGGAATTTCTGGCAGGTTTTCTATTGGTTTGCGTTTGATATCCTGTCAGAGGTAGTCTTTAAAATCCAACATACAATATAAACTAAGTGAATACCTGGATCTCTGTTTGCAAAATGTACTTGTTATCCTTTAGTTCGGAGCAAACGTCTGAATATAATTGCAGAGTGAAGGTGTAAGGAGCGTTCATCTGTCATGCAATTAGAGTCAGACGCATAGAGCATAATTCAGTTTGTCCAATTGCAGATCGAGGTGGATATGAATATAGACAGACCATGTTGAAACACAAAACGACCTGCATGAAAAATTATCACTGTCTAATTTTCCAAAAGAACATTCTGCTTCCAACCCTCACTCGCTGAGCTTAACGGGTTGGTTGTTGAAGTGAATATCAGTAAGTGTGCAAAACTGAATACAAGCGTTTATTGGTAGGAATGATGACACCTGATGCCAAATTTGAGACTGTTTGGCTCAAGTCCTAATGTTTATGTGTCATTACCTTTGTTATGAATTTTCAGCTGTCTAGATTATAATCACACACCTAAGTCTCCATGTAGCTGCAGTTTTATGTCCAGCTACCTGGTGAGTGTTTAGGCTCAGACAGAATATGGCCTCAGGGTTTCTTTGAGGATGATTCTTGCCCATTCCTCTCCTTGCAGCCAGATGTTTCGGTACTCTTGCCATTGGACGACCCAGCCATGCACCCGCCTCTCTCTGCTAACATGGGGGTGTCAATGCGCGGCCTGGAGATTTTCTACTAACCTCTACAACAACACGCCTCTCGGTTTCCCCCAACAACTCTTTGACCCCAACCACCACTACTTCCTCTTCCCCACTGTGCCCTGCCTTTCTACTTCCTGTGGCACTTCCTGTGTTTGGCAGGTTGGAGTACAGACTGTAGTTTTCTTTCTCTGCTCAGACCCCATCATCCCTCCATCACCCTCCTCGCCCCCTCCCTCCCGGCTTGTGAGAAGGCAGTGTATCCCTCCTTTTTTTAACAAGTGCCTCCATTTGCATGTTTTTTTCATGTTCGTCTTGTTTTGTCCTCTGTTTTTACTTGATTATTGATATTTGAAACCCATTGTTGTGCTGTTTATGACCCTCCTCTGCTCCTCACTAATGCCACTCTTGTTTACTGCAGCAAAAAAACTCAAGTGTAATCATTCTTCAGCCAATTAAAAAGGTTTACAGAGGAAAGACACAGTAGCTCATGCTAATAAATATTGGAGCACAGCTGTTTAAAATCAGCATGGGGACACCTGCAGAGACGCATAACCGTCGCCGACGCTGCAGTGGTGTTGATTACATTCCCTTTGTGCGCGAATCACATAATGAGAAAGAAGCAAAAATATGATTTTCTTTTTTGTCCAGCACACTTGTTCCCTATCAGTGTCAGCTGGAAACATCCATCAACAACATTGCAGCATCATCAAGTGTTAAATTACACTGGCCTAAAGGACTCCCAGCACACACACTCCAACTGACTGCATATGAACGGATCCATTTGCCAAATTGTCGATACTGTATTGAGCAGCAGATCAGAAGCTCATTGTATGTTTACTCTGCCACGCGGAGACAGGGAAGATGCCCCCATAGCTCTTCCTTATTGTTTAACAGAAAAGAGACTTACCCTTGATCAATTTTCATGGCTTAGATTATCCTAGAGTGCCAACAATTGGATGGCCATAAAAACTGCTGATGCTGGGTATTAGAGATGACAGAGGTGGACATACGGACATGCATCAAAATAATTTAGCCCTTTGGTGGCTTATCATTTTTTCAGCCTGTTTGCAAACGCATTGACCTTGCTCTGTGAAATGTATGTTTCATTCACTGAGCGGCCTCCCATTGATTTGTGTTGCTCCTTTTTTCTTCTTTTTTGGGCTAGATGGACTTGTTTTTACCATCTGGGCTAAATAATCCCTTGATCCATACTGACTCTCCTCCGTTTCTTTTTTTTACCCACAGGCCTTCAACAAAAACAATCTGATTCTGGAGGAAAGAAATAAGTACTTCAACCCACAGCTTGCCGGGAAGACCTATACAAATGCATACTTCACTGACCTCAACACCTATGATGACTATTAGGCCTCTATCTGGAAGTTCAGACTCCATACCATTCTTGGACACCAACCTGATCATCCATTTTGACTGTATTCTTCTTTTTGTGCTTTGTATTGAGATGCCGTGACACCATGCCGGTGATAGTCCCTCTCATACTCTATGGCAGCTGGTATGTAATGAAAACACAGACACGCAGTGTTGCCAACAGAGTGAAACGCCCACTTTCTCTCAGGTGCCTTGGGGTACACTCAGAAAGTTCCATGTTTGTGGGCAAACTTGCCTTGCCTCTCACTGAGAAACTGACAACTGGAATTCCCAAAGTGGACAAAAAAGGGAACACTATAACTCATCTCAAAGAGACTGGGGAACGTAATCTCCTTCTAACTTTCCTGTGATGCCTCTGAAACAGACCTGTATTTGTAATGATGGGAAATAACCACAAAACCGCTTTGCATGAATTCATCTGAAGTGTTTTCTCTGACGTTCTGTTTCATTTTTTGCATGGTTGCTCGCATTCCAGGGTTTGGGGACTCGAAAGCTGCGTTTTTTTGCTGGTCTTTGATTCAGGACTGCTTTTGTAAGTCATAAAAAAAAAATACTGTGGTGATGCCTGATGGCTATTTAGACTTTTACTGCTGCAGCGATCTCCAGATGGATCAATATCCACCCCAAGTCCTTAAATCAGGATGTAGATATTTGAAGTCTGTGGTCAAGTTCGTCCACTTTCTTTCTGTTACAAGCCTTAGCAGCTAGCAGTGATTAGTGTACCATTTATTTTGCTTTGTCTTTTCTTATTTTTTGTTATTTTCAGCTTTTAAAAGGTACATGTGTTTTTTGTACAGAATGTTATGTTTGAAGCCTATGTCCGTAGTTTTTCTAAATACATTTATTCAATGTTTCAAGTGTTTAAAGAACAAAACATTTCCTTTTGAAAATAAAGAAAAAGTTGATGTACATTCTGACAAGTAGTAGTATTCATATCAGCCTCAAGTTCAGTCTTTGTCACCGTACTTTTTATATTTTTTGTAAAACAAAAAATAATGTTTTTGAATTTTGATAGTGTTCGCTATTCCTTTGGCTTCTGAGTTAAATACGTGATTTGTGAGAGCAGGATGTTAATGGCATTTACTGTACAGACGGAGGCGCAGCAAAGACGTCTCTCCTGAACCCCAACTGTAGTTGCACCCATGTACTATGAGAGGAAATCTATTCATCAAGTTGAGATATTTCTGTTCAGAGTGTACAACCACATATACGGTTGTTCAATAGTCAACTAACTATTTTTTGAGTTTGCTTGTGTTACTGTGCATAAATTAAAATCTGCTTCGTACACAACAGACTTGTCAAAGTGTGAATTATACAGATTCATTTTTACAATATCTCATTCATAGAGCTTTGATGACTTCAATCTTGTAAAGATTGACTTTCTCTGCACCTCTTGTGAATGACCTGAAGATGTCTTGAACCGGGGTGGAAGCATGTACAAGTGTTGGACACTTCTGTCCTGTGTTCAAGTATGGCCACTTTCTGACAACTCTGAAGACTTTGATGTACCTCGAAAGAAGTCCTGTTATACCAGATTACGGTGAGCATGAACCAGCACTTCATAAATCACTGAAAACAGGAGTAGAAGAGTCCCGACACCCGACTTTTAAATGAGACGTCAGCACAGCCCTGCAGTGACAAATTGCATCAGCAGCAGAAGGAGGATACCTGAAGGGTACAAATCGCACAAGGCAGCAGGGTAAAGGTGGGGGGGGCAATGTCTGAAGACCAAACTCTAATCTGCATGATGGCGTGTAACACCACACACAGTGCTGTTCTCCGTCAACCTTCAACTTTACGTCCCATCTGTGTGCTGAGGGTAATGGAGGAGGTGTTATTAATCACCCCGGCGTTTGGTCAGTTGGAGGGGGGGGGGGACTGATGCAGCCCAATGTACATCGGAGCGCCGTCTGACTCCATTGATTCGATCTCTCTACCTTGAGGTCAATCTTAATACCTGTGATTAGCAATGCAGACACACAGATGGCACACACATGCCTACTGTATGGGGGCGGCAGGACAGTGTGCACTAGCAGGGCAAAACAATCCGGTTTGTCCCAAGTAAAGTAATATACAGAAGTTCAGCACATTGTTTTTTTCTGGAGCTGCTGATAAATGTTTGTTGCTTCTCATCTATCAGACACGGTATCCTAGTTCTGATTGATTTACTTAAATAAAGATGCAATGTGACAAGTAACTTTAGTCTTTGTTGTTATTTGATAACCGCTCATGAATAAATCAATTGGTGTACTAACAAGTATAAAACGTGCCTTTTTCATAATGTTGAATCACGTGTCAAAAGATGGAAAGTGGTGTGAGAAGCTGCACAAATTGACATTTCTCCCTCAGGTTATCCATAAAAGAAATTGACCTACCAAACTTTTATTGATGAATAATCGCTGAATGAACTTATAATGTATGTTTCCTACACACACACACACACACACAAACACACACTCACAAATCTACAGCCAAAAGAGCGAAGCTCCTGCAGCACCATACTAGCAACATGAGCTATGCAGCTCGTAGTCAGACACATGTGACATTCCTCTTTGACAGCAGAGCCGGGGAACATAAATTACCTTCCCAAAGTAGCATTTTGGGACGGCTAAAGGTCACAACTAAAGGTCATAAGAGCAGGGCTAGAGAATCTGACGGTGAATGAGTATAAATAACTGCGTAACTGAATTGAATGAGTATTATTAAATCTAAGTGTCATTTGATGTGACTCGCAGTATGAGATGGACTACCATCATCTTATTTTTTTATATATATATGTATGTTGACGGGGTTCAGACATTCATGATGTATCCGACTGACTGGCAACTCTCTAATGTTTCATCTATTCTTTGCTTTATGACTAAATGCCTGCAAAACTAGTGGCGTTCCCCTCAGTTGTACTTTGGAATTATATTTAGTACGGTGAGTGGCTTTGTTTACATCATTATCTCTTTTGGAGTTAAGCATGAGCAACATAAATGACTACAATCTAAATCGACCATTAAAGGTGCTGTATAGAATATGCATCTGTTCACTGGCCCAGTCACAACAGGTAAACACGTTCAGCTCGACACTCTGCTAGCACTTTGTGTAACACCCTGTTAATTGTGTATCTGTCTCCCCAAGGATTGATCATTCCCTGCACCTGCCATGAGCCTCTCCTGATTGTTTCATTCCCATCACCTGCCCTCAGCCACCCCTGATTGTTTCATTCTCTGCACCTGCTCTCAGCCTCTGCTGATTGTTTCATTCCCGTCACCTGCCCTTAGCCTCTCCTGATTGTTTCATTCCCATCACCTGCCCTCAGCCTCTCCTGATTGTTTCATTCCCATCACCTGCCCTCAGCCTCTCCTGATTGTTTCATTCCTGTCATCTGCCCCAGCCACTCCCGTCTCCCTGATCCCTGATGTACACCTGTGTGTGTCCCCCCCCCCACCCCTTATATATTCTCCCAGTCTTTGCCTTATTGCCAGATTGTTGTGTGTTTTGTCCCATGTGTTGAGTCACTCATGACCAGTCTGTTTTGAAGTAAAAACATTTGTTTCTCAAACCTGGAGTCGGACAGTTCTTCTGCACCTGAGCTTACCCGTGTGAACCTGTGATACTTTAGACGTTTTTAGCACAGTTAGCTGCAATCCTCGACTTAGTATGTCTCCATGTTGTGAGCCGTTGAAGCAGTAGAGATACACCATATCTCATATGTAACACCTTTATATGGACAGTGCTTTCATCTGTTAGTCAAATAGATTTAGTAACTTTCGGCTAAAAATGTAAATTCTGATGATGGCAAAATGTTGGTCATGGATTTACAAAAACAAAGAAAATATAAAAAAACTGTATATACAAATATCATTAATCTAAATGTATTTGTTTTACTATGTCCAAATGTAATTTAGCATATGACCTAAAATGTATCTAAAATAATGACTAATAAATATCTCATCTAGAGTATCAAAGCTACCACGGGCATTTTCTAATTACTTGTTTGACTCATACCCTTGTGATGTGATTTGAATAGGAAATGGATTTTCTATAAATAGCTTTTTCCAAATGAGCCAGGTTTCTTCTGTGCATGTAACCATCCTGCTCATGCAGCATTCAGCTCTGTTAATTAGCAGCCTGTATACAGAGGCCAGTGAGTGGCAAACAAGGTGAGTGAGTGAGATTGTTCCTGTCAGGCAGGTAACAGAGCATGAACCTCCCATTAAACACATATTTTTCCTCTGGAGACCTGATTTTCTCTCACACATGAATCACTGATCTTTAGCTACCATTTCAGCACCTCCTGAGCAGATCTGACGTATCGTTGGCATGGTGATATTAGCAGGAATAACCATGCAAACGCCCCAAAGATTATGTACCCCGTCAACAAATGCATCGGCTGTTGGTTAATCCCGGCAAAACTTTCTAAAAAAAGAGAGAATCGGAAGAACTAATAGCAGATTGTGGGACCCCAAGCAGGCAGCGCAGTGAACTTTGGTAAATGCTTTCAGGGGTAAAACCCCGGTGATGAATGCATGCTGTTGCTTTATGTTTGTATGAGCTTGGAGAAGTGATGGGAGTAGATGTAAACAACCCCAAGGAAGACTGAAGACTGCTCAACAATTTATGAGCTGCCATGAAATGTTGTGTTTTTTTGCAAGAGGAAAATATCAGTTATTACCGACGCCTGCCATGCAGTGGAATCCTTGAACAACGGGTTTAAAGTGAATACGCACAGAGCCTTTAAATGTGATACTCTTCATAGCATTGCACCCTGGTGCGATCTATCAAATCCCTCTGTATTTTTTTCCACCTAAAGCCAAGGTGATTTGCCATTTAATTTGATGTTGCTGTAAATAGAGCGACTCAGACAGGATTCTTTGCCCATCCCCCAGAGCATTAGATCATCCTCTTAAGAATATCTTTCTCCGTACTTGTATGTTTTGAAGCAAACATTCTTTAATGCAGCTTCAGTCCAGATTCATATTGCTGTGTATTCAAAGCAAACAGATGAGAGAGATTTTTTCAAAGCAGCTCTAATCTCCCTAATGCCCTGGCTGCGTGCTTAAAGATAAATATTTTTCCTTTTCAGTGATATTTTCTAGGAAAATTTGTTTTTACTGCTCATATTTGGAATCTATACTTTCATTAGCATCTGTAGGAATTCAAAGTTTCCACATAGCGCAGCAGTCCTAGTTACTTGAACAAACTCTGCTTTCTCTTCATCCCAGACCGAAGTACAACTTTCAGCTGCGCTCACTCAGACCGATGTGTGTGGGAAGATAGGAAGCTGGCTCTGTGCTGCCAGTTCCATCATGCAGACTGAAGGATGAATGTCATTGTGGGCACTCATGCCAGTTAAGAGATGCCACCATACATTCCACCCCAAGACATCTGGAATCCCAGGTGCCTGTCTCGCCAATCCAGGTCTCAGCTGCAGGAAGCCAAGCCCTCATGGATGCCAAGAGCCTCGCAACACCAGCCAAGCCACACTGAAGCTTATCAGCTCCACCACAACCCTTTATGGGCCCATTCACCTCTATCAAAGCTGTTATTTAGGTAACGAGCCAAGATGGCGGATATCGCTGCGCTCCAATTAACCACTATGTCTCCTCCAGCTTCCCCTGCCAGCTTCCCCACAAGTCCTGATTCTCCTCAGTGTGGCCAGCTGCTCTGGCGCCGCTCAGCTTCCTCAGCACCGGTACAGACGGAGACCTTTCAGAACAGAAAGGCTCTGTCAGGGCGAGATTCACTCACTGGAGCTATTGATGACATCTATGGTGTATTTCAAAGTGCAAAGTCAGTGGCTAATATTGGTGTCCCAAGTCAGAGCTGTACCCCATTGTTTTAAATAAGATGTTCATTTAAATAATTATAGAAGTTTAAAAACACAACTATAATTATTATGTATTTTGAATCCCTAAATATGTTCATTGGCTTCTACACACAAGTGTCTCCTCCAGACATTAAACAATTTAAATAATTAAGTAAACATATAATATGTTATAAAAACACTACAATACCAATCAAAAGTCATGTTCAAAATGTAACTTAGGTAAAAGTACGATACAGTGTTCAAGGTCTGGACGGAATATTTGTTCAAAACATTTAACAAAATTAACAAACATTATAAACAGAATGTGAATTAATATCACTTGTTCCTCCGTAGTGAGTCGCTGCAGCGTCCAGTCTCCCGTCAGTCCGACATGAGAGGATGGGCTTGTCTTGTTAAAGGCACATGGGCCATTATATCATAGTTAATTGGATTATATCCAAAATGGCAGAAAGTAGAACAAAAACTTGTATTTTTGGTTGTGTCCTCTCCCTCAACCAGCAGACTACTTTTCTGGGAGGAGCGTGTGTATAACATAGTAGTTTAGTGGAGCTAATACTAACTAATTCAATACATATATCTGCTATGTTGGTAGCCCTTGATTATTATTTTAAATACACTGTGCATCTCTGGCAGATTGTTTAATTGTTTTCTTTAAGGAACAAAGAAGCATTTCTCACCTTTGATCAAGTGTGCTAACAAATGTGTTCTTAATCTTGAGATGACTACATAGATAAATACAATTAACAATCTAATCCAAACAACAAAATCCACCTTGTTGCACTGTTGTCTTCATTAACAGAAAACAACGAAAGCATATCCCTCTAAATTATGAACCCATACAACTCAGCTTCAATCTTAACGGCAGGTTATTTAGCTCACAACTCTGTAATTTTAGGGATTTTTCATCAGAGTAAAAAAATCCAAAAATAGTTTATTCTTCAGGATGACTTGTCATTAGCTGATTATTTATTATTCATCCATGTCTTGATTCACCATAAACAAGCAACTTAATATTGTGACCGTGACCATATTAAAGCCACTCAAAGTGTTATGTGATTATGTTGTTCGTCGGTAAGGCTGTAACCAGCTGGAAGCTGCACACACACCACATCTCATTGAAGAGTTAATGCATTGGACAGGACAAAGGACGTCGCTTCCTGGCTATTGCAGTGGAGCAAAAGTAAAATACGTCTGAAGACGTAAAGTTCCCTGGCTGGTGCCATGAATTTATCTGGATAAGTAGATAAGTAAAACGAGATAACTGTATTCATAAAGCATTATGAAACTGAGGAATGTGAACAGTGGGCAGGGATCTGTTTGTTACTTGTACTCAATGTAGGATGAAATAAGCATTGCCAATGCTGGTAAATATGTGGTTGTACTTCAATGTATTGTAGGTGTTGAACTAACCCACTCGACTATTCAAACTAAAGAAACGTAAATATATATTTATTTTTTTCCATAATTATGTGGAGATAAACCAGTTAAATCTCCATATTTTTCAAATGACAGAATGAATATTGAAATTGTGTGATATATCAAAAGCCCCCGAGGTTTGAAAAGGTTGAGCGAAATGTTTTTGGTCCAAATTCTCAAACTTTTTTTCAAGACACCAACTCAAACTAAAATGATCTTAGAGCCTACAGGTGGATTCTGGGTAGGTAGCAGTGTAGCACCAAGTAGTGGGGGCAGCATTCAGGTGAGCAGTGCAGACATTGATATGTCAAATCGGTGCAGTTCCCCTTCAAGTACATTTCCATTTTCAAAGTGCGAATTGGATTTATGTTGCAATGAGAAATCTAAGTCATGTCATAGTAGCAGAGGTCTCAAGCTGTCAGCCTGAATTAGCTTCTTCAGTGGCTTCAACTCAATAGATCGCATGAGTACACCCACTTCAAGAATGACAGCATGTACTGTAAAACTGGTAGATTATATAGCTGTGTGTGTATGTGTGTGTGTGTGTCTATGTGTGTGTGTGTGTGTGTGTGTGTGTGTGTATGTGTGTGTGTGTGTGTGTGTGTGTGTGTGTGAGAGAAATTAGTTACAATGTAGTAACTATTCACCTTTTGAAAAAACATTGATTGGGGATCAATAGTGATGATTGCTCAAAAACAACTGGAAACAAAAGCAATTGAATATAATAATAAATGCTATATCTACATATCTTCCAGCGTATATATCTAGTATAAGTATAATAAGTCAAATGGAAGAAACAAATTTATTAAGCTAGTATTTTTTAATAGGTAGTCATGATGTATTCATTCATTTTAAAGACAAGGCTAGTTGTAAATGGTGCTACGTCATTGTTATGTGTGAAATACGTTGTATGTTTCAGAAAATCTTTGCAATTAATTAGTAATATGTGAGTACTATAAAAAATATGTTATCAATATTATATCTGAAACGACCTCACTGATCATTCAGACATAAGCCACACTATAATAGGTGTTAAATAATAAGCTGCTAATACACATTCAACACATCTATTAAAAACAAACTCCAACTCCAAAATCCAATCAAAATATATTTATTCCTAAAAATAACAGAACATTTGAATCAATATTTGAAAGAATAAACAGTGATAGAAGTCATAATAGATTCCTTTAAACCAAACTTCAAACAAGCCAAAATATTGACTGTGGAAACTTTTACAATTAAAGGAATTTTATTTTAAAGTAGAGCTGACAGCTATGAAAGATGAAATATGCCCATATGCCTGTGAATCATAATGGAAATTATTTCTGCGCCCATAGAATCAGGATCCCATTTATTTTAATCCTGAGAATAGGGAGACATTTCTGTTGTGAATTATCTGTTTGTTGGAGAGTGCTTATGATGTACCTGCTTTCCATCACTCTTCGTTATATAATTTGACTTTTGCTCATACATCAGAAAAAAAACACATGATTATAATATATAATACCTTATCAAAGATTAAACCAGTGTTTTAATCACCTTTTGTCTGGCTCGTCCTCTTTGTCACTTTATATTTGTCTCTGCGTTGTTCACAGTTCTACTCGAGATATTTCCTTATGCAATTTAAATTAAAATATATGTTATCTAATTTAGTTGCCGGAAGCAACAACTTTACTCCCTTCATCCTTTGTCGGTTACACATTGCCTCTCTCTCTCTCCTCAGCTCCACCCTCTGCTCCACCAGCACCCAGTGAGCATGTTCCATAAAAGGACGTGGACGATCGTGTGCTCTTTTTTAGAAAGTATTTTTTCTGTGACTAAAACCATGACGGATCACTGTGACAGGAGAGATTTAAACAGAAGACATGACATGTATCATGTCGATAGAGCAAGTCCTCTGATTGTGGAGGCTTGACATACTAAGTGAAAAATTTGAGACGCACACCGACAGAAACGGATGGTCGGGAAAGGATATCTAATATAATGTGAAGAGTTGGATTGTAAATATTCTCAGACTGACCGTGAATGTATTTTACGTCCTTTACTTTATTACCAGGGTAACAAACTGACATGTTTACCGATATTTGCAGTTTCCCATGTGGTAAAGCCATCACATCTGGCACACTTGAAGGCTACAAATACAAATAGAAATAGTGAAAATGTGTTTTCAAATGATATTTGAGCCAGGTCTCCGTCTTGGTTTGTGGGAGCATGAAGCAGCTTAGCTGATATCTCATTAGAAAGAGAGTAGAGGTCAGGGTGAAAAACATTGCATTCATCACCTGCTGGATGACAAATGAAGCCCTTCATATGCCCCAGGAAGGGCGGAGATGAGAGAGAAAAGAAAGTTAGTGAACGAGAAAAGTCGACGAGGAGAGGTGATGGTGGGGATGGATGCAAGCAAGAGAGAAAACAAGACGGAGGGAGTTACTCCTATTATTGCCTCTTCTGCTGCTGAAATATCTTTCATTATTACACATTATGAAGTTTTTGTTTTGCTGCCATTTAAAAAAATACAACAAATAACTAAGCATGCCCCAAAGGTACGGTTTGTCGAGTTGATTAATGAAAGCCCTCAACGTAGGCAGTGAAACACTTAAGGGATTCAAGCTAAGAAAATTGATTACCTTAAACCAGAAAACAATGGAGGATGAGGAAGTGTAATGACTGGGCACCTGTTTTATTTCACGATCATTACAGGGTCCAGGAAAGCAGTCACCGTGTTTCTAACAACTCTAGTATTAATGGCTCATGTAAGTGAGAGTAAAACATCCCTATAAAGAAAAAAAGACTTCCTCCACTACCGGCATCATACATCTAAATGAAACATTAATATCACAAAGATGGGAGTTCAGTTCTGTTTTGATTAAAATGAAGCCTCAGCCTATTCCCTTTTCAAACCTCGGATAACCTTTCCATCACGTTGAAACAAGCACATGTGGCTGTAAAGACAAGCCAGCCACAAAAGCTGTTTACAGGATTAATCAGTGTTAATTTGTGCCCTATTTAAAGAATGTTGTGTAACCCATCCTTATCTACCTCTTTTCAACTAACAATTAGAATCAGGCTTAACTGCTACAGATTAAACCAACTTTTCATTTCACCACCCTATTAGAGTTATCCTCTTTGCTAATGGGGCTTGTGATGAGCTATTGATTTTCAGCAAGGTGCAAGGAAGTGAGAGAGAACCAACTATAGGCAAAACCAGGGCTTCTCAAAGTTTTGAATAATGATTTCCAATTCAGCATTATTATTGAGGGGCAGTGAAGGAAAGTGAAAACATAAAACAAAAACTCTTGCCCTTCTCCATTGCACATTAAATTGCAGAGTTGTCCATTCATAGAGCTGACATTGGATCTGTCATTGATGACAACCTTATTCATATATATATATATATATATATATATATATATATATATATATATATATATATATATATATATATATATACATCCAAGAGCTTTCCACAAGTAGCTATGAAGGGTTTGGTATTGAAATTGAAGCACTGAAATGGACTGGGGACGATTAAAATGTAAGATATGCATTTCATATAACAGTATATGTTATGCATACAGTTTAAATACACAGTCATCCACTTCGTCATTTTAACCTAGTTAACATTTGTGTGAAATTGTCATAATCAGCATATTAATTATTGAGTTATGTCCAAACCTTTGAATCGTGAGAATTACAATACTACAGTAAATCACCGTGACCTACGACCTCCAACATCTAACCAGATCATCCTTGGACCTGTTTGACAAATGTGAAGAACATTTGGTGTTCCTGAGATTCCACAAGAATGGTCCGGACTTGAGATCACAGTGACCTTGACCTTTGACCCCCAACATTGAATCAGCTCATTGAGTCCATGTGGATGTGTGTGTCACCTTTGAAGAAATTCCCTCTCAGTGTACATAAGATATCACGTTGCCACATATGCTTTTAAGAATAAGCTAAGTAGTAAGATAGATAGCCATGAATGCTAATATTTGCAGCTTACTTTAGCGCACCACCAGATGCCTTCCTATTTAATTTAACCATGCACGTCCCCGGCTGTGAGCGGCTGTTTACGTGAAAATAACACAAGGCCAATGCAACACCAATCTGGCCATTAAATTAAAAGGTCACAATGTGAATAGCTTAACTTTTTTAATGAATGTTAATCAATCATTAACCTGTTTAGATTAAATGCTAGTTTGTCAACATGCCCTTTCCTTCCTGCAAACAAATGGTGATTCAGTTGTACCTCTAACCACCTTGAAGAAGAAAAGATTTAAGAAAATGTCAGCAAGGAACCGTTTCTTGGTAAAACTCCTTCTCAGCTAGGTGATATCAGTTATTAGTGCTGAGGATTTCAATTTTCTGAACAGTATCAGATACGTTAGGAGCAAGACTGAGTGATGACAGTAATTAGGATATTGTCCTTCCTCATCTCAACCCCTGCTCTTCAACCTTCTCCAGACCCTTGAGGACATTATCCTTTTATGTCTCTGGGCGGTTCCGAATGAATTATTAAGAACCTCTATCAGGAGGTTGTGATTATGAATAAGCTTTAGCCTTGTATGAATCATCCTGGAAAAGAGGACATGAGTGTGTTTTTTTTATATTCACATATATAGTTTACAGCAAATATGCTTTTTACCTCCCAAGAAATGCGAAAATAAGAATCAATTATCCGGAACATTCAGCCTGAATCTCATTTATTAATTTCACTTCCAGCATGACCAGACTCCCCACAGATAATTCATAGATACAGAGATACCCAGGATCCAATCGACTTCTAGTGGTTCAAACACAGCTCTACTATATTTCTTACAGTTTTTCCTTCTATTCATTGTGTGTCTCGTCTGCTGCTTGGTAAGATTTGCAAGGCAAAAGAATTTGATCCCTCCCAGAACAAATTGAGACGTGCTGTACTTGCAGCGCTCAGCAGAAGGGCTACCCAGCAGCTCGGAGAAGCCATGTTGTGCTGACTAAACCTTGCGTACCTACACAATGGACCTGCATTCCCTTGAGCTGAAGAGCAACCTAAAATGTGTGCACGGGCTTCCGTGGGTGTGGTTTGTGCTTTGGGGTTTACAGAGTTCATCAAATTGCAGCGGATAAAAGTGCGAGCACACATTTTGTAGATGCACTACATCGGGGGACTATATGCAAGAATTAAGAAGCCCATACCACAATGCTGAACCAGCGGAGAGGTGTGGGAGTGGGTAGAGAAAAAGCAGCGTCTCTCTCAGACGGAGAGCAATGGACAGCATGATTCTAGATGTTAGACACATAAACACCTCTGAGAGCCAGGCATGGGCCTATGAGTCCATAGGATTGATGTAGTGGAGCCCGAGCTCCCACTCACTCTCTCTCTCTCTTGCACGGACACCCTGCCTCTCTCCATCTCTTTTTCTCTCCTCCCTTCCCCACTCACCTTTTCTCATGATTAGATTGGCTGTCTTTGTTGTGGACCCAGCAGCTCAGGGCTCCAGAACCACTGTGAAGAGGAATTGCCTTTAACTGAGATGAGGCTGCTGCCGGCTCCTGTTTTAAGCTTGGGGTATTCAGCGTACCGCCTGCATGCCTCATCCTTTGCCAGGCGAGGTAGATCACTTCTATCAGGTGGACTTTGCTCGCCTTTATTTGTATTGCAGACCCTTTTTTAAATCCACTATCGATACTTCAGTCAGAGCCACAGAGTTTGGGTGATCCACCCTGGATCACCCACTGGCTGTCATTGAGAATGTATATTCATGGTGAATTCAAAATGTTCTTTTTTTCACCCCCAGGCTTATTTTTCTTGGGAGTCATACCAATTTGTACTTTTTGTCTCCTTTTTTTGTGGTGTGAAATCTGAGATGCAGACAAGGGAGGAAAAATAAATGAGGAGCGGGGAGGATGGGGCGGGGTAGTCTGTGTTTCTTTCGGTGTCACTGTCTGGCCTGTAACAAAATGCCGACCAAATGAGGACAGATCAGGGGGCCGAGCGTAAGCCAACCCGAGCCCCCATTACCAAGCACGGAAGAAGACGGATGGCACTGCTCGTTCTGAGAGAAATAAGAGGAATACACACATATGAGCATTAATACATCGCCTCACATTTCCACCCATGTCCACAGGCCTCAAGGACACAGTCATACACAGAAACACACATATACAGTATTACATACAACGGCACAGAGATGAGAATAAATAGATGTCGGTAAGTGGATAAAGTATCACAATCCTGAGGGAGGACATGTATACTCAATTCATACTGACAGTGTGCATTCAGATAAAAACTCTCCGTCGAGGATGCACTTCCAAAGATATCAGGCAACAAATAAAAGCCCAGCTACTGACTCACCGACTAAGACAGACATACTTAACACAGCAAATGTGTCACTGCTCAAAGAAGCTGGCTATGCTAATCTGCAGATGAGCCAGTACAATACCCAATCATGATGAATAATAAAAAATATAGATTTCAAATACATGTATTTGACTGTTAGGACACAAGATAACTCCAATAGTTTGCTTGTCTTGTTGTCTTTCATCAGTCTTTGAAAGTACTCACATACAAAATACAACAATGGATTTCCTCCCAGAGTTCTCTAACGACTGAAAAGTGTAACTTTATGGTGGATGACTAAAGCAATTTTTCTTATTAATGTTTCTGGCCAATGGATTCTATCAAAAGAAGAAGAGATGATCAGAGGAGCAGAAGCAGCTGAAAGAGGGAGATTTATGGAGCAACCATGGCGGTAGTAGGCCCATAATAAACGGCCCGACAGCAATCAAGCCTTTTACAATGGCTGAGCATCAGGCAGTTCTCACACTGTAATACAACACTAATATCATCCCTGCTGTGGGGAAAGGTCGGGAGGGTTTCAACTTATTCAGTGCCTTTTCAAGAGCACTTACACCAACTGCTGTGTGTGTAGTTTTTAATGGACGTTTAATATTTGCACACAAAGCCTTATTTTTAAACTCAAGTAAGTGAGGTGCTGTTCTTTACTAAATGGTTACATACTGTGTCTTTGTTTATACATGCAAATTATTACTCAGTGAGATATGAAGCTTGTCAAGTTCCTTTTCAACTCCTGCCCAACTTGAAATGCCCTGGTAGGTTTACCCCAAAGGACACTCAATTCAATTCAATTCAGTTTCAATTCAGTTTATTTGTATAGCCCAGTTTCACAAATTACAAATTTGTCTCAGAGTGCTTTACAATCTGTACACATAGACATCCCTGACCCAAAACCTCACATCGGACCAGGAAAAACTCCCAAATAACCTTTCAGGGGGAAAAAAAGGGAAGAAACCTTCAGGAGAGCAACAGAGGAGGCTCCCTCTCCAGGATGGACAGATGCAATAGATGTAATGTATACAGAAGGACATATTTAGAGTTAAAATACATTCAAGGAATCTGACAGAGTTTATCAATAGTTCATATTTAGGCATATTCCACGATGGAGAGTTTGGAGACCTCCCAAGTGGAGGAGTGGGCGGAGTCCCAGCAGGGCAGTGGCACAGCTGGCGACAGGAACTCACGATCCAACCATCGAAGGTCCATCAGCAGATGGAATCTATGCCGTCTCATAGGGTCCGATGACCCCATGAGACGTGAAGTCAGAAGGACTCGGGAGAAAGCAGAGTTAGTCATGTGTGATGGAGAGATGAAGATTCATCCATAGGAGAAAAGAAAGAGGAGAGAGGTGCTCAGTGCATCCTAAACATCCCCAGCAGCTATAAGCCTATACCAGCATATCCAGGGGCTGGACCAGGGCAAACCTGATTCAGCCCTGACTATAAGCTCTGTCAAAGAGGAAAGTCTTCAGTCTACTCTTGAATGTGGTGACTGTGTCTGCCTCCCGGACTGAAGGTGGAAGCTGGTTCCATAAAAGAGGAGCTTGATAACTAAAGGCTCTGGCTCCCATTTTACATTTTAATACTCTCGGAACTACAAGTAGCCCCGCATTTAGTGAGCGCAGCTCTCTGGTGGGGCGATACAGTACTAAGCTCTTTAAGATATGATGGTGCATCACCAATTAAGGCTTTGTAAGTTAAGAGAAGAATTTTAAAAGTGATTCTTGATTTTACAGGGAGCCAGTGCAGAGCAGCTAGTGCAGGAGTAATGTGATCTCTTTTCTTAGTTTTAGTGAGAATACGAGCTGCAGCATTCTAGATCAACTGGAGGGACCTAAGAGATTTATTAGTGCAGCCTGATAATAAGGAGTTGCAGTAATCCAGTCTCGAAGTAACGAACGCGTGAACCAATTTCTCTGCATCTTTTTGAGACAAGATGTGCCTGATTTTTGAAATATTACGTAGATGGAAGAATGCAGTCCTTGAGATTTGCTTTATGTGGGAGTTAAAGGACAAGTCCCGATCAAAGATAACGCCGAGATTCTTTACAGTGGTGTTGGATGCTAGAGTAATGCCATCTACAGAAGTCACATCACCAGATAATTGATCTCTGAGGTGCTCAGGGCCGAGTAGAATTACTTCGGTTTTGTCTGAGTTTAACATCAAGAAGTTGCCGGTCATCCATGTTTTTATGTCACTAAGACATGCTTGAATTTTAGTGAGTTGGTTAGTCTCCTCTGGTTTTATCGATAGATATAGTTGAGTATCATCTGCATAACAATGAAAGTTTATAGAGCGTTTCCTGATAATATTGCCCAAAGGAAGCATGTATAAGGTAAATAGAATTGGTCCAAGCACAGAACCTTGTGGAACTCCGTGACTAACGTTGGTGATCATTGAGGCTTCATCGTTTACAAATACAAACTGAGATCGATCTGATAAATAGGATTTAAACCAACTTAGGGCGGTGCCTGAAATACCAATCGACTGCTCCAGTCTCTGTAATAGGATGTTATGGTCAATGGTGTCGAATGCAGCACTAAGGTCTAATAAGACCAGTACAGAGAGAAGTCCTTTATCTGCTGCCATTAAGAGGTCATTCGTAATCTTCACCAGTGCTGTCTCTGTGCTGTGGTGTTTTCTAAATCCTGACTGAAACTCTTCAAATAAACTATTCTGATATAGAAAGTCACACAACTGATTTGCGACCACTTTCTCAAGGATCTTAGAGAGGAAGGGGAGGTTAGAGATCGGTCTGTAGTTAGCCAAAACCTCTGGATCCAGAGTGGGCTTCTTCAGGAGAGGTTTAATTACAGCTACTTTGAAGGAATGTGGTACGTGGCCTGTTAACAAAGACACATTAATAATATCCAAAAGAGAGCTGCCAATTAAAGGCAAAACGTCTTTAAGCAGCCTAGTCGGGATAGGGTCCAAGAGACAGGTAGACGTGTTAGAAGTAGAAACCATTAAAGATAATTGGTCACGGTTGATGGGAGAAAAGCCATCTAAATATATACCAGGACATACAGGGGTTTCCAAAGCCATTCCACTTGAGGACAGATTGGCACTGGTTAAGGGCAAGAGATTATTAATCTTGTCCCTAATAGTTAAAATCTTCTCATTGAAGAAGTTCATAAAGTCATTACTACTGAGGTCTATAGGAATACTGGACTCCACAGAGCTGTGACTCTCTGTCAGCCTGGCTACAGTGCTAAAGAGAAACCTAGGGTTGTTCTTATTCTTCTCTATTACTGATGAGTAATATTCTGCTCTGGCATTGCGGAGGGCCTTCTTATAAGTTTTAAGACTATCTCGCCAAACTAAGCGGGATTCTTCCCGATTAGTTGAACGCCAAATGCTTTCAAGCTTTCGTGACGTTTGCTTTAATGTGCGGGTCTGAGGGTTATACCAGGGAGCAAACCTTCTCTTCCTCACTGTCTTCTTCTTCAGAGGGGCTATCGAGTCCAGTGTCATTCTCAGTGAGCCTGTGGCACTATCAACAAGATGATCAATCTGGGACGGACTAAAGTTAGACCAGGAGTCCTCTGTTATATTGAGACATGGTATTGAATCAAGTGCAGAATGAATCGCTTCTTTAAATTTAGCTACAGCACTGTCAGTTAGACACTCGGGACAACTCATTTCAAACTCAGCTCAATATTTATTTTTATTTTTGTCTTATTTGTTGGCAGGTTGAAGCATCAGCAGGTTGAAAACCTCCAAAAATGTAAATAAACTTTCAACAATTTAATAAATCTAACAAAATGAATTCAAACAAGAAAGCACATCACTACAAAAGTGTTGTTATCGTACCAGTGGCTTCTTTGGATGGACCTTAAGTTGAATTGGTTGCTCTCCCTCTCCCTCTGCTCAAATGTTTCTCAATAGATTTTCTGAGAGTTCTTCCACTTCCAGTTGTTTCCACTTAAAGGGGACATATTATGCCAATTTTTCCACAAGTTGATATGGTTCTTTTTGGTCTTAATGTAATGTTTGTAACATATTTTGGTCAAAATACCACAATTATCATTTCAAACAGCACCCTTTTTACCCTGTCAAAAACCCCTCCCCACAGATTGACCTGTTTTGAGTGGGCGAGGTACTCAGTGTTGCCAGATTAGAAATGAACGTATAGATGTCCCCTTTAAAGCAATTACCTGCCTGCATTGACCTGCTGGTGGTGCATTCTGGAACTTGAAGTCTTTCAGCCAAAGTCATTTTACCAATGGTAAAATGAGAGAATTCCACCATTTTGACTCAACACCTCCCACTTTGGTGTTTGAAACCCAGGGAGGTCACAGCATACTTTCAAGCCTCACATACGGTATCTCACATACGGTACCAGCTTCTCAAGGATTTCAATGACGAAGGTTGCCATATCTGTTCTCCATTACTGTGAATATATCCCCAGAAGTGGAGTGGGTTGACAGTATGAGGACCTTTGAAATATTGTTCTCCACACTATCCAGGAGCTGCATTTGTTTTACTTCAGCTGATCCAGATGGCTCTCCTTGACTTTGTAGGCTCTCCCAGTCTTTACTCCATCTGTGATATTCTTTTTTGCGGCCTTTGAAAATGGGCAGCGTGGTTGGCTTGAGCTTCACGATTGGCTTTGCTGGTGTGGACAGTGCTCTATCCCAAGATTGCCATATTGATTTCATTCCTGCTATTCCTTTGACCACAGGTTTGTCTGGACAGTACTTTTTAATTGTCTAAACCTTTTTACAGTTAGATGTTTGCCCTCTCAATGTCATGTCACCCTCTTTCTGTTTTTCAAGCACAACTTCTTCTTCTTCTTCTTCTTCTTCTTCTTCTTCTTCTTCTTGCTTTTCCATCTCAGCCAGCAGTCCAATCCTGTTTTCCTGTTTTCATCATTGGCATGAAGCTGTTGTCTAAAACATTCTGAGAATTGAGTGCACTCCTCCTGTAGTTCAAAAATGCTTATTGTGGAATCTGGCTGTTGAGATGGAAATGATTAAACATAACTTCCTAACTAACCTTGATCAACTGTATATTAGGATTTGATTTCATTAATTTATATTCCATTGTGAAGATTAAGGCCATGATATGTGACTGAGGCCCTACTAAGTAAATGTAATGGATTATGCTGTGTGTGTCTGTTCCAATGTAACATGTGTTTCTAACTAGCTCATACAGTAGTAACCCAAGTTCAATTATACATGAGATTATAACCATAAAAATAAAAAAAAACAGTGAGCTATGTTTTGCTATTATCTCTGTTATGGTCAGGCATGCTATATTAAAAACACAGAGATAAACCACAGACGTGCACACTGTAATGCAGATCTCCGCCAGGTGTGTCTGTATCATGCACAGCTGTATTGTGTGATTCAATGAATACAACCCACAACTGCTAATCTCCCATCTAGACACCAATGGGCTGTAAGGCTTCGTAAAACCCTGAGTTCAAACTAAGAAAATAAGCAGTGTGGTGTGCAATCAATCGGCTTGAAGTCGTCGTATAAGACACTTCAAGCAATCTTGCTGTCTGCCCGTAGTCGCGAGGTGAAGCAGTGTGTGTGCTGGTAGTTTGTTGAGCTGTTAGTGAAAAAACACCGCAAACATCCCCCCCCCTCCCCCACTGCATCTCTAGGAGCCGAGGAGTGGATGAGGAGATGGGAGAGGGCTCCAGCTACGTTATCACTACTTAAGAATAGTGGGTGAAGAGTCAACAGGCGAAACAGTCTCAAACAGGCAACATAGGTTGTTTGAGAACGCGTCAGTCACCGTAACCACAAAACGTCCTTGAGCATGCGATCATAACTGGGCACCAAATAATATGATGCAGTTTGCTGCAGGAGAATGTGAGATCAGTCCTTTACAGTTTCTCACTAAGTCACGGATGTACTCACACACGCAAAACGATCACACAATCCTAATGTTGGAGATTATTTTTAAAGTCAGCAAAATGTAAGATATTTTAAGCAACCAGAGCAGGCTTTATTGGTATGAGCAATTAGTAAGGGTGATTATGCACGCAAGTTGGTTTATTCTTCCACCTTTGATGAGAGTGTATTAGGGCGGGATAGCCAAACCAGAGATAGCAATAAAGTAAGAGGGAGTTGAAGTGTGTGTGAAAGCTTTGCAACCCTCGTTATTTCCATCCGTCTTCCAGGAGGCTTTGTTGCTATTTTAATGTATCCCTAATTAAACTGGGAACAGCTAACATGATCTGATTTGGCCTCTCACACAGGGATGCTCCAATCACGTCACCCAAGCAACAGGATTTGGAGGTCAGAGGACGCATATTTCCTCTGTTATTGAGATTGTCCTCTGAGATAGTCTCACACACTGTGACATGTCCTTCCCAGAGACTCCCCATGTGTCTCGCATGGGGCAGTGTCACCACGCATAATTAGGCAACTGTACACTCCAATACACTGGAGGTATCCTGGCAGTGGTGTCCGCCCTCTGGTTTGCTCGCGGCCGGAGAGTGGAAGGCTATAGCCGACTGCATAATAACTGACTTAAGAGGAGCCTGTAAAGTAAATTTGATGTATTATTCACACCATGGCGAAAAAGGTGTCCAACGGTACCGGTGTGTCGTGATATGTGGTGACACCTCACATCTGCTAGCTAATGAGTCTGACTGCAACAGGGACGTCTCATCAAGGGCATCAGCCGTTGGCCCACTGCGGGGTAAAAGAGAACTACATCGCCTTAGGGCCAAGCTTCTGTTGCAATAAAGAACAACAAGCAGCTGCAGAGCACCAGGAGAGCACTTACATCAACCCATTATGAGACTGAGACGCGGCACGGGTGAGGAAATAAACACAGTGTACGGAGAAAAGTGGAGTACAAGATGGAATTAAAAGTAAACTGAAAGAGACGCACGGAAGGGGAGGAGGAAGCAATGACGAACACGAGCCAATATCGGAAAAACAAGGAGTAGAAGACGATTTGGCCAAACGTTCCCCGCCGTGTTGATTGACCTACTCCCACTAATATAAAGTTTTAAAAGAAGCCATACTTTCGATAAATTATTCCGGCAAGGACACATAAAGAGGGCTTGGTAATAATTCTTACCAAGCGGGACTATTATCATATGAAATGATGCAACCTTGGTGAGATGAGTGGAAAAATGTCAATAGAGTGTCTGGAATCTGTGCACCTGTCTGGTAGATTACGTTGACCTGAGGTTAATTTGGTACCTCAGTGCCCTCTAGAGGTCACTATCATATTTAGGCTGTTTAATAACCTTTACATCCACATTTCTACAATATTAATTACATTGTCCATATATGGAAAGATAGATCTTGGCTCCATATGTTTCTTAACCCACCTCGTCGACTGCAATTTAAAGTCTTGTCAGCATGGTTTAAAGTGTTTTAAATTTCTTTATGACATTTAATATTCAAAAGTCAAATTTAAAGTTTAAAAAAAGAAAACAACTCGCTTCATTCAATTCAATTCAGTGTATTTTATACAAACGCGTGAACTAATTCTTCTGCATCTTTTTGAGACAAGATGTGCCTGATTTTTTAAATGTTATGTAGATGAAAAAATGCATGTTTGATTAACAACACAAGCTAATTGAATTTGAATATTGCTCCAGAGTGATGGGTGCAGAGAAGCAGATGACATAAAAAATATACAAAACATCCAGCATGTGAATTAACCAAAATTGTTTCCAACTTCATTAGACAAATGTGTGTTCATGTAACCATTAATGTAACCATTAATCTAGTTAAAAATCTGATTGAGAAAGTTGATTGTCAGGGCCTTTACGTTTTGTTTTTTTCTTCATTTTCTAGAAAATGGTTCGCTATGTAGGTCAAGTAAGAAATCAGTGCGGCAAGAGCAGCAGTGCATTCTGGCACTAAGATTTACTAGTGGTGGAGAAACTGTTATTTGTGATGGACTTGTCCTTGTGTGATTGCTGTAAGTTCAAAAGATTGATCTTTCAAAAAGCACCTGGTGTTCACCACTGATGCCTTTATGACAATCTGACTTTCAGTGCCCTATATTGTGTGCATCTGACCTCTGGCGATCAATAAGCAGCACAAGAAAAAGTAGATAGGCCCAGAAATGCTCAATGTATTTTCAAGGTTAGCCTTACATGCAGAATAATGTGATGGTGACTAATCCTTCAAGTACAGAGAGCTCAGAGTATTGTTCAAGGTACAAGGAGTAGTCGTGTGCATCAAAGCGTACTTCGCCTTTCATAAAGTGTTCTGGAAAACAAACACCCACTTCACTCAACTCTCAAAACATGAAGCACGGAGGGAGTGAAAGTAAAGCGAGCACCTCATTTATCAAACCCCAGTTGGCCACCAGTGGGTGGGCATCACTGTCAAAAGGCCAATTAACAAGAAGCCCATTGTGAGCACAGGAGAGACTAACCATTAGCAGAAATTCATCATTAAAAAATAATGGGTCCTGAACAGGAAATGCCTCCTCGGCTTCAGATACTGTCAGACCTGAAAGGCTATTTCTAGATGGAGAAAAGGGTGGTGTTTCTCTCTTATCCTTCTGCTGATTTACCAAAAACATCTCAACTACAATAACACCATTCAGAAATGAGTCAGAGCAGCTGCATATGCTCAGCGGGAAGCTGGAGCTAAGGCGTGTCCACCATTGCTCCTTGTCTCCAACTAATAAGTCAAATGTAAAGAAAGATCTCCGAGCACAGATATGAACACAGGCAGGAGGAGCCTGGAGATTCCCAAACAATGCCGCAGAGAATATCTGAAGAGAACGGCAATGGGCTGTGGACAAGGCCTTTTAGTGTTTTGACAAAGACAAGAAGATATGTGGTGTGTGTAATCTGGTAATGTTACCTCAGGAGCATGCACTCAATGTGCTTTCAGATAAATCAGACAAATTATTCAGATGAATCTGTCTGGGAAAATAGCTTATTTCAAACTTGAGGGGAATTATTTCACAAATCATCCTGGAACCTAATTGATGGGTTCAGATTCAAAGGTGATGAAATTGCTTAAAATATTTATTCAAATGCTCATAATTCAACCAAGTAAATGTCAACCACCTGACCCAACAGCCCTTCACAGAAAGAGACAAATCAATGTCTTCTCTAACATTCTGTTCTCTCTGCGCTCACCTTCACTCACTCGCTTCTATTTAAATTCACTTTGAAAATGAGCTGTTCAGTGAGTGCCTGTGTGTGTGTGTGTGTGTGCGTGTGTGTGTGTGTGTGTGTGTGTGTGTGTGTGTGTGTGTGTGTGTGTGTGTTGCTGTAACTGGGCTTTGATGGCACTCCAGGTCGAGGTTGCATGTTTTGTCCTGTCGGCTGATTAAGAGGCTTTGCAGTGTTTAATGGCTCTGTGGGCCAGCGGCTCCACAGCGGCTCTTCAACCGGTGGCTGAGGAGACCCACTCCTGAACCAGCAGATCCTACAAACACTATTACCTCGACTGTATTGGTCAACACACACAGCTTGAAATTCACCACAGACACCCGCCAATTCACTTAACAGCATTGCACACTCAATGCTCTATGTCTCTGTTTTTAGCTTTGTCTTTGCTCTCTTGTTGTGCCTTCTCCTCTTTCTGTCTCTGCAGTGTTGCTCTCTCTCTCTCTCTCTCTCTCTCTCTCTCTCTCTCTCTCTCTCTCTCTCTCTCTCTCTCTCTCTCTCTCTCTCTCTAATAACCTGCCAAGGTTGGGCACAGAGATCAGCTGTCAATCTACCTGGGGGACGGGAGCATGGGTGCAGTGTATCAGGTAGACGATGAGGTTTGTACATAAATGTGCACATGTGGGGCCTAAACAAATTAATAAGACGGTGGTGCTTGTAGGGGTGACCTTGCTACCCAGCAGCAACAACTGAGTGACTCTGAAGTAAAAAAAAAAAAACTTTTTTTTAAAGCAAAATGATGAGACAAAAAGTGCATGAGCTCAGAAGTTTGGGGCGGATGTCAGAAAACAAAAAAAGGATGCTGGGAGAAAGTTGTATTTCTGGAAACTTTTAAGGGATAACTTTAATATCTAAAGACAATAGCGTTACAAATACATTTCCCCCAACAAACAAACAAACATATGACTTATTATGAAAACATCCATTGGACTCATTCCACCGTGAGGATCTATCAAACCCAACGCAACAATATGCTAAAAACTCAAAAAGCAGCGCTTGTGTTTACGAGAGCTTTCCGGGCATGAATCTGAGTACAAAATAGTTGTGTGGACCTCCAACCCTTAATTATCGGTTTGGCTGCACTGCAGTACTGTTCATTGTTTTGCCCGCACTCTCTTTTAGTTGAAAGGAGGTTCATAGATTTTCATGATGTACTGTATGTATATTTCCGATGCGATAGAGTTTAAAATGAAGTCATCGAGTGCTCAAGAGGTGCAGATTAGTCTCTCTCTCTCACGGATACACAGCTCCACCTCATTACTGTTTGTTTGTCTTTATTGCATTCAAGCCCCGATGGGATGTGTACACCATGTAAGGCAAGAGGTGAAGAAAGCTCTTTATCTTCTCTCTCTCCTTCACACACACACACACATAATAAACCAACGCAGACACACACCCACCCACACACAGACAAAGAGAATTCAGTCTTCCAGGGCCGTTGCAGTGGATATCAGTGTTAACACAAGTAATTGCCTTCCTGCTCGGGAGCTTGTGAGTGTTAATTCAGCTTGACAAAGTTTGCTCTTGAGTGCGTGACTCGGAGTGTTTTATCTGCACTTTTGGTTCAGCTTCTGCCAGGACTACATTAATGGCGGCTGCAGCACTTGTTTTACCGTTGATAGGACTATGGAGGGCAACTCACTCTAAAAATAAAGTGGATTTGTCTTCCTCTTTGGGAACAGAGAAATAAGAAGTTACAAAACTGCTAATATTGAGAGAAAACCTCCCGGTAGTGTGTGAGATAAGAAGTAGTACAATGAAGCTTTCTAAAACCCCAAATCTCATCAAATAAATACGTTATCACATGCTGGTATTAATATGGCCACAACAGCTGCATGGCTTCTTATCTTTTATCCTCGTGATAAGATCAAACATTTTCTCATTTCCTTTGTTTTACATTTCACGCATCGGAGACAAGGTGATGTCACCCGAAGGTGTGAGTTTCCATGTTAAGCAGCTTGTTACTGACAGGAAATATGTCAATCATTATGAAAAATGTTTAATGAGATTTTCCCGGATATCATCCGGTGTGTTGAAACCTGACCATCAGCTCTACATTTTTAATGACAATATAAAATATTTAAGTTATGAATAAAGACTTAGTTGACAAAGCAATTAGATATTGACTGACCTTTTCAGAGTGTTTAGTATTCTGTATCCGTCACTTAAGATTCATTTTACTGCCCTGCTGGGCGGTGAGAAGAGGATGCAGTGGTAAAAGCGCCACAGATCTATTCCAATCAATCAACGCCTGAGGAGTCCGGGGGACCATCTCAAAGTTTTCATGTGTTCTGCAAAGATTATGCAACAATGCACAGTGATGTGAGATGGAGCTGCGCTACATATGAAAAGTAATAGTAGGAACATGTCTGCACTGCTGAAGTGAAAAGGATGGCTCCCGGTGATTTTGATCGAAAACACTCTGAACATAAATTTAAAAGCACAGAGAGGCTGGGGGTGAAAATGCCAGGCTCATTATTTCACATGTCTGCATCATGCCGTACTCCCAAAAACAATCACCATGGTGTGAATTTCATCACATTACAGATTTGTACTGAAAAGGTTGCAGCTCCAGGAATGCTGTAATGGTACATCCAAGAATAAAAGAAATACAATGTACTTTGACAAAATAGCAATAAAACACTGCTATATATTGTCTGCTATCTGAAATATAACTCTCTTATTTACTGCAGTCTTCTTTTAAAGACTCGAAAATGAGCATAGAAAGCATTTTTTTTTCCCTCTGGGAAATTACATATCCTCTTTGTTTGTATTTTAGCACCATCATTTTCAC
Organism: Liparis tanakae; assembly: GCA_036178185.1. Lineage (NCBI taxonomy): Eukaryota > Metazoa > Chordata > Actinopteri > Perciformes > Liparidae > Liparis > Liparis tanakae. The sequence continues at coordinate 10,957,852 of CM070096.1, read as the reverse complement.
TATATATGCAATAGACAAACCTTGTCTCAATCAAAAGTGAACCATCTTCATCTCAGGCAATGCTATTGAGAGGCTTTCTAACCATTGACTGGTGTGCTTGCACACATGGGAAGCAACTAGATTGGCAGCTTTCCAATTTTCTGTTCTATAACAATTACAGTAAAGTCCCATCATCTCCTCCGCCCTCTAGATAAAGAGCTGAAGAGGAAAACACAGCAAAACCAGAGAGGTGTCTGAGGGTCATTACACACTGGCTTGTTCCACAGTGAGAGGACTAATACAACAATACTTGACCTGGGCTTGCGATGGGATCAGTTAGATAAGGGAGCAGGGGGCAGGCCTATTACCACTGACATGAAGTAGACACAGACAGGCCTGCGCCAAGGCTGAAGCTCCTTACACTAAGTGCCACACCACATTCATACTGCAGCATCGACTGTGGTATACACAATATAAACCTGTGAAATGCCCAATAGGAAAGTCCACACTATCAGCCTAACTAGACAATGTATGTATTTTTCACAGTTAGGTGGAGGATAAAAAGTGACTGTCCTGAACCAAAAGTCTTTGGAGTCCATCTCTAAGCAGGTAGTTGTGATGATGAAGGCTGCTCAGCCTTCATCATCATGAAGGCTGATGATGAAGGCTGCTCAGCCTCATGGCTGATGTTAGAAGTGGCATAGCGATATGGACTAAAGCTCGGGCGACATGCGGTTGATGGGTTGTAAGACTCTCCACAGAGGGCCTCAAGGACCACGAGTAGTTCCAATTTAGGGGCGGTTGCATGTGTCCCTGATTCTTACCACCTGAACCCTGGCAAGAAGAGAGATGGGCCAAAGAGATTGGCCAAAACCCAAAGAGAGATGGCTTGAGGCAAATATGTTTTCTGGCAACACTTTTCATAACGCTGTAGAACATCAATGTCACTCATCTTCCTACATTGGCAAAGCATCTTAAAAAATAAACAACTTACAGACCGTAGCACCATGGTTGTGTATGTGTGTGTGGGGGGGGGCGGAAGGGGCACTAATTGGAGACTTGTGAATGGAGCCTTTTTGCAGAACCTGAGGCATGACGTGAACCTGAGGCATTGATGTTACCATGTTGTATTTTTTACTGTAAATAAGACATTTTTGCATTATTAGATGCTGTTTATAAATGACAAACAAATAAGGTATTTGGTTGGATTTATTAAATTGATGATTTTAATGTATACCTGCTGAAATCATATTGTCGAGCCCTCCTCCTCTGTCCCTACCATACAGACATGCACCCTCCCACACACATGCCATGGCATGTGAAGGTAGAAAGGCCAGTGACACCCGAGGCTAATTAGGGACTTGCCTCATTAGTCACTTAGTCTCCATCTCTGGCCCCAACCTGTCTTCATCTCCCTCTTGAATACCTACCCCCCTTACACACACTGTCCTGCTTTATCTGAAACGGTATACACTACTAGCAGTACAGACCGATTTGGCCAAAACAAAAGCAAAATCCACAGTATGCCCAAAATATCTTGATATTGTTCCAATTCCTAAAATACATCCAGTAAGCATTGGAACAGTCTACCTTGTTGTTTTTTACTATTTGTGAATGCGATTTAATTTCCCGCTGGGAGCCGGCTTGAGCTGGCGTGGAGTGTTCCTAGGCTGGAGCTCTCTCAAGAGATCGGTCCAGGAGACAAGATGCTTTTATTTCCCTGTTGTCAGACGGTTTGTTGGAATACCACAACACAAATGTCCATTAAAAAATAAACAGGAACTTGTGGTTATCTGTCTTTTCAGAGCTGAAAAGCTCCACAAACACCTGCGGGCAGAGCTCGCTCACAGAGCGACTACAGAGCAGCAGGCACCGAGAGGGAAAGAGCCGACTCCGGCACTCGTCAATGGGAGTTTTAAAGTGACTTCACCTAATGCACTTACTAAAAGTGTAGATAGCATTCCACTGTTGTGTTGCGGATTTCATCAAACAATGTTATATATTTTACAGTCTCTCCTTGTTGATGTCTTATTCCACCCTGAGGTGATAGAATATATTGTTTAAATTATGGGGGAGTTGAACCATATGGTAGCTTATAAGATAAATAAATATTGGTCATAACACAAAACAAAAAGTTGTACTTTCCATAATATTGCAATAGTGGTGAGTTATTTTTGTGTCTAGTGCTTTAGAATCATGTTGAAAGGCCAAAGCCAGGCACACTGCAAAATAATTTGATTCAACTGTTTCATATTGCATACTCTTTCATTTCAAAATGGTTTCTAGAAATATTTGGGTGTAATAGATAAAAAGAAATCAGCACATTGCCAAAAAACGGTTGTTAGATCTAATTGCAAACATGAAACCCTTATTAACATAATGTTCTCACTCCCTCTCCCATGGGTCTCCAATCTCTGATTCTGCATTAAAAATCAGTCTTAAATGTTCACCCATTTTTGTCAGTCTGGAAGAGAAGGTTGTTGGCCTCTTTTCCCTCGTGGCCAAAGTAAAGCTGAATTTTAAACTAAATTATTAAATAGGGTGCTAGAGTGGTCAAAGTTGTAGGTAACTGATCGTGGCATATTATTTGGATGTCACTATCTGCATATCTCTGCCCTCCCATCTCATCATCTTCACCACTCGGAGGTATACATAATTAGTCACCCCTGCTCTGCATGCTTCAACAGAAGATGGTTAGATTAGGTCTATCTGCTCCGACCAGGCTGGAGCTCCAGGTAACTAATAACACGGAGCTCCCCCACGGCGGAGCAGACTGAGCAGTGCAGTCGTTGGTGCTCGTGCTTCTCTGGTTCACTTATTCAGCTGCTAACTGGTAACAGCACTGGTGAAGATTACGAATGACCTCTTAATGGCAGCAGATAAAGGACTCATCTCTGTACTGGTCTTGTTAGACCTTAGTGCTGCATTCGACACCATTGACCATAACATCCTATTACAGAGACTGGAGCAGTCGATTGGCATTTCAGGCACCCACTAAGTTGGTTTAGATCCTATTTATCAAATCGATCTCAGTTTGAATTTGTAAACGATAAAGCCTCGATGACCACCAACGTTAGTCACGGAGTTCCACAAGGTTCTGTGCTTGGACCAATTCTATTTACCTTATACATGCTTCCTTTGGGCAATATTATCAGGAAACACTCTATAAACTTTCATTGTTATGCAGATGATACTCAACTATATCTATCGATAAAACCAGAGGAGACTAACCAACTCACTAAAATTCAAGCATGTCTTAGTGACATAAAAACATGGATGACCGGCAACTTCTTGATGTTAAACTCAGACAAAACCGAAGTAATTCTACTCGGCCCTGAGCACCTCAGAGATCAATTATCTGGTGATGTGATTTCTGTAGATGGCATTACTCTAGCATCCAACACCACTGTAAAGAATCTCGGCGTTATCTTTGATCGGGACTTGTCCTTTAACTCCCACGTAAAGCAAATCTCAAGGACTGCATTCTTTCATCTACGTAATATTTAAAAAATCAGGCACATCTTGTCTCAAAAAGATGCAGAAAAATTGGTTCACGCGTCCGTTACTTCGAGACTGGATTACTGCAACTCCTTATTATCAGGCTGCACTAATAAATCTCTTAGGTCCCTCCAGTTGATCCAGAATGCTGCAGCTCGTGTTCTCACTAAAACTAAGAAAAGAGATCACATTACTCCTGCACTAGCTGCTCTGCACTGGCTCCCTGTAAAATCAAGAATCACTTTTAAAATTCTTCTCTTAACTTACAAAGCCTTAATTGGTGATGCACCATCATATCTTAAAGAGCTTGTAGTACCGTATCGCCCCACCAGAGAGCTGCGCTCACTAAATGCGGGTCTACTTGTAGTTCCTAGAGTCTTAAAATGTAAAATGGGAGCCAGAGCCTTTAGTTATCAAGCTCCTCTTTTATGGAACCAGCTTCCACCTTCAGTCCGGGAGGCAGACACAGTCACCACATTCAAGAGTAGACTTAAGACTTTCCTCTTTGACAGCGCTTATAGTTAGGGCTGAATCAGGTTTGCCCTGGTCCAGCCCCTGGATATGCTGGTATAGGCTTATAGCTGCTGGGGATGTTTAGGATGCACTGAGCACCTCTCTCCTCTTTTCTTTCTCCTATGGATGAATCTTCATCTCTCCATCACACATGACTAACTCTGCTTTTTCCCCGGAGTCCTTCTGACTTCACGTCTCATGGGGTCATCGGACCCTATGAGATGGCATAAATCCCATCTGCTTATGGACCTTCGATGGTTGGATCGTGAGTTCCTGACACCAGCTGTGCCACTGCCCTGCTGGGACTCCGCCCACTCCTCCACTTGGGAGGTCTCCAAACTCTCCATCGTGGAATATGCCTAAATATGAACTATTGATAAACTCTGTCAGATTCCTTGAATGTATTTTAACTCTAAATATGTCCTTCTGTACACATTACATCTATTGCATCTGTCCATCCTGGAGAGGGATCCTCCTCTGTTGCTCTCCTGAAGGTTTCTTCCCTTTTTTCCCCCTGAAGGGTTATTTGGGAGTTTTTCCTGATCCGATGTGAGGTTTTGGGGCAGGGATGTCTATGTGTACAGATTGTAAAGCACTCTGAGACAATTTTTTTATTTGTGAAACTGGGCTATACAAATTAACTGAATTGAATTGAATAACGCTTCAGCAGATACCGCCTTAAATTCCTCATCGGTTTTCATCACCAGCTTACAACTTTGTTGCTTTACTTATTCTAAAGCTCAAGTTATGTGTCTGAAGTTACAATGGCTGATCTCTTTCTGCCAGTGAAAACTAAAAAGAAAACATAAATGGGTGTAAGGGATGTTTTTCAGGAGGAAAGCAGACGGCGGGGTACATGAGTCAAATCAACAAATCAGACATACTGCTGGCTCTGGGCATGAGGAGTCAGGTGGAGTCATTCTCCATGCTGACTTTTGCCTGTTTCTTTTCTTTTCTTTGATGAATAATCTTAGTCCAAAACTGCATTCTTTGAAACAGACTTTCCTTAGCTAGGACTATATCATCAACAAGATGAAAAAAAAAAAAAGTCTGATGATTAAAGCTCAAATGCTTGTAGATCGTCCACTTATGCCAGGGAATCCGCTATAGCACAACAAATAACAAACAACAAATGTTATGGTTGTAAGACAGGATCCAACGGAGGGCTTCTGATCGGGGTTCAAGAGTGTAGGCCGACTTTTATTAATGTTAGCCTAATGGCGATGAAATATGTGCCTCACCGGCAGACGCTGAAGAAACGCCAGAGGTTGGGCTGGATAAGGAGAACATGGAAATGGTGGTGACGTTCGCTTTCAAGAGCCACGATGAGGGCGAGGGCAGTGGGGTGATGAAGAGAGACGTTTTCACTCACAATCAAGTTGTTAATCCTGGGAATGATACTGCTGTGGGGGGCTGAAATATCAATGATGATGTATTTCCTGGTTGGGATACCGAGGGGGCTGAGACGGAATTTAGGAAGAGGATGAGTGAATGGGCCGATCATGAAGCCTTATTTGACTTCCCTAGAAAGCAGGCTGTCCAGGGAATCTGGCTTGTTTAGGAGCTGACACATATCAGAACCGGTATTATTCAAATTGTTGGAAATACCATAACCGCCTTGATTCATCAAAGCCTGCCTCTTTATCTATGTCTTAAATTTGGAAGCTATTGGACAGTCCAAATCACCTACACTTGTGGGTCCATTTAACGGCCATCAGTAGTACAACAAAATTGTAGTACAAAAAAAATTGTAAAAAAACAGACTATAAAAGATATAATTGTGTTAACTGCTTGCACTACAAAACACACTCCTCTCCTCTCTCTCCTCAAAGATCCCTTTCCAAGACACAACAATTGCATTTTACAATCCCAATTAAACAGAAACAACCTGAGGGAGGTACTACTCTCTAATTAAAACTGGAACAAAGGGAGAGTAAAGACCTTGAAAGGGAATGTTCTTTCTCTTTATCTTGGACTGCTTTAAAGTGCAATGTTAAGTGTGTTGATATGATAACGGCTACAAGGCGGTTTGTTTTTATTAATCTCCAGAATATCTTGCAAATATCCGCAAAGTACTACACCACTGGTTCTTTGCTATTTGATCAGAATAATAACATACTATAATGTTTCAACAATTTAAGCAGCACTTCTTCTTGTCTACTAGAGCATTTAGTTATATACAAATTTATACAGTTCAAGTCTACTTTGACTTTTTGAATGTTGCCCTGCCTGCTTTTGGATTTCCATAAAATATGCTCAACACTCATATGGCTCACTCAGCTCACCCTTCTTTCAGGGTGATGTTCATGATCCTGCATGAAATCTCGACATATCGGTCTGAGACGGCCAGTCTGCAATAAATGGCAAAATCTAGGCTTCAGCAGTTGTCTCAAAGTGTGTGTGTGTGTGTGTGTGTGTGTGTGTGTGTGTGTGTGTGTGTGTGTGTGTGTGTGTGTGTGTGTGTGTGTGTGTGTGTGTGTGTGTGTGTGTGTGTGTGTGTGTGTGTGTGTGTGTGTGTGTGTGTGTGTGTTTTTATTGGGATTATATAATACATGGTAGGCATCTCAATTTCTGAGTTCTACTTATCACCAGCGCGGCCGGAGCGGGAACCCTGGATCTTGGTCCTCGGGGCCCAGAGCCTGCTGCTCTTTATCCTCTCTTCCCAATCAGGGACTGATTTACACCTGTAGACACAGGTGATCATAATTAACTGCAATTAAAGGGCAGGTGGGAGGAGAAGGAAAACAGCTTTACTGTGAGTACTGTGTACTGTGCACAGGATGGAAAAAACAGGATTTAAAACTGCTGCACTGAACAATAGAAGAATTGTAATAAGGTGTCATGATAGTATATTGCTGAAGTAAAAACACAGAATGAGAACTCAACCTGAGAGTAAAGCAACACCTATCTGATCTATCTGTGTAGCGTTGGCTGCTCTTGAAATTGGTTGCTTGTGGCCATGTTGAATCGCAACATCATTGTTGACGAAATAAATCTAGCATCCTTGAATTGCAGCGTGCTTGTTGCTGCATTCAAGAATGACCCAAATATATAATCAATTACTAAAATGGAAATATGGCGTTAGTTTAGTCACATGAGCACTTTTGTAATTCTAAATAATACTTAAGTAAGGGGCGTCTTTTCACAAAAAACATTACAGAAAGACATCAATGTAAATGTGAAAAGGAATGATGGCTGAATACCATTTGGCTGCTTCAGTTTCAAGGCCCCTGTGCATTCTGGATAAATATCCCACTGTCAGGCTCAGTGGAACTCTATAACTATTACATTGCTAAAAGTCTACTATGGTGTATTCTTGGCTGAATATTTCTTTTGTATAGAAGACAAGGATATGTTTTATTAAATATAATCACTTTTCTGAACGTTTCACCTCTTTTTATATTTGCAGCTTCATCTTCAATACAGAAGTTTGAAATGCCTGAACAATGCGGTGTTATAAGGGATTACATGAACTTGTATTATCATCTTGTTACTTTGTTGAACATTATTTTGGCTCATGCACATAACAATGTGTTTGTTTTCTCGCTCTACTTTTAACTACATTAATAGCACAATTGCGCAACACGAGGTGCAGTTAAAATATAAACAGGAAAATAAATACTCAATGTCGATGTTTTGAAAGCTGATGGTCAAAGCCAGCAGATTAATACTGCAGCTTCATGAACTCTCCTGGTTTTGCCCAACGTGAGGCTATCCCATAGTTTACCCATTTCATTTTTCCTTTTGATTAAAAGAAAACATCCTCCAGATCTGAAAGTGTAATGTGGGCTGACAACCGTCACTGAAGAACATTATCATCATCAAAATGACATCACGTTAAGTTGTTAACACTACTATAAAACTAACATGTCTCGACTCCGAATTTTAAAGCTCTATCTAATATTAGTGTAATGACGAAATGGTTAGTTGCTGCCCCAGTTACTTAGCAACAGCCTTATTAGTGTATTGTAGCACCAAAATGTCTCGAACAGAAAATTGCCACATGTACGCTGTATTTAATCACTGGCTCTGGATCAGACTCCAGAGTAATGGTTCTCCAGGAACATTAGATCCTTACCTGAGGGTGTTGGTGTGCAGTTGTTTGGTCCTTTGATGTGATACGTTGTGTGATGTGAGGCTCAAACGGTTTGCCCACGGCGTTGCTCTGAGAGAGAAGGCACTCAGTCGGTCAATCTGGACATTGTACCTGCAGGTGTATGTAGTGTAGCTCATGTATTCCTGTGTGGGTTGGGTTTACATATAATACTGGTGAAGAGAGTAGTTAGCAGGTAAAGAGTCACTTTAGAGTTGGCAGAGACCAAAACAGAACTGAAAAAGAGAGTTAATATTTGACTTAGTAACGACAAATAGGCAATCATTTAACTCAGAGGTCGGTGACCTCATCCACACGGTAGCTTACCCAATGGCACGACCAATAAGTACTCTGTTGTCCGCATGCAAAATGACTTCTTCCACAACCATGAGTTGCGTTGTCTGTTATTTAGTTTGATGGATTTTTTTCCTTCTTCTTCAGAACTTGTTGCCTTCTTTGCTGAACACGTTACGTGAAGTGCAGATTAACAGGACTTTTAAATGGTTAATGATGTTGACTCTGATATGATATTTTCATAAGAATGGTGTTCTTCTTGAATAGCAATCTAATATACAAGTATGATGTGCTGATTGGGGGAGAAAAATGTTACTGTGCACATATAGAATAAAATTACATTAAACCTAAAGTTAACCGTAATGGTGATATGGCACACCGATTAACGAGACTATAAAGAAATTATACTTCACATCAAAAAGGTTGCTGATCCCTAATTTCAACTGTATCCAAGTTGTATAAAAGTTGAAAAATGTCAGGTGTGGTAAAAGTCAGTTATTTTTTACTTTTGTTTTCCCAGTGGTGTTAAACTTGTTTTAATCTCCACTTTAAATTCACGCCTATATCTCTGCATATCAAACAAATATGAACAGAAAACATCAACCCTGTGCTGATGCATTGATAACAATGATACCGCAAAACAAACAGGATTCCGTTACCAGTAATTATTCTTCGTACACATAGATTTTTCAATAAAACAGTAATAACTGAGCAAAATCCTGGTTGTTCCATTATATGCTCGGCAACAACATGAGAAGATGATTAATCACACAAAAGGTTGCTCATTTTAAATACATCCTAAATGCTTCCCCCCCGCCTCAGGGGCTACATATCACCTCCTTTCCATATCCTGTGTTTGATGAAGGTATAAACTTTTTACATTGCTCTTGGAACCTTATTACGCAAAAGACCCACACGTTTGGAAATGGAGCTGTGTGTGTGTGTGTGTGTGTCTGTCTCTCTCTCTGCAGGAGTCAAACCTAAAATAGGGTCAGGTGATGTTGTAACTCAGCCTGGTTCACCTCCGAGGGCACAGAAAGCACCGTAATAAATTCAGAGCCGGGGACCTTGTACAGCTTGCCGTTGCACTCCTGCCTGTCCCTGTTGTCAGTCACTTTTATCCTCACCAACCCCGGATCTGTTCATCCTGTACTCCTCAGAGGAAAATGGTTTGTGTGCCTCTCTCAATCTCTGCTCCTTCTCTATATTTTACCCAATTTACAGTCACTAACAGTCAATCTTTCCCTCTTTGCAATGCCATTCTAGTTTCCGGCTCCCTTTGTTCATCTCTTTCACAGCGTGGTGCGAGCGGTACAGCTGGACATTAATCTGCCCACTGATGAGGCCCGCTCACCAAACAGCTCACGGCTGCTTATCAGGCATCGGGTAAGAATAGGGCAGTCACTGGTGCCGGTAGAGATTCAACACGAGGACAACGAAAAAGGTTTGAGTAAAAACACTGTTGTTACGCTTTAAACATGACTCTTGAAGACTCATTCCCATTGAAAACAATGACTGAGATGGCATTTATTATTTCTTTCTTTTTCATTGTACAGTGATTCCTCTCAAAGGAAGTATCACAACAGCAATCCTCTAAATCGCCTGCATGTCTTCTTTCCTCGACTCTCATTTTAATTACTTTAATATAAAGGCTCAGTTCACACCCACATCTGCAATATAAATAACTCAACAATTATTATAGAGCAAATAGAAAAGGCATAGGGAGAAAATGTCATTTTCACATCAACCTTTCCAGAAATCTGGGACCTATACATAGATTAAGCTCCATAGTAACTTCACGTTCAGCATCACAAACAACAAATTAAGACAAATATCAAGGGCACAGTTTATCCTTCCATCCATCCATCCTTGTACATGCATCCTGAACAATCTCAACTCAGTACTTAACCTCCAATTTGCATAAGTCATTATGGCTGAGGAGGCTATAAATTCTGCTAAGTGTTCATCCATCGTAGTAAATTTTAAAAAGCCCAACCAATTTTTAAACTTCTTTGACTAATGGAGACAAAAAGAGCATCCGTCGCTGGAATATCATTAATACATTTGATGAGCCAAGCAGTTTTTACTTAATTCACTTGAAAAGAAAAATAGCGCCTTACTGGTATGGGGGAATCCGTCTTAATGTCCATGATTATACATTTACTATGAGCATTTGTAGAGTACTCTTTCCTTGACTAGTTTTTACAGATTTATTTAACCTTTCTGGGACAAAAGTACGTTCTCATTGAATACATCCTCCAGCATCAATTACAGCGCCTGTTTATTCTGCCGAATGGAAAGCAGGGATATCGCTCCTGCTCCGTCGAATAAACCAAGACCAGAACAACTCTGGTTCCACCACAGTGAAGACAGGAAGCTCAATAGAAGTGCTGCCACAGATTTTCCTCCAGGACTCCTGACAGATGCTGAAGTGTTTGTTCACAGCTGGGACTCTATGGCTCTCAATGTGTCTTTGTGTATGTGTGTGTGTGCGAGCGGGCCAGTCATCAATGCCACAACAAAGAGCTGAGTTGACTATCTGGGGTCATTGGCGGCAGCCTGAGAACAGTAGACAGAGTGGAGGTGTCCTTTTTAATGGTGAAAAACAGGTGAGGTGAAGAACTTTGAACAGATAGACTTTCTGCTGACTCCATCAGTGAAGCCAGGGGATGACTGACAGGTCACATGGCCACAGCACAACCGCTTTCAAACAAACATCTTGCCAACAGGAACTGGAATGTTGGGAATCCGCAACAGAGATTGCGCAAAAGACGGATGAATTACGTCGCCATCTTTGGTCAAATTTGTATTGAAATGTAAATTTACATTTTGTGGATAAACTAGGGAGAAAAATCCTGGAGAGGGATCCTCCTCTGTTGCTCTCCTGAAGGTTTCTTCCCTTTCCTCCCCCTGAAGGGTTATTTGGGAGTTTTTCCTGATCCGATGTGAGGTTTTGGGGCAGGGATGTCTATGTGTACAGATTGTAAAGCACTCCGAGACAAATTCGTAATTTGTGAAATTGCCCCCCCCCCCCCCCCCCCCCCATTACCTTCCACGCATGCCTCTGCAACGTGCACACAGTCACATGCATGTTGGCAAAGTTGAATCTGAGTTCTGTCGTAAAAGACAAAACTCGGTTTCTACTTTTTTATCCTGAAATGAAATAGTTGGAACTGCAGTCGGAGCACACGCACACCTAGGCAACTGAATTGAACTTATTGTCATTCCTCCAATTAAGGCCCACTGCTTGCAGAGCTCAGGGAGGCAGCGTGAGGGCGGTTCCACTCACTCTCCTCATCATGACTACCGAGAAACCGAATGTTAAGCAGGCAGGTTTTTCTAAAATCTCGGAGCTCATTGACATAAAGTGCATCTCCCCACTTGGCTCACTCAACACTTCCGTAATAACAGTCATTATCTTCAGCACACATCTTTCTGCCATTCTTAACAAGGGGTATCTATCACAGAGGTGCTACCATTTTGCAGTCGCACTGACCTCCAGCACTATGATTTATTCCCGACAACCCTCCTTAGCTTCGCCTTTTGCTTTCGCTGCAGGACTAAACTGCCACTGTGAACCTTTTTAAATATGAACACATAATTTAAAATTTCATCAGTCCTGGGTGGTTGCTGGACAGGGTGACATAAGCAGGCGACGGGCCCTCCTCCGTCTTACGGTTGGGGGTCATTCTTCTGAACTGGAGATGAGGGCATGTTAATGAGGTAGGTAAATAAGGGCAGTAAAAAAAAATCCACTAATAATGATCACACTTATGTCACTTTGATGAAACGCTGCTTCTTCCTCAGGCATGCACACAAGTCTTTGTTATTTCCCCAACAACAAATTGGAGTGTCGCGTGAATCGGCGGCCATGTATCACGTGTGTGCATGCGAGAGGAGATTGGTGGTGCCGTTAGGCGCACACAGCATCATTATTTTCATTGTGTGCTCCTCCGCTCCTGTGACTTGGCGCAGCAACAAGACACTGAGGGATGAGGGCGAGGAGGTGCAGCCAGCTGCGCCAGGACAAACACAAGGACAGCTCCACTGTCAACAGCACTGTATTAAACCAATTATTCACTATCGGGGATTGTTTTTCTGCGACAGTGAATGTTTTGTTTACTCCACTCCGAAATGTAGCAAACGGGCGTGTCATCTACAGGGAAGGAGGCAGAGATTGTAAACATGTTTTCCTTCTCCCCCCCCCTCTCTACAAGAGGATAAATAAAAAGACTGCTGTTAGAAGATTTAATTCTGAGAAGCCCCTCTCTAGGGCCCGCGCTGTGCCAAGAAGCCCATTGTGAAAAGCCTCCAATTAGCAGAGTACGCCTTCATCTCCCGACCAAAGTCACCTTGAACAATCAAATTATCTTCAAAGTTATAGAAAACAATCACTCCCAGAGTCCCAATCAATCAGCGCTTGCCCTTTAAGCTCATTCACACCCACACACTTGCGTGGAAGTCCATCTACACCTGTGTGCACATTTAAAAAGGAGAAACCAGACAGCAATAATTGATTCTGAAATGTCTTTTAATTTCTGATCACACAAGGCACAGCTGAGTTTGTTTTCACCACCATTTGGGAGATTCTAGTCGGGTTTGCAGGATTTAGAAAAGAGTTCACGCTCTCCAAACTGGCAGCCTGCTCGCTGTGTGGTGGCAGAAACACAAACAAAGTCGGTTAAACAAATTGCTCTGATCAGAGCTGCACATGATCGCTTAGAATCACGCCCTCTGTACTTAAAATGTAACCCATTAAAATGATAAATGTGACAACCGTCCTCAGCTCCAAGGACCTGCAAATTTGATTTTTTTAGGGTTGCATACATTAAAATATGTCTTCATTCCCTCAACAACAAGACACAAAGTAAACTACATGCAGAGTAGTGTGGATGAACTGTGGAAACGTGATGATGCTTTACAATCAAACCAACTTAAAACTTTAAAAGAATTGCCACAGATGAGACTTCAGAAGTTAACCATTGTGATGTGGCTCACACATTCTGAAAATATGACTGTTTTCCTCCTGAAACACAAAAACAACCATTGTGTGTGGTGTGTGGTGTGTGGTGTGTGTGTGTGTGTGTGTGTGTGTGTGTGTGTGTGTGTGTGTTCAGATTGTAGTGTTGTTTTCCGTCTAGGTCAAAGCGCCCCCAGTCTCATCAAAATCACTCCATCACTACGGATGGAAGTAAATGCCTTTTCCCTCAGACAGGACGAACAGAGGAGGCTCGTCTACACAGAAAAACATTTTCACACTGCAGGACCAATCTCCAGCATTATTGTCCTGACCAAGATAATTTGTGTTCAAACAACAAAGTCCAGGATGATGTCGTGAACCAATATCCCCAGGTCAGCGCGGTGAATTCCATCTAGCTCTCTTTGGGTGGCGTAAACTACCTCCGGGCTTTAGTATCCACACTTTTATGGTTTCAGAGGTTACAGCTGAGCATGCTGATTTTTTAAGTTGTAAAAACGCCGAGCGGATGCTGCAAAATGCCCATATCTGGTCTTCTGCCGTCAGCCCCAGATGTCCTGTAAGTAGCGCTTCTCCTCTCTCAGCCCTGCCAGCGTCTTCATCGCGTCCAGTTGGTCCACCTGCAGCTCGGTCTGGATCATCTCCATTAGAGTGTTGTTCACGTCTTTAGCCATGTTCTTAGCATCTCTGGTGAGGGAAAGAGGATGAATATATGAGATGAAGGGGCAATACAATCAATAGACATATTTTCGAGGCAGTTCTAGGTGTGCCTTAGCGCAGCGGAAAGCCCATATCTTTATAAAAAGCAGCAAGTGCTGCCAACCAGAAGAGCATCCTGCAAGGAAATTACAGTAATCTCTATGTTGCTGCTGCAGCATATTGGGGAGGATTCATCATCCCGTGGACCTAAAGTGATATTGTTTTGCCTCTGAGGAATTCACACAGTTGTGATGCTTCAAAGATAGTGATGTACTCAAAAGGTAGAGTTCATCGGCCAGGCAGTGAAGAGGAGAAACTCTAACCAACAAAAGGTGTTGTTTGTGTGAGTGTTGACGTGACGTGACATGTTATATGCCTTTGTGTGTTTTACTTGTTGTCTTTGAACTGACAGAAACACCGTTGAGACATGGAAGAAATATATACTATATGTTCTACAAACTGTACACGATGTTGCATCAGTATGAGGTCAGAAGGAGCAGGGATGTGAGGCTTCCTTGTGAATTTGTTCTGGATTATGTGAGGTAGTTATTGGCCTCCAGGTGAAGCCAGAAGCTGCACTCGGCACATCAGCAGCGTGGTCATGGCTACGTCTCGTCTCCACTGCAGCAACATCTGGACTTTGTTTTTTTCACACTTTCTCTTCACAGCAGTAATTTACCTCCGCGTGGATAGTCTGAACAATCAGCACAAATATAGATTACATTTTTGTGTCATGATTAATTACCTATATTTGTACACTAGTAAGAAGTTGTGTGAAAAGCTGCCTTGACTGTTAACACTGAAAATACAGAGAAATACTTTGTACCGTCTCATCTTTAATGTCATTCTTGGTAAATTTCTTTTTTTAACTCTGGTTTCAAACAACGATGACACTTGAGCATCAAGTCGGACAATCTTCAGTATTTCCACAGTCGGTTCCGGACTCTGCAAAACTGCATATTTTCGCTATCTACATTAAAAAAAACATGTGGATAACCTGCCTTCATATCAGACATTCATCAAATGCGTCTTTTAGGATGCATGTTTTAAATAGTGACGATCTTTCCGTTATCCTTGAGGTGCTGGAAAAATCAAATTACTTTTTTAGTTTTTTTAAATGCATCAATTAAGTTTTCCAAGTAAAGACACTCTGGGATCCGTCAAAAAGAGAGCGGCCATGATGCAAAGACAGCCGGTGCAGAAGAGAGCTGCAAGTGAGATGCTCTTCAGGCTTTCACACTCAGTGAAGTGCAGCCCGAAGATGACGCAACCATGCCAGGAAATAAGACGCAAATACAACCCGAAAGATAAAACATAATTTACACCTGAATAATCATCATCATCAGTGTCGGTCTTACCCGCAGACATAGAAGTAACCGTTCTGTTTGAGCAGGATGTCGGTGACGTGTCGGCTGCTGAGAAGCAGGTTGTGTTGCACATATCTGGGTTGTGGTGCTGCTGAGGTGGTGGCCTCCACCTCCTCCACCTGCTTCTCCTCCTCCAGCTCATCTCTGGAGAAACACACCTTGAGTTGGCTCAGTGTACCGCTGGCCACAAAGCCCTCCAGCTCCTCCCTGGAACAAGCAGAAGGTTTGTGGAGACATATCGAAAAATGTGAGGCCATTGTCAATTACATTTCCGACAAGGTTTTTTAGTCCTCTGTACAGGCTGTTTCTGATTTTTGATTTTTTTTTTAAGGCTTTTCAAAGTGAGAATCACTTGAGCCACAATGTAATTACCAAGGTTGAGAGAAGAATGAGTATAGCTTTATGGGGAAAGAAATACAAATACATTTTCTATTGTGACCTTGAACTGAATGGATAAACTGGTGCCTAAAAAAGTCACGTATTCAACCATTTATCCTTTCAAACGCCTTCCAATAGCTCCAACCACATCACAAGACACATTGTATATAATAACTCCCAGAACATTTCCAGAAAAAAAAGAAGAAAAAAAATGTTGAGCTTGATAAAACAACACTGATGGGCGAAAGGTCCGAGCGCAACTGTGCCAAAAAACCAATTTATCTTGTTTAACGAGTAAGGTGAAAGAAAATATGGATTCAAACAAGCCGAGTAACTGTTATAAGCCTCTTTATTTATTTTGATGTTATGCTCCCAAGTCTTGCACCCTATCGGTGGTCTGCTTGCCAACTTCTCTTCTTCTGCCTCAGTGTTTTTACAGAGCCAGGGGTGTTATTGGAAGGGAAGGGAGGATGAAGGTGGTGAGGGAGTAAGGTTTACTGGGGCTCAGAGCATCTTGTTTAAAGTTAAGCAGCCGGAATGAGCAGAAACACACACACACACTCTGAGATCATGGGTGAACGTCTGAAGCGACGAGGCCTGTGATTTGCAGCAACCCCTCGACTAAAAAAAGATCTTCTTGATAACACACAGACAATGCGATGTTGATACCCAGAGGACCGTCTATGTGAAACATCGAGAAGTGATGCTCTTCCTTAAGATGCTCAAATCTAACCTTTGATTCAAGATGGAGTCATTAAAATAAATGTCATTGCTCTCTATATGTGTGTGTGTGTGTGTGTGTGTGTGTGTGTGTGTGTGTGTGTATATATATTTTTGTTTACATTTCATTACTGGTGGAAACTCTCAGCTGAAAACCTTTCAGCTAAACTAATTCACGGGGAGACTTAATGAAAAAGTGGTCCCATTTGTCCTGACAATGCACACATTAGTAATGAGTGCATCTGTATCAGAGTAGTTTTTTTTTAGAAATATATACAAGCACTATGTCGGACAAATAACCAATACCGATATCGGTCCATCTCTAATTTTGAGGGATTTTAAGTTTCATGTCAGATTAATATCGTCATTTGTAATTGAAAAACATTCTTCTTGTCAGTCATGAAAACAAAAAACAATAGATCCTAAAAATTAAATGATGACCAAAATGCGCAACTAAAAAGTCAGTTTGAACAAGCGCGCAACAACATGAAGAACAAGGACACGGATGACAGCGTCTTGTTTGTTTGATGTCTTCATATTAGTAATCATAGAGGACGTGAGAAGAACAAAACAGTCGGGGGTTTGTGAAAATGTAACATATCTGAAGACCCTCTGTTTTATGTTTTATGTATCGTTGTCTGTGTGTTAAAGTATTTATTGTGTCTTTTGTATCACACCTACACAGGATTTACACTTGAACATCAGCCAAGAGGGTTATTCTGTGCACTGTCCCTTTAAGTGGTATGAATAAATAAATACATAAATCCCAGCCAGTGAACCAAGCACGCTTTGCAGTTATATTTCTCCTACAGCATAAAACTTGCCACGAAGAGGCTGTGAAATTGGACGGTACAGCAGAGTGGAAAAGGGAGAACAAGTTTGATGTGACAAGCCGGCAGATCGGCATCAACCCCACACCGGGACATTAAGTGCTGCAGCTGATTGAGGAGCATCGCAAGCCTTGTTTGTCGTTTATTTTGCGGAAAAAATTCTGAACAGAAAGTTGGTCACATCCTGTATTGACATTTTAAAATATTAACAAGCCTAAAAAGCCAAGTATGCTAGTTCAAATTTAAACCGCTACTTATGACTGAACACTTCTTTAAAAAATTATAAAATGGGAAGTCCCCCAAAAAAGAAAACGATGCTAAGCAGGGTTCTCCATTCCCAGGCATCACAATGCATTTACTTTTAGTGAAATCCAACAGCGATGAATCTGCAGGCAATCCAACTGCATGTGTGGTGTTCTTATTCCGCTAACCTATTTAAATTGACGACAACTCTTCACGGGTGGCTCATAAAACTAAGACTAATCGCTTTGGTCAACAGTGTGGGGGCGTTCATCAGAGAAGCCCACACTGTGAGTACACCAGCGCCTGCCCGTGAGCCGGGGTATTACTTTGGGATAGAGGAAGCAAAGGGGAACAAACAACACCCTCTGTGATCTACTCTGGTGTGATTAGTGATGCTCATCCATCCCAACCATTTCATCCTGAAGAAGAACTCGCTCACTGCACTGAGTCCATGCGTGCGGCTGATTCTAGCATGAGCCATTCAATTAGTTTGTAGTCAAGAGAAAGTAAAGCCTAAACAAATGACCAGAGCGATGGTGTACTCACAGGCTGATGATTTAATCTGGAAACGATGCCGATGAGAGCACAGAGTGAACCGAGTCGGTGAAGTCGTGGGCCGTACAAAGAAAAGAAAAGCTTCCTAAAATGCTAAACAGAGCCGAGGTGAAGAACGTGTGGCCTTGACTGATCTTGCTCTGCGTGTCCGTTTCCTTTCCATACATCATATAATCAGGCCTGTGTCATTTACTACATAATCCCATGATTACGATTATTTGAACTTTGATTCCAGGCTCAAGGGAATTTAAAGCCAACGTTACAAATTCAGCCGCAATTAGGAAGTGAATCGGCTATTTAATCACGCGCTGAGGAAATAAAGTGTCTCCCGGAGCACAAAAAGAAAAGAGAAAAAAAAAGAGAGCTTGGCTTAAAAATCGACAAAAATAATTCAATAAATCAGAAGTCGCAATTATTTTTCAATGACAATTAATCGTCTATTAAAGAATTATGACAGTGACAGCCCTGCTTATAACACATCCTTGTGCCAAGTGTCCACAAAGTGGACAAAGAACAAACGTTGTGAATGCAGACAGCTTCAATACATTTCAATATGTAATATTCAGTTTCAAGGTGAAGAGGGATGTGGGTATTGAGTACAGTACATCTGACTCACAAAAGGTTAAACAGCGTATGTATAGGATACGTCAATAAACGGGTGTACACTATGAATAACCAGAGAACTGAAATAACAAACACAGCTCACCTGAAAAGGTAGTCCACGTCTCTGTGGCGACAGCCGAAGAACAGCCAGGTCTCGCCAAATACGGCCTCAGGCTTTTCTCTTCTCTGCTGCTCTCTGAAAGTCAAATATCAAACGTTACCAATCAACACCAACAGCGGACCAGGCCAGATGGAGGAGAGGGAGTCCTTCCTCGCAGCAGAGGTTAAAAGAGAGTAGTGACACCATTAAGCGGCGTCCGCAACGATACCGAGTGCCAACAATTGCCTGTTGGCCGAAAACGACGGTGCCCGCTGCAGCGAGGACATCACATGTATTATTAAACTGCAGTCAAACAGAAGGATAGAATCCATCACGATAAACAGCGACTGAGAATGGGGCGGGGTGTTTCGCGGACGCTCCTAAGTGTCTGCGTCCAACTTTGCTCGACTGTGAAAAAGAACGGATTCCCCTTGTGGTTCGGGTGTTTTGGCGAAGCTCCCAGAATCCTTTGGCTGCACAAAGCGGCTCTGAAGACGCCGGTCGGTATCTGTGGCGCACACCTGCTGCAAAGGTGACGGCTCACTCCCAGATAGCAATTGACCCCCGACCTTTCATGATGCCATCAGTTAGGTGACTCTCCAAAGAGCCCGGCATTATCTGTTAACCCCTGTCTGGAGGGAGGACGGGGGAGTGTGTGTGTGGGGGGGGGGGTTGGGTGAGAGAAGAGAGGCGGGTCTTGAGGTGAGCGACCACGACGAGGCGCTGAGGAACACCACAGAGAGGCATTGAGACGGGGCCCTTTGTGCTGGGCTGCTGCACGATGAGGATAAGGTGCCGCTTCCCCTACACAGCACACCTCGCTATTCACCAACAGACGGAATCATGCTTTGTGCTTTCTAGCGGTCACAAAAATAAAAATGGCAGCCAACTTTTATCCTTGTTGGAGCTCTATGAAAAGAAAGAGTGAACACTACTTTATATCCGAAATGCTGAAAGTCCATACCGATCAGATTGAGAAACAGAAACCATTTATTTATTGTTGTTTTTATCAAATGAGTGGACACAAGACTTCTCTCGAGTCACTGAAACTAAAAAAACTAAATCCCTTTATCCTAAACTCATCTTTAAAGGTAATTACGGAAGCGACTCAAATAAAGTGGAATTATTGTGTTTAATTTGGGAGAAATTACCAAACAAGTTTCCTTTCACACTAGCGTATCTTGAAGGTAAGGTCAAGGTGTCTTGACCAAATGCCTTTAAAAAATGAAGATTTGTGGGAGAAAATAAACTGGAATGAGGCAGAGCCAGAAACCGCTGGTGGATGTCAATAGGCAGGTGGAGAACAGCTGTGGATGACCTGTGCTCCACTCAGAGGGTTTAAGTAAGCAACCCAACTTGGATAATACAAATGTTAGTTTGACATTTTATAGACTAAAGTATCTATTAAATATTAAATATATAGATTTGTATAAAGCTGCAACTAACCATCGATTATGGAGGTTTAGTAAAGAACGTCAATGCAAAAGTCAGATTTAAAATACAAAAATCTTCCTCCTGTTGACCGGTTAATAAAAACTCTTTGCAGTGTGTTGGAACTTGTGGCCCGTGACTGTGGCCCAGTAACGGAGCCGTCTGGATGACTTGATCCAAACGCTCGGATCCCATCCATTAGCATCCCGGACGAGGTTCTTCTGATCTGCAAACAGCCTCAAGTAAACTCATTTTGGTGGGCTCGTCCCTCCCCTCTCCCGCCTGCCCTGCAGGGATCAATACCAATATGAAAAACCTGGATTCCATTCTGAGTAGACCACACCAGCGCCTTTCTGGGAATACAAATCACATCACATACCCACACTATAGCCACCTGCAATGCAATCCCAGGGGGAGGCAGAATCTACAGAGCACTCCCTTTGGGGTCGAAATCAGAGGCGATTGTCTTTCAGCGCCATTCAAATGATCAGCGGGAGAAGGAGACTGCAAGCAAGGCTGGGTGTGAAATTTGGTAAACATCCCAATTATCGCACATCTTTCATTCGTTTCAATTGCAGATCTGAGCTGCCGAGTAGCTTTTTAGGCATGAAAATTCAACTAGAAAAAAACTAAAAGAAAATAAATAGAACAACAGCTTGAGGCTTAATCACTGATATTGCGTTGCAGAATTACAACCACGCACATTCAACGAGCTGAATTTAGAATGTTTTCACAAAGTCGTAAAGTACAATGCTGAGGAGCAAGATGCTGCAGCCTAATTGGAATCAGCTGTCTGGTTAGACAGATAAATGGGAGCTCAATATGTGTTCACACAAACTTTATTAAAGTTGTCTTAATGATAGTGCCAAGTACGCCCGCTGGCAACAATAAATATGAAATGGTACAAACTGATTTTTTTTCCAAAAGAAAAGCTTGTTAGAGCTATTAAAGAGATTAAGGCTAACCACTCAGTTAAAATACAATATTTGTTTAACTGTCACGGCTCCCAGCTAAAAAGAGGACCACTGAAAATCACATTCTCCATAGAATCCTTCCAAAAGCAATCAATACCAGACTACTGGGGGGCACGGGGGGGCGTCTTATTAAAATCTCCTGTGGGACCACCAAGCACGCCTCTGACCTTTAGAGATGCTTCTTGTACTTGTTAACTGCGCTGCAAATTTATTTTGAAAACAGCATCGATTAGCAGTGGGGTGGGAGGACGGGGTGGGGAGATCGAAGCGTCTCCATGTTGTTGTGTTGCTTTTCGAGCCTCGGGGTAGGTACGGCGTCCCGTTGACAAACACTTCGCAGCGTCAGCCGCCAAGGCTTTGTTTGGAATCTCAAGTTCTTCTGTACAGCGCTGCCCACCATGACGGCTTTCTAGAACCCTCCAGCAAAGTACTCAGCTGGCAAGCGAGAAGATGAGAGACACAGAGAGGGAGAAACGACGGAGGAGGCATCCAACCCGGTTCACATGAGATTATACTCTGACACAAAACTCTTGAAAAGGAAAAAATATTTTTTGTATTTACAATAAACACTGAAATCTGCACTGAAGCAAGGGGTTGCAGTTAATTAATCAAGATATGAGCAGCAGACAGGTCTGCAAAAACAAAATATGAACGAATGTTTTTTGATATCTTAAAGAGCAATGTTTGGGCACCGCAGTGAGGTGTAAAGTAAGACTGATATGCTCATATTACTTCCTCACACCAGAGTACGGTCTCGTTGGCTCAAGAAAAGAAGTGTGTCTGCGAGCTTTGTGATGGTAAGTCCAAAAAAAAGAAAAAGTGGGCCATCTTCAGTGCTCCTGCATCCCAAAGGCACAACCACCTCTCAACCCACGTGAGCCCTCATCCTCCCTGGGACCTGCTGCAGAAAGTTCCACCACTGCGTCGTCTCTCAGAGCAATCGCCCTCCGATGCCACCCGCCACAATAAAGCAGACGTCCAGGGAATTGAGAGACAATTGGAGTTGACTGGGGCATAACCCCATTTATACAAAGCCACCCAAGAGCTAGACATGCCAATCCGACTACACTGCTACTCCGCTTTCTAAAACGTTGCGGATGTTTCCGCTTCAGTCACACTATCCGACATCATCTTGCCATCAATTCAGAACCTCCGAAAATTAAACAAAATTTCACGTTTTCTCCCAAATGATAGAATCTTTCGAGGATTTACGGTTTAAGAAGCTGGAAAGACGTACGGCACACTCGGGTAACAGTCAATATCCCCACACAAGCTCATCAGCAATTACAAGCAATGATTTACTCCAACAACGTAGCCACCACCAACTGGGCTTTTTATTTCAAAATCAATAACGCTCCATCTGATGCTTTGACTCCTGGCTCTTCATTACAGGCCGTGTCATAAAACTTGTGCATCTGAGAGGGCTTAATTTATTCCTGTTGAGACGAGTGATGCATCAGAAATAATCCCCTACGTGATCACGGCCTTGGCCGCCAGATTTATAATGCCTTATGAGATTGAAATGGCTTGGATGTGTTTTGGCTTGGAGTGGAGTCTCATTTAATTGCCTCAGCAGATTACTCAAAATCATGCATAGATGATGTGCACTTAACACCATTAAAACACTGTGGATATTAATTACTGGTTGCAGAATTTTAGCTGGAATAATCTGCAT
Source organism: Liparis tanakae (assembly GCA_036178185.1). Lineage (NCBI taxonomy): Eukaryota > Metazoa > Chordata > Actinopteri > Perciformes > Liparidae > Liparis > Liparis tanakae. Next base: position 10,934,922 of record CM070096.1, on the reverse strand, counting down.
GCTGCTGATGCTTGACATGAACATTTAGCTGACCTACTTCAGCAGCTCATCTTGTAACATGTCTAACATTGGCAGGATCAAGTAGGTTACCACATGCCTGTGACGGAGACATTTGCAAAACGGGGACATCTCAAACCCACCAAGTCTGTCTGACTTGATACAAATGTCACTTGTAACGATAAAAGAAAGGATTTTAGTGAGTTGGAACTTTTGCATTACCTTTGCTGGAGGAAGCCAATGAAGGGGGCAACTCCCGTCCCCGGTCCGACCATTATGAAGGGCGCCAACGGGTCAGCGGGAGGCCGGAAGGAGCAGTTGGGTCTCAAACTCACATGGATCTACAGTCGCGGGTCATTAAGAAGCATTTAAAATAATGAGAGTAATTACAACTAAGCTGAGAAGCCACTGTGGGCCGACCAATCTATTAATTGATCTACTTAATATTCTGAGACATACTAATAGGAAAAACTCATGAGCTCCATGGAATCCATAGAAAGGATTTACTTGCTTTAATTATAATTATTCACACACACACACTCACACACCTGGAATTCACCAGTTTCATGGGATAATTCAGCAGTTTCATGGGGGACAGTGCATGTTTTTCTTCCACTCTACTCAATAACCTCTTGAGCTGTAATATTTGAAGGAGAACGGACAGTCAAGCTCTCTTGGCATCTTTGTTTTAACCAAACTCAAGAAGAAGAAGAGACGTCAAAATATGGTGGGGCAGGATTTTAACCTAGCCAGGAGGGCTATATACTCTTCTCCCTATGATTGCGGTACTAGTACAGCACCTGGACACTTGTTCCTGCAAAGAGCACTTATCGGCCATGGCCAAGAAATATATCAGCCAAGACCAAGAGTTCACAGATTTACACAATCCAGTTTCAGCTCTGCAGCTTCCAGTGTACTCATTACCTTTGGCAGAGCAGGGCTGCTGGAGGATTCATCCTTCTCAGGGAAAACCAGCACAGGATTGATGAGGTCAAACAACCAACCGGTACACAAGCCTCGCCTCCCCGCAGGCCTCCCAGAGCATGCTGGGAACTCCACCACGTTGAAGACGAAATGCAGCTTTCCTGGGTGCCTAAGACAGGAGCTATAGAGATGGGACCACATAGAGATTTAGATGGAGGGCGACAGCGACAGAAGGAAGCAATAACGTGTGAGCAAGGCATGCGGATAGTGACAAGCAAGGGCGATACGCAGAGAAGAAGTAAACAACAGAGAGACATACATAAAAAAGTGTGGGCAGACCAGAAAGGGAGCGGCGTTACGAGGGAGGATACATTCTCTGGCATAGACAACAATGCTCCTACAAAAGGACTCACAGCTTTCAAAAGATATAATAAAAGAAGCTGATCAAAGTAACAAGGATGCATCCTGATGTGTCGATTACAAATATGGACATGAGTTAAATCATGTTGGACACCTGTGGTTTCTCTGATGTAGAAAATATCAGTCATGTTCTTTTCGATGGAATTTTTAACATAATGTTATTGAACAGCTTTTTTTAAAATCCAATTTAAACTTCAAATGCATTTGTACTGCTGCTACACACAATTTATACAAATTAATTTTGGGTAAATGGTGCGATGCATTAACCATAGCCCATACTAATAATCTCTCGCTCTCTCTCTCCCTCTTGCTTCATCCTCGGCTAAAGAAATACTGGGAAAAAAACTTCCTGTCTCTCCTGCTTCAATAAAAACGCCTCTCCCTCCTCTCAGTTCCAATCTTAACTGCCAGCTGAACATCTCTCACACGCTCTCATCCTTTCCTCTCCAGCTCCTGTGGACCACTGGAGACCTCTATTGACCACAGCATCAATAATGCAGGCTTCTAATGTCTCTCCCACATCTGATAAACTACAGCCACCATCTCTTCTGTCTGTTCCGCATCTTTCCACACGCACACGACACCGCTACGGGACTAATGAGGAGCACAGACATTTTGACATTACATTGTTGTTCCACGTGAGCTTTGAAGAAAAACTAATGAGTACGAGCTACATTTACAGTCCATTCATTTTTTAGCACATTTCACCCCAGAATTAAACAAAAGCAAATATAACATGGACTACAATGTTTACAGTCTGACAGACTTGAGACGGATGGACAACCAAATTATTGATTAATTGATCAAACGAATATTACAACAACATAAAAATGTCTCACTTCATAAAATTAAGGAAGCTTCTATTTGATGCGATAATAAACTTTGTCAAATATCACAGAATTTGTAAGCTCAGTTTACCACTGAAGGGGGTGCATAAGAGCAGATCTCACGTGGACAACAATGCACACACACACACACACACACACACACACACACACACACACACCACCCACACAAACACACACACACACACACACACAAATATGAAACTGCCTCTTTTTATCCAACACAACTATAAACAAATCATGTCCCCATTCATCTTCTTGGTACAGTATAATACATCCTCTGCAAGTCGTAAATAATACATCTAGTTCACTGTGTTCAATTCTTTGTGCATTGTCTGGTTTTTCTGATGTTTTTGTAATAAATGCTATGTGATTTATTAGATATATTCTTTCCATCTTCTTCAGCATAAATAATGCAATCCAGTGTGTCAGTGTATTTTAAAATATCTAAACAAATGAGCGGAGCGGCGCTCATATTTCTGTTACGTAAATGATAAGAGTTCAATCCTCAAATAAATGAATCAATTATTCCCTGAGCATGCCATAATAGAAACATCATTACAAAGACATAGAAAATGAGACTTTTTAAAGAATAACCAAAGTTTCATGGATTCTTTAACTCTAAAATGAGGCACATGTTATAATTCACACAGGCGCTCTCTCCATGCACTATCTATGTATTTGTACCATTTCTTAATGTGTACCTAACGTGCAGCTGGAAGACAGACAGTAAAATGTGGAAGCCTCCACCATGTGGTGCGAATAAGAAACAGACGTGCACTTCACATCCTGAAAATGCGTTGCTATCGAAGCAGTGAAACATGCAGCATCCCTTCCTGTGTTGCTGTCACCTTACCTGGCTGCTGAATAAGGCCTGGGTTGCAGTTTCGGCAAATGCTCTGAAAGGCAAGCAAAACTGTCAATCATCCAGCTGTACCGCTTTTGATTTAGTTACACACAGACACTCACGACAGAGCGCAGACAAAATGAGTGAAAGTCATCTCGGCCCATTGAGACGTCCCACCTACCAATCTATCCACAGAACCCCCTCCCCTCCTCCTCCTCCTCCTCCTCCTCCCTCCCAAGTCGCAGTCTTGTTTCTGGGACACAATTTTATATTTATGAAATTACAAACTCAGGGTTATGGAATCCCACGTGTCCAGATGTGGAGCCAGTAGGAAACAGATTGCTTGTGCAGACCTGATTCCAATGCCAGGCATGAAGGTGCCCTCTTTGCAGTACGCAGGGTGCCTTGAAATCAGGATTATGTGTCAGAGAAATCAGGAAAACTTTTAGGAGTGAACTTTTCCCCGAGATCTGACATACGCTCTGCTCTGACCACTGCCGACCGTGAGACGTGGGCAAAAAGAGTTACGGAGACTTGCGTGGTGTGCTTTCCATGTACTTTCCTACACTTCATTTGCATCTCCAAAGAAGACTTTGGAAAAGTAAAGCCGCACCATATGAATCAGCTTCGGCCTTACAATAACACATTTTCTGCTAAATTGCTTGGGAAAGACAAACAGCTGGACTGCATCTGCTCTCGCCTCCTCTCCGGGATCTCTCTGCCATCTAAACAGCTCAGGGTGTTGGCGAGACAGCTCCACAATTTGACGTCCATTTCATCTCTTTGAGCCAGAGGTTTTTCCTTTCTATTTTTTTATGATGATACATGAAACACTTTTTCAAAAAGCACCGGCCTTGCCGAAACAGCAGCCTTCTATGAAACATTAATCCAGATTATTTTAGATACAAAAAAAAAAAACAGGCTCAAGGATTAACACTTCATTTGTATAGAGCATGCTGGGATAATGACAAATGGACTACATTAAAACTGCATTCCTCTAAGATGATACAGTATGAATATGGGACAGAAAAACATTTTGTTTATAATGTATCTATATAAGAAAGACCTTTGAGTACCCAGAAGAGTTTTGTGGTTTTAAAAAAAAAGCTGATTTGTTCACAGGGCCATCTCAACGATTCTTTAGGATGGAGTTCATATATAAAACATTTAAGTTAGCCAGCTGCTTTGAGAAAGCCTCAGAGGCGAAGAAAAAGGCCTTTATCAGGATATTCCTTTGCACAGAAATATAACATTGTATATACATACTTTTATATTTTTTTAATGTTTTTACAAAGACGCCTCATTATATTTCTTTTTTAATATTTCTTCTTGATATATTGCAGCAGCTCATAATCCCATATGGGATCGACCAAATGTTTGGCATGATATAAAACTAGGGGGATTTTTTTCTGGAAAAGAAGTGTAAATGTTTAAACTTACTAAAACTACACACTGCGGCTCCACGCATTGAGAACCCACTGGCAGACATCGGTGAAAGATGCCCTTCGCATGCGGCCAGTTTTGGTGAAGGATTTCTCGCCACTGGTCATCCACGTCTCCCACTCACTGCGCATTGCCACTTTAAATGCACGGTTCACACTGATGTCCAGTGGTTGCAAATACTTGGTGGTGCCCCCAGGAATCACAGCTGGAATTGAGTTTGTCCTCTTGATGGCAGCTTTTACAGAATCTGTAATATGGGCCCTCATGCTGTCCATCACGAGCAGTGCTTTTTTTTGATGGAAAAAAAAAAATCCCCCCGGATGCTTGCCATAGCACTCCGTAAGCCATTCCTTCATTATGCTTTCTTCCATCCAGCCTTTCACCACAATTTCTTTTGGGATTTCTTCCTTTGGCATTGTCAGCCGCTTAAAAATCACCATGGGTGGAAGCTTTAGTCTGGATGCTGTGCAGCTCAGAACACAGGTGAAGTGCGTCCTCTCGTGACCCGTGGTTTTTATAGTGATGGACGAGTCACCTTTCTTATTAACAGTCCGGGTGAGAGGCATGTCATAGTCAAAGGTACTTCATCCATGTTTATAATTTCATTTGGCCCGATGGAATGCTCCGCTATCTTTGTTTGGGTGAAAGTACGGAAGAGAGCGAGTTTTTCCTCGTAGTCGGGAGGGAGCTGCTGACACAGCGTCGTGCGCGCCCGGACCGACAGGCCTTTTCGTTTCATAAATCTGAAACACCACGATGGCCCACCTCTGAAATCTTGGATTTTCATGTCGGTGGCTATTTCTTTAGCCTTCAGCCTCCAGTCTTCAAGACAGTTTTCAAGCTCCGGCCACCTGCTGTGATTACCTCTGAAAGCTTTCGTCGTCTTTTTGCACCGAGTCAGTTCCTCACGCTGTTGTCTCCACCGTCTCACCATCGACTCATTTATCCCAAAATGACGTGCAGCAGCTCGATTTCCGTTTTCAATCGCCAGATGGATTGCCTTTAACTTAAAAGCGGCATCGTATGCTTTTCTTCGAGTATCCATGTTGAGGGTGAGTATAAATGACTGATTTACAAGACTGTAAATAACTGTGAAAGTGAGAATTATGTATCGCACAATTTCATTGGACCTCTGTGAATACTCATCAATTTTATTGGTCTGTTCTTCGCGCCATGAAAAAAACATGTATTAGCCGCACTGTATTATACGCCGCAGTGTTCAAACGGCGGGAAAAAAGTAGCGGCTTATAGTCCGGAATTTACGGTATATCGTTTTGTGGCTGCAGATACAATTTGGAAAGTTGTTGGTATTAAAGCATTAAGAAGAATTCTCCTTGTGAACATTGTATTTGTCTTTTTATAATAGTCTACAAATGCTAATTCAGAGTTACTTCTGAGAAAAAGGCCAAGATGCTCATGGGTTTCCAAAACGAGATGTTTTCCCTGGTATTTCATGATGTCTTATATACAAGTAAAGTGGGAATGTATGTGGCATGTAGTACATTCACTGTGACTGGGAAACTTTAAATGTCAAGGTTTTATATTGAGGAGGAACTGTCCTTTTGGGATCCAGACACATTCAATTTACTTTCTTCCACAGGTCACAATAAAGCTAAAGAAAAATAAAACTGCACCCTGGTAAAATGTTATTTGAGCCCTAGTGCAGTAAAGTAAATTGAAAAAGATGCTCATGGACAGCATTCAGATCCCTGTCGCAATGACCCCAAAGTTTTCATCTGACACACAATGTGAACAAAGGAGCATATAACAAGAGGGCCAACGCTGGGAAGCAGGTATCGTTCTCAGGTTATAGCTAGCCTGCAATTGGTCAAAGACATCTGGGCTTCGATGCATCTCTCCTCATTACTTAGAGTTAGTGTATAACAGCATGAACTCCGATCAGCAAATACCTCCCATTCGGTCAGAGTAATGAACCAGAAATAGTGCAAAAATGCAGCAGTGTGCTTTACGAGTGACACACCGAGTCAGAGTTGAACATTAAGTGATGATCAAACTGATGCAAACTGAGCCGGTGTATTTGCACCCTTGCAAAGCTCACTGGCTCACCCTGTGCTCCAGATAACAGCTGTTGCCCTGAAGGCTACATTTTTCACGAGGGCACGATCAGCGCGATTCCCAATTTCTGCATCAGTTCACCACTGAAAAAGGTGCTGTGGTTGGCAAATATAGGACAAAAATAACTGACATTGGGGAAGGCCAGGAGCTGTGACACAGCTGTTTTAGAGGAGAACTCAACTTGTATGTAAAGCTGTAGCCAACTAATTTCACTGTCTGGTAAGTTTCAGTCAAAGCTTATTAGATCTATACTGAATGACCCTCCAACTATCTTAATGAGCTGGGAGAACGGACAAGTCTTCTACCAACAGTTGGCTCAAAGAAAGGATGGAAACAGAAAAGAAAAATAATTATGAGTAAACTGAGAAAATATCCCTCGATCTGCAGCTTTAATATTGTCATTATATTCACAGGAAATGTGACACAAAAATCATATTGGAGCTACATGAATTTAAAATGAGACAAGGAAACGAGATGAACCTTTGGGGAGCCCTGAGATATACACGCTGTGACCATTCTGTATAATTAAATGCCCTCACAAAATCAGTCTCTACTGGGCTCATAAATCTTGCTTTACTGGGGCTACAGGGACCCCTACTGGATGAAAATGGTCCAGCAGGACAAATCTACATAACTGTGTAAGAGATAAATTAATATTTCTGGGGAAATTATTCCATTAATATTTTGTACAGGTGCAGTCCTGATCCCAATCTTATGTCAATCATTTTAATTCCCTATTTGCTTCAGGTGACATGAAAGCCTGCCTGGATAAATAAACATGAATGTTTTCTGATAATAATTTTATAAAACAAAAACGTTCGGTCCAGAGGGTTCAAAACATTAGTATGATTAATAAATTGCTATGCTGAGCAAGAGCAGTGTGTGTGTGATCCTCTTTTCTCAACAAAGAAAACTGAAAAACTTTTTTAAACGTGCCAAAAATGTGCACTGTTCTTCTCATCAATCTCTGGATTAATGTTATGCATAAAATGTAACCATTAACTAGGCGACATGAATATAAGAAGGGGAATGTAAATACACTAAACTTATATTTAAATCAGATGTTGCACTAGGTGGTTCTCACATTATGTAATATGCTATACCCCATAACTCCAATTATCATGGACCCTGAGAAACTTCTGGCCTCCCGACTCCCTAACAGATGCATAACAGCGGGCACTCTGACCTATGAGGAGGCTGAGCGGAGGCGAGCAGGATGGGAAGGCTGCGAGAAGCTCCGAGACGCTGAGGCCGGAGTCTCTCACGTACAGGTTGTAGTCCGCGCTGCCTTGTCTGCTGCAGAGCTCCTGCAGTCTCCTCTTCTGCACGCCGTCCGCCGTATGCTCCACCAGCGCTCGCACAAACGCCTGGCAGAGACGGGGGTCAGATGTTAGGTCACTTGAAGTTCCTCTGCACCTTTGTCAACAGCAATGGTCATGATTATCTTAAATGCCTCTTAAAGATTCAAAGCCACATTCCACACAGCTTATATAGAGTCCAAGTCTTCGTTACTTTTCTAAGTACATAAAGACTGGAGAGTTAGATCTGGATATCAGCCCAGTTATGGAATACAGCCATTTTAGTATTAAAAAAGCACTTTCTAACCCCATAAAGTTGCCATTAAGTTTATCAATGCATGTGAAGCTACTGAGGCAATTTAATCCTTAGATAAATTCATCAAAATTAATTAATGCATTCAAGTACTTGTATTAAATTTGCAGAAGACAAGCTGTTGTTTAACTGGCATTTCATCAGTTATTGTTCATCTTTTCGGAGGCTGTGATGCAATTTACAGGATTAAAAAGGATAATAAATCAATATTAAAACACTCCAAACTTCTTTTGGAGTGATTTTACTTTATTCCGCAACAATTAACGACTCTCATACAGTAATCACATTATGCGTATATGTAATCCTTACTGCTCTGTCAAATGTCGTGATTCTTTATAGTTTATGAGAGCTTGTACGGAGAGATTTGTGGCACAGACCTGGATTCATTATTATCCTCATCTTCCAATTCATATTTTAAATGACAGCATTAAAGCACTATTTGAATCGTGTCAGTATCCGATGGTCTGAATGCTTCAGTAATAACATTCAGGTTCATCTCAGTAGAAATGCCATTCAAAGTCCTCCCACTAATATCTTTCTCCATTTGATGCCGTTGTTAATATTATTTGGAATTGTACTCACCAAGAAGCTGTGGTGCTAATCTTTAACTATTAAAAATAATATATATATATACATATACAGACACCTTACAGGTGCTGTATCTGCTTCAGCAAAACCGATTAACTGCTTGAATTACACCGACAGGCGTAAAATAAAACTCTTACAGCCTTGTAAGTCTCGAGATGGTCATTTAACCTGAAACTAAAAATAGTCTGTGCACGTGTCTTATTTACAGCAGGGGATTAAACTGATGGTAGCGGCTACAATAAAGATTCTACTCTATCTTTCTGAAACATTATCAATTTGATTTGCTAGGTTGAGACGCTTCTATGATAAAAAAGGAAAAAAAGGAAATCAGGGCAGAAATCAGGAGCAATGTTTCCCTAATGTCTCTCAATTTACCAAACTGACCAAGCGATATCATATTGCACGTCATATCTTTTTAGGTTTGATAACTAAATAAAACATGTTCCTTTTTTTCAGCGTAGTATGCAATGTGGCATCATATAAGCAATATTGTGCGTGCTGTGTTGTTTTGTGCTTTAATCACGGACAGCTGCGTCAGTCTGCTGATGCAGCTCTTGCCAGAGGGAAATTTAATTTTGTTAAGACGATCATTTTTTTATTAATGCATTTAACTTCCACAGTAAAAATCTGGACGGAAGTGTAAATAACTTGAGAGATGGAAATCGGAAAAGGAGTAAAGAAAAGAAGCAAGTTATCTGCCGTCACTGCAGTAATAGTATTTCTAAGAATGTTGCCAATGTCAGCAATAAAGTGAAACTCAAGCACGCCCCATCAGCTGCCGGAAATTAGGCCCTGCCAAAGCTCAAGTCTGAGGCCATTTGACATTTCCACACACCGACTCTGTTTTATCTCAATTGGCACAGAGGAGCAGGCCAGTTTGTCATCGTTGCAGTTTAGGCCCGACACTTTCAATTCAATCTGGTCGGAGCTGTTCATACCAAACTATGGGTCCCTTTGCAATTCGTCTGAGCCCAGACCCTGTCCTGTACCAGACCCTGTCCTGTACCAGACCCTGTCTTGGCAGGGTCCCCATATGCCTGTTCAGTAAGTAAATCAACTTAAAATATGTGAATAAATAAATAATAAAAGAGCAACATTCACGTCAACATATAATCACTCTTCTTCGTAACATACAATACTTTTCTCCAAGCTTGCACAACAGATATAAAACAATTGCTCTAGCTTGATAGAAAAACAAACATCAACTTATTATGCTGATATCCAGTGTTTCAATGCAATTTTAAAAAGTAAGTAGCTTGGTCATAATGTCCAGACTTGCATTATTACCTTCTTAGGCACACTTCTGATCTCCAGACACCGCGTGAGCAGGTACAACAGGGACATGTTATGGGACATGTAGGATGGCACCTGGGCACCTGTTACCAGGAAGAAGAGAACATATGGAAATGACCGGAGATGGGACGGTCACAAACAAAAGAATCTTTTGGAAATTGCAGGCTTTTTATTGTGTTGTCTGTCAGGTCTGTGGAACAGTGGGAATCCCAATGCTATGTTACAATGTTATTTTCATTGGATGCATGTTTAAATCAACTGACAGACACACCTTACCTTTTTTCTTGGTGTCTTTAAGAAGAGAAATGTGTACTTGGTGGTTCCTCTGGTCTTGAAGGCCCAATCGGTAGAGCACGTCCTTCACCTCAGTGGCTTCGTTTGGGCAGAACACATCAAACGAATCCCCTGGATGATAGGTCACCGTCGGGTGAGCCTAGGAATCAATAAAAAAAGATCCGTCTTCAATCGAAACTGCAATAAAAATGTTTTTTGCAGGTTTAAAAGATATACAAATGTACATTATTCTGTCAAACATACAGACATGTCCAGCTCCAAGAGAACAGCCACCTTGACTGAATCCCCTCTGGTCAGCTGAACTGCCCTGGATATGGGAGCCATGTGGAGCTCTTTGTTCAACAAGCCAACAATCTGAAAGAGAATGTTTTTTAAGACGAAGGCCGAGATGTGGAACAAATGCAGATGTTTTTTCTTTTAAGCAGCATCCTTCCTCACCTGTTCCACTGAGTCTACCTCCTGAAGAGAGACATCAAGGTAGGCAGGAGGAAGAGCAGGAACATTAAGAGGCGACTGCGACAGCGGCGGGAGGGAGTATGTCAGTGAGGCTGCCAGAGACACCTCGGGAAATCCAGCATTCCCGGTCTGTGTCTTCAGTGCTGATGTGGAAACACTGGCAGTACTACAAGACTGCGATGCCAACAAAGAGCTCACTGCAGGTAAAGCTGGGCTGAGATCAGAAACAGCAGTCTGTGTGGCAGAAGATGAAGATGGAGCAGCAGTTGCACATCCGGAGACCGTTTCTGGAGACGTTTTGATCGACTCGCAGTCATGTTGATCAGTTATTCTCAAGAGGTTCAGTTGGACATGTGGTATGGATGAATCAGGAGTTCCCTTTGGTGATTCCCCTGCTTCTCCTTGCAATACGTCAGCCTTGTCAGAAGCCATTTTTGATAAGGCTCCTTTGATTGCTTTCCACAATCCCTCAATCCAGGGGTCAACAACCACCTCCAGCCTGGAGAGAACAAAGCTCACAAAATGATACACAGCAGTGTACTATACAAAGAGGGGTGTATGCCATAGACTGAAAGGCTAACAGTTAGATATCTATACTGCAGAACTTACCCTACACCATCATCTGCATATCCTGTTGCATAAAATTCTTTTGCTCCAAGTTCCTGTAGACGACGCTCAATTGTCTTCCCACAGTTGCAGAAATTTGCATAATTTGTGTCTCCTAAAGCTGGAGCAGACAAAGGGAAACCGATGAAATGTCTCAAGCCAGCAACTATTCAGAAAGTAAACACTGCAGTGCTCTGCATTTTAATGATTTCAAAAAATAATGTTGCCAAAATCAACCGATACTGTAACAAGAGCTTCCTCAGTGTCAAATAATGTACCTAAAAGTGCATAACAAAGGTGTTTATAGTGGTCCGTGGAGAGGGTCTTCTTCTTGATGCGCTTTACAAATTGAAGGGCATTGTCTGGTGGTTCCCCATCTCCAGTAGTAGACACAATAAAGACCACTGGGGCAGTCTCCTTCTCCAAATTGTACTGAAATCAGTTAAAAGATGAACCAGTGAGTTGCTTTTCTATTAATCAATGCAAAAGACTCATTACAATGACATCCACTGAATCATCAGGCATCATTACATGTTCTCAGATGCCATCCATGTGGTATTGTGAGTCAGAAGAGGCTTTAACAGCTCTGCATTAAGTTAAATGATTATCATGTGTAATAGCTACCTTCTCATTGTGGTTCAAGCAACTGAGCTCGGCAACCAGTCCATGCTCCTCTGCCACCTCAGCTATTCCTTCAGCGAGGGACTCGGCTTGGCCCTTCTGAGATCCGTAGAGAACCACAAAGCGAAGCTTCACTTCACAGGGCATACTAGAGAATCCAGAAACACATCTGAGTTTGTAAATTTACATATTAAGTGACAATTCTTAATATATATCTTTCCCACAACACTTTCCCAGATTTGACTTACTTTTGATTGCTACCTTTTCTTTAAATAGATCAGTAAGCTATCAATTCACAACACCAGGACCCTAAGAATGAGGCAACTCTATTCCTCCCCATATACTTTGACATGGTGCCAACATATTAAAAATACTCCTGTCATAGAAGTATTACATCATTATTTATATATTGTATTTTCTTTTTTTGTAAAGTTGCCTGGAAGTTAAATGATGACACCACAGCCCCGTTTACTGAATATTTAACATTTGAATTGTGTGTCATCACATACATTTGCATTCACAAGTAAGTGTTGCACTAATTTCTATCCTTGTAGTCGTCAAGTCCCTCCAGCTACTCACAGAAAGCATGGTCTTTATTTAGGGAGCACATAAAGAGTTGTGCGAGACACACGAGGGGGCTACCAATACAGAGCTGGACTCAGGCACCTTCTGTTGAAGATATTACAAATATTCTGTTCCGTTGTCGAGCTGTGCTTCCAGGGGCATCGCCTCTTACCTAAATACTGCACATTTCGACAGGTACCAGGACAGTCTGCCATAGAAAAGCTCGGCTCGCAACAACACTGACCAGCTCCATCAAGTAACCGGAAATTGCGTCAGTTTTTTTACGTAAAGTATTTGTATAAGAAGTACACGTGGGTTTATGCCTGAATACGGTCAAGCATTTTATTTATATATTTGTAATACACAACGCTGAATCAAAAGTAACATTCTGTCTTACGTTTATTGTTAACGTTATTTAGCTAAAGTTAGTGAGGTGACAATTAATGACTGCCAACTCTGACACACGAGACATGCCCTGTTACCCACATCTGATCTTTTTTAACTGAACGTATCATTTAAAAAACATGTAGCATTACGTTATAAAACAAAGCACAGCTGCTCATATATATTTACAAGCAGATATAAATCCAGATATGTGTTCTACCTTTCGAAACAGCTGTGGAAGTCCACTCAGTCCAGTCACGGAATTTTAGCATCTCTAAAATTCTCGCGAGATCAGCGAGGTTGAACGTGATCGGAATGAACCACATTACAAAACATCATTTCCACTTATCAGTTTGAATGTTTAAATATCCTTGACAAAAAGCTTTATAAAATATATTTTCAAAACATATTTTCAAACAGTTAAGTTAACCATTTGTTTTCATTCTGGGTAAAAGACTGTTTAAATATATTCTATAAAGACCGGACTTGACGCTACTTGGTTCCGCCCTCCCCGCCCAGGCAGAGATCCTTCCAGAAGTTGCCGGCAGACTCGTGGGGTTTGCTGCTCTTCTTCGCTCCTGATTTTCATCTTTAAGGCTCATTATCTTACCAGTTGAACACTTTCAAGTGTTCAGATCCCGCAGTCAACATGTCTGCAATGGGACAACTTGCGTTTGATGACTATGGAAGGCCTTTTCTCATCATCAAAGACCAGGACACGAAGACACGGTTATCCGGCATTGACGCACTGAAGGTACAATGGGCTAGCTAACCTGACGCAACTGTAGCATGTTGCTTAGCAAGCTACCAGTTCGCTTTGAATTGCATGACATGGGATGTCGATACGATATGTGTTAATATTCAGTATTTCAATTGTAAACCCTCTGTTCAACTTGCAATCTGAGTTGTTGGTGCAATTGCAATAAAATTGCGTTAACCAAAGGATTAGGTTAGCTTGTCGGGCTAACAACGAGGCCCATGTGCGTGTTTTCAGGCCAGTGGGTGTAGCTACGCGGTGCTGTGCCCAAAAGGTTCTTTGTTGTCCCACATGATTAACAAATATTTCTCGGAAATGTTAACTTCAAGCCGTCTTCACTGCAACGTTGGAGACAAATAATAAATGATTTTAACTTTGGAAATGTGCGTGTGTTTTTCTTTTTTGCAGTCTCATATTATGGCAGGCAAGGCTGTCGCGTCAACGCTGAAGACATCTCTGGGACCTAATGGTGAGTTTATACCAGCGCAGTGCGGTTGCTTCCTTTGGAACAATCTATAAAAATTAACGCCCTAATTTGAGATGGCTCAATGAGGATTCTGGTTTAATTTAAAACCAATTAAATAAAATGGACCTACCTTTTGCATTTAAAAACAATACTCGCTCATACTTTTCCGTCGGCTATTAAAATGTTTTTGCCAGGATTATACTTCTCTTGAACCTTTTTTGTCTTTAATTTTTCATTCAGGTCTTGACAAGATGATGGTTGACAAGGATGGAGAGGTGACTGTCACAAACGACGGAGCCACTATTCTCGGCATGATGGATGTAGACCACCAGATTGCCAAACTTATGGTGGAGCTTTCCAAGTCCCAGGATGATGAGATTGGTGATGGAACCACTGGAGTTGTTGGTATGTGAAAGGAAGATGATGATGGGTGGTCTGTAAACCTTGATTTATACAATTGGGCTGGTCATAATATAGAATGGGTCCATATTAACACATTTGGATTATCATAACATCTTCAAACCCTAGATGGTGTTAAAAAGAGAACTTGCTGCATTGTAATATTTATTGTTGATTCTGTCTCCTAAAAGAAACTGCTTTCTATGAATGCATTTAATCAATGTACTCCTCAATGTAAACATGCTTTATCATAAATGCATTGAAAGCTCAATTGATATTGGTACTATTGATGCATCTCTGATAAAGACAACCTGACTTTTTACAAATATAGTCCAGTTGTTGGTATGTTCTTACTGTGTTTACCTCCTCCTCAGTGCTGGCTGGAGCCCTGCTTGAGCAGGCTGAGCAGCTGCTGGACCGGGGAATCCACCCCATCCGGATCTCTGACGGATATGACCAGGCCGCACGCATTGCCATAGAGCAGCTTGACAACATCGCTGAAACCTTACTCTGCGATCCCAAGAACACAGAACCGCTTATTGAGACGGCCATGACAACACTGGGATCCAAAATGTGAGCCCTCTAGACATGACAGTGATGGATTGTTTTTCTACAACATATTACTCACATCAGCTGTGATATTGCATCCTTACGTTCTAATGTTGTCTTTCAGTATCAACCGGTGTCACAGACAAATGGCAGAGATTGCGGTTAATGCCATCCTTACTGTTGCCGACATGGAGAGGAAAGATGTAGACTTTGAGCTCATCAAGATGGAGGGCAAAGTAGGAGGCAAGCTGGAGGACACACAGCTCATCAAGGGAGTCATTGTTGACAAGGAGTTCAGCCACCCTCAGATGCCCAAGGTACAAACAATGAATATCACAATCAGAGGATTTCACAGACGCAGTTTCGGCTTTTTTAATCGCATGAAATCAAATAGTTGATGGGGCATAAGGACGCATTGCTTACAAACTATTTTATGTCTCCATTCAGGTTCTGAAAGATGTTAAAATTGCCATCCTTACCTGCCCGTTTGAGCCCCCTAAGCCCAAGACCAAGCATAAGTTGGATGTGACCTCTGTGGAAGATTACAAAAATCTCCAGAAATATGAAAAGGAAAAGTTTGCAGAGATGATCCAACAGGTTTGTGCCACACTGAGGTACTAAAACTGAATTCTTACCATCTGCGCTGGCCCATTTAACATGTCAACTCTTAAATCTTTTAGGTCAAAAGCACTGGTGCAAACTTAGCCATTTGCCAGTGGGGCTTTGATGATGAAGCCAACCACCTTCTGCTGCAGAGTGAACTGCCAGCTGTGCGCTGGGTCGGAGGGCCTGAAATTGAGGTGAGAAGTTTCTCAAATGATGACTTGAGCTTTGATCAATTGTGTATTCACATTTTTATGGACATGTGGTGCTGAATAGTACTTTGTTGTGCTTAAGTGGGCATTGTTGATTGATTGATTGGGTTTTCTCTGCAGTTGATCGCCATTGCCACAGGAGGTCGCATCGTGCCACGGTTCTCTGAGTTGACACCAGAGAAGCTTGGCATAGCTGGTGTGGTGAAGGAGATCTCCTTTGGCACGACAAAAGATCACATGTTGGTTATCCAGGAGTGCAAAAACACCAGGGCTGTAACTATTTTCATCCGCGGCGGCAACAAAATGGTAAGTGCAGATGGGACTCTTGCACTCCTCAACATATCATTGTTTGTCCTCTGTTCACCTTTTTTGTTTCATCCATCTCATTAGATCATTGAGGAGGCCAAGCGCGCTCTCCATGATGCTCTGTGTGTAATCCGCAATCTGGTCAGAGACAACCGTATTGTGTATGGAGGAGGAGCTTCAGAGATTTCATGTGCTCTGGCTGTCAACCAGGCTGCAGATAAGGTGAGCTGAACTATACCCATAGCTGCTTCTAAATTAAAATAAGGTATTCCTTTTAGAATCAAAGTAGATATCCAACGCACTATTTGTTTCTCTAGCTGCTCTGATCGGGTCTTTATTTCTGCTTTTCTTATTTCTAGTGCCCGTCATTGGAGCAGTATGCCATGAGGGCGTTTGCTGATGCTCTGGAGGTTATTCCAATGGCGCTGGCTGAGAACAGTGGGTTTAACCCAATCCAGACCATGGCTGAGGTCAGAGCCAGGCAGGTCAAAGAGGCCAATCCCTACCTCGGCATCGACTGTCTGCGTCACAACACCAATGGTAAGGAAACAATGGTCTGACGATGATAACACTGCACTGTCAAAGCAAGATAACATGATATTAAATGGGTGTTGTTTTGCTCCTTCACAGACATGAAACAGCAACATGTGGTTGAGACCCTGATTGGTAAGAAGCAGCAGATCTCACTGGCCACTCAGGTAGTCAGGATGATCCTGAAGATCGACGACATCAGAGGCCCGGGAGAGAGCGAAGACTGAAGGCCTCGTGCAACCCTTTAAGATTTCTGGGCTGTTTTTAGGCACTTCCCTGAGCACCATGTCCAAACCGCACTGCATATTGCTATTTATCATTTGATACTAAATGTTCAAGCTGTTGTAGTATCAAAACAATAAAATGTTGGGTCCATTGACATTTACAGACAATTTATTTCTGGTTTCCAGCCACCCAAAAATTCTTTGTATTCCAAGCCAGGTGCACATTACATTTACAACAAATGTTGGTGAACTGATAATATGTCACATTAAAGATTACATTAACAAAAAACTGTTGCTTTATCTATAATTCACAAAGAAAGTGCAAGGGGCTTTGAATGCTACAATTAATATTCACATGTTAACTAGGATGTCACCAATCTTGCTCAAGTATTTGACCGATTGTTGATTCTTCTCAAGCATCTTATTCAAATGTACTTATTGAGCCAGTTGAGCAGGTCTGATCTGGCTTCCAGGATGATGGGTTTGTCTGTGCGGTTCATGTCTTCTCTCTTACGGTGGACAAACCCATGAGTCTAACCAGGAAAGATCTTCACCTGGTAATCCGCTGTGCATTTCTCCTTCAACTTCGCTTCGAGGACACTCGCCTAAAGAGAAAATGGATGTGAGCACAATATATCCGAGGTTAATATGGTGACATCCTACACTATTTATACAATTTTGTTCTGACTAAATGTTTTATTCCTGGTGTAGTGAAACATTAAGCCATGTGGATGCCATTTGGTGCTCAAGTACCAGGTTGAAGCACCTGGTGGCTTTTACCATCCATCAACCTGAAGACACAATACTGACCTGGTCCAGTGGGACTATCTCATCTTTCTCCCCAAAAATTAAGAGTGTGGGAACCTTCAGCTCATACCTGTCGTCGCTGTCACGGATGATCCCTGCATCATATCACAGAAGCCCATCATGAAGCAAATGTACAGCAGCTGACTGCGTCTTTAGTGAACACGGCTTGCAGAATGGTAGTAATAGAATCGGGGAAAGATGTGTCCGACATACCGTAGACTGACACTGCTGCTTTGATCTGTGGATATTGCAGGGCAAGGTAATGGGTGGCAACCCCTCCCCAGCAGAAGCCCACCGCTCCAATGTGTTTGGCCCCACACTGCTCAGTCAGGAACCTCAGGACTGAATCCACCTCTGTAAAAGGAATTACTGGGAATATAATATCTTCAAAAACCAGAGACAAATAATTCCTCCAATGTAATGACATTTTAGGGTGAGGACACACCCTCAAATGCAGGATACATGGATGAGCAACACCTTTCTCTAGCTAAAACTGAAGCCCTCCTTATTGGCACTCTACTCCAGGTTCAGTCATCCTCCATAACTCATCTCTCCGTCGATGGTCAGGTCATACCCCTCTCCTTCAGACGCTAATCTGGGAGTTGGGTTTGATTCACCTGACCTTTAATGACCATATACAACACCCATTCTCCACTCACTACACTGGTTCTCACCCATGAATGCGGAAATGAACATGCAACTCCCTACCTACAAGAACTCATTACTCCACCCTCAGATCTACAAACAGCTCGCTCCTTCGGATCCCCAACACCAAGCTCCACACCATGGATGACCAGGCCTTCTGCTCAGCAGCACCCTGCTTATGCAACAGTCTCCCTGACCATCTAAGGGAGACTCTTTCAAAACAGGCCTAAAAACCTTTTTATTCAGAAAGGCATTTGTCGTTTAGTTGAGTTGTATGACTTGTGTCAAATATTTGCTTTTGTGTATTGTTAGTTTTAACCATGTTCTTGCTCTGTGGTACTCTGGGATTCTTGGAAGAAAAGTGCCTTACAAATAGAATCCATTATTATTATTACATTAACTTTTCACCTGGAACTCTGCATCTTAATAGAGGTCAACTATGTTTATAGTTACTTGTTTATTCCCATGGGCTTTCTGTCTTCCAGCCACTCTTGAAATGTGGACCAGTCATTTGATGGTCTTCTCTTTTATCTCCTTTCCGACATAGAAGTCAGGACACACAGCACTGTTTAGAGACACAACCAACAACAATGGAAGAAGAAATCACTGTTAACTGACCAGGGCACTGTTTACACACGTGACTCACACTGCACATTTCCGTACAGTTCATTGATCTCTTCTCACATGTATCCATTGTCGGCCAACATGTCGGCCATGTATCTTGTGTTGGGAAGCTGCCACCCGTAGATGTCGTGTATCACAACGATGGCCTTGTCAGAAGCGACGGCTGGTTTCACCACATAGGCGTTGATGTGCTCGAGCTGGACCTCCTGGCCGAGCCCTCCGTAGTCCGCCGTGTCGCCGATATGACAGGGACATGGCTTCGCTTCATTGGCCATCTGCTGATAATGTTTCAATATAAGGCTCAAATTAAATCACTTTAGCAATGGGTTTGCATCTGTATAATTTAAACCGTGTTTTTATCCCGATTTCTGCGACGAAGAAGTATTTTGCAGATCTCAACAAGTTGCAGCCAGTGTCAGACTAAAGAAGTCAAAGAATGTATTTCCTTCTATGTCTTTCAAAATAAAAGCTAAAATTGCAACACTACATTTTCTAAGTTAGCATACATATAAAAGTTCTTTAATTGATTTATTTTATTCGTTTTACCTTGTTGTAGCTTATATGACACAACATAATGTATTTCCATCTTTACCGGACTTGTTTTATAAATAGCAAAAGCTACAATCTCAAAATATTGTTTGGCGTGTGATCGGTTCTTACTAAATACTGCAGGGTAGACACTTAAATAGTTATTGATTTGACAGTGGAATTTGTTAATAATACAATAATTGAAAAGAGTGATTTTATCTATAAAACGGCGACTTAGTTCAAAAGGCACCGCTGGGATTCGAACCCAGGATCTCCTGTTTACTAAACAGGCGCTTTAACCATCTAAGCCACGGCGCCGGTGGTTACTCCTCCAACACATAATCATTCTAAACTAAACATTGTGGTCACCTTACTTATTATGAAATATTATTGATTGATTATTATCAAATATAATTGCATGTGCTCCCTTAGTTTTCCAATGACATTTATTGCCAATTTATTATTTCTTTATTTTAGCATTGTCCATTTTCCTAAATATATTATGATAAAAAATATCTCCAGGTGTTTGATAAATTAGACATTGTTTTGATTTTCGGAAACATATCACAATATCCAATACTGTTGGATTAATACAATTTAAATAAAAAACAGGTACAATTACCGCTTACATATTACCCGTATATTATATTATCTAAAAACAGTACATATATAATCGGTTAGGTTCAAATATGTTATATTTATGGATAATAGAAGATGGTATAATATATTGTTTTTGATGGGAAGTTTTAAACTTCATATCTACCTCTTGTCTGATGTTATATAAAGGTTGTTGGTTCAACACCCTGTAGATGTCGCTGTTTGGTATGAATGGGTATTTACTCAGTTTCTAGATATATCAGACCGTCAAAGCGAATAAATTGAGAACACGTTCTCCAATGTTAGCGCAACAAAGATGTAGATATTAAGCTGTACATCTTAAACGTGTTTAGAATCAAGCTTCTGATGTTTCTATATTAATTAAATAGTATATGGTCGTTTATCAATATGCGTTATTGTCTTTTTATAAGTATATAGGTCTCGTGGACGTGGACTCGTGAAATATCGTCAGTCGCAGAGTACATGATCCAATTCAAAGTCCACATCTCGCCAAGCACGGTCAAAATGCCCGGAATCAGCCTATCGTCGGAGAATATCTTTATATTCAATCAAACTTTTATTACAGACTCAAGGACGATTGAAGGTTCTGCTCACCGGACTTTGTTTTAAATATTCCTGGCTCTGATCGCTCCGTAGCGGTTAAACATGAGATATCATTCGGTTTTGAAGGATCTAACGAGCACAAAGAGTTTATTATTTATTCACAGGTAAAGTCAAATTAGTCTGACTGAGTTTTAAGATGTATAACTTAACATTTTAATTAAACTTTAACGGTGAGTAGTGGTATTTTTTTTACTTAATATTATATGTGTAATATAATTATATATATATATATATATATATATATATATATATATATATACATCTATACAAATATATATATATATATATAATATATACTTATTTAGATATAAACTTATACATTTATAAATACAATATATATATATATATATATATATATATATATATATATATATATATATATATATATATATATATAATTATATCTGTATCTACAGTATGTATATATGTGTATATGTTTTTATTTTGTATACAATATGATATATATATATATATATATATACACACACACAATTCAATTAAAGGATAATTAAAAAGGCAGGGTTGTCCTATTTTGTTTGACTGTAAAAATATTTTACAGTGAATAATTGTAGTAAACTCATGAGCAAGAACAGCTGATGTGGTGACGTCATCAAGTCAGCTGCTGTTCCAATTGCAAAAAGATTGTCCTGCATCCTCCCGTCATTTGGAGTCTAGACTCCCTAAGTCCAAAGTCCAAAAGTACACAAGTCTGTACTCAGCGTACTTGGTATTAACAAACGGCCTATGGCTTGCCTTTCGCTAACCACGTGACGGTTGTTATGGAAGTGTACCTGCCGTAAAACTGGAGCCGCTGTGGCAAAATTAAAACTGATGTGACAGGACCTAGCAGTGACGTTAGCGCATGCGTTAGCCATTTTAGCTAGCCGTTTGTTTCCTAGGTTTAAACTGTCAGTTCAGCAACACGAAGGATGTAGCGTTTATTGTCTTGCATTTTATAAAAAAAGACACAATTAAAAATAAAACCGTTTGTTGAGCTGCGAACACAGGCTGGGTGTGAGAGGACACAACAAAGCAAGCACTGGTATACAGCCTGGGAACCATTTTATGATTCTTAATGCATCCGACACATAAGGATAGACTCGTCTCGCTAGCTTAACTTAGCTAGCTAAACGGTATTGTCTGGTTCGTGGATGGGTCTGCTGTACAAGTTACTCCTGGAAGAAACGGTGACCGGTGCTTAGCGATCGTGATGGATACCGCCGAAGAAGGTAAATGACTATCGAAAGGCATCTCTTGTTGTTAATTCTCAGCTGGGGTTGACTAGCGTTAGCTTCAAAAGTGCATCACCGCGAACCTGCTGCTGATCTGGCCTGCTACTGGCGAACGTAGCATTGCCTCGTAACCAGACTGTAACGTTACTTAAATCGGGAAGACGGGAGATGACTGCTACAAGTTGTTTTAATGCAGCGAACTCAATAAGAAAGCATAACGTGATAGAGAGAATATAATGAACCAGACGTTACTGGTGATGTCATCAAACTGCTGATGTATGGCCAAATGGATTAACAATCCTGACTAACTTGTATGTATCGATCCTCCGTACAGGGGTCTTTCCTTATCGTAAAAGCCCCCTTGTCTATTAACACACTCCAGTGCCCTTATACTCTCTGTCTGCGCATCTCTGGTTTGCTAGGCTTTGGCGATGGGTATCATAACTCATGTTGTGTGTTTTGTTTGTTTGTGCAGCGGATATTTGTCGTGTGTGCCGCTCTGAGGGGACCTCAGACAAACCCCTGTACCACCCGTGTGTCTGCACTGGGAGTATCAAGTTTATCCACCAGGAATGGTAGGTGGCGTTTGGCTCCATTTCCACCCCATTTTCGTTGTAGCTATGCTGACGCTACTCAATGTCCTTAAGTAACCCAACCAGGTTAATAATTATTTTTCGCCAAACAGCTCTTTCTTTATATCATAGTCAAAGAAGAACAAAAAGGATCTGCATTCACATGCTCACATCATAATAGGAACTATAAATTGAAGTGATTTGTTGTACATTTCAGGGTGGCTACTAAGTAATTGGATAACTTGTTGCATATGTTTTGCCCTGTGGTTATTCCAAGAGAGGTGGCTTAATTGCAAATACAATTAAAATATCATGAAAGGATGCAAAACAGGTTCATCCTTTTGTCACATCCATGTTGCATTGTGAGCAAAAACAACTGTATGTAGTATCGACATGGTGAACACAATGGAGATTGTACAGTGTTCTCATCTGTCCTGTGTGGTCAGGTGCATAGCAAAGCTCGGGCAGAAGCAAAGCCCAGGCTTAGATTGTTCTGTGGTAGTTGTTGAACCTCAGTTTATATCCATATTAGTTCATGTCCAGCTCCACAATGTGCAGAGAGACAGTCTATTGTGTCTGGATTGTGTAGTGGTGCTGAGTGTTTGCAAGCCGTTGTTAAGTTTAGCTATGCTTATTGTATTTTCTACTATTTAGAAATAATACTGCTGATTCTAAGCTAAAAGCTAAGAGGAAACCTTGAATTTGTTAATTAATGACACAGCTTGTAGCCTAAATGCTATCATGTCTGTTGGAATCAGCTGTTGTAATGACGTTAAATAACAAAGTTGTAAATACCAGATTCTTGGCCATGTCACAGCAATCTGGGATGTTATAATGACTGGCAACATGCAAGCTTAAATGATTCCTTTTTGTTGTCTGTTTGTTTTACCATGACTGGAACATGAGCCGTTATCACAGTCGGAGTCTGTTGGGTCCAGTGATCATGGAGAGGTCATGACCGCTGAGCATGCGTCTTCATCACATATTTTTGTGTAATCATAGCAGTTGAAGGATAAATGAAGCTCGGTCAACACTATCAACCTTTGGCTTTGCCTCACAATGGTAACAACCCACACTGTGGTTTAAATCTGCAACACCACCGTTTTTTGGGAGCTTGATAATTCCAAGGGATCATAATGTCCAAACCAGTGACCAATAAAATCGTTATCTAGTCTCTATTCCCGAAGATGTGAAATATGTTTCCCAAAATATCTACCCCAAATCCCACATGAAAAACTATGTATTCGAAACAATAAATGATCAAGCAGAACATGTTCTACGTTGTTGATTTGTTTGCTACTTCTCACCGTCTAAATGTTGCTTCACAGTTTGGTCCAGTGGCTGAAGCACAGCAGGAAGGAGTACTGTGAATTATGCAAGCACAGATTTGCGTTCACACCAAGTAAGTCCTTGTGGCATTGACGGTCATCCACCTTCACATATAGAGCAGCCTCTGGTTTCCAACACACCTGATGGATGAGGCCATACAGTTATATTTGTATCAGTCCATTTTACATCTGATTATTCTTTGAATAATATTTAGAGCATTATCAAACATGAATGATTATTTTAATGTCTCTGGTTCACTCTCGCCCTCTTTCCAGTCTACTCTCCAGACATGCCGTCACGTCTGCCCATCCAGGACATCTGTGCCGGCCTGCTGACCAGTGTGGGCACGGCCATCCGCTACTGGTTCCATTACACGCTGGTGGCCTTTGCGTGGCTCGGGGTGGTTCCTCTCACTGCATGTAAGTAATACACACTCAAATGCAGAGAATTGCAATGTGTACTTGAGGCCAGAGTGATCTTCTTAATACTGGATTGCACCTTTCATTCATCTCGTCTAATATCAGTTCTTTCGCAGTTTTATTATCTTAAACATGTAATTTACCTTTTTATTCTGATACATCAAAGCAACGTGGTAGAAACAGTCTATCTGACTTTTGCTGATCAGTTTGGTTTGTAGGTTTGAAAGAAGATGCTCATATATTATATTGTGATGTAAACTTCACATATTTGCTCATGTTTATGGTTTAACAAGATCATGGGAATTACAGCTTTAGTACCATCGCCCTTTTCAATGAAGAAAGAAAAAACAGCTAGATCTAATTAATTCTCATATATTGTGTAAACTGTAACAAAGCATCATTTAATAAAAATGTTTTAAACTAATTTATATATCTGTTTTCTGGCTCAGGTCGCATCTACAAGTGTCTGTTTACCGGCTCTGTGAGCTCACTTTTGACACTGCCGCTCGACATGCTCTCTACGTGAGTGATGACACCAGCATTCTCCTACAACATGCTAATATTCTCTTAATTTCCATAACCCTTACTTTATTAAAGGTCTTTTTCAGTTATTTTATTTACTTTTTGTTTTACAAAAGTTAATCTTTGTGCTTCTGCAGAGACAACCTGCTCGCGGACTGTCTACAGGGCTGCTTCGTGGTCACCTGCACGCTGTGTGCATTCATCAGCCTGGTGTGGCTCAGAGAACAGATCGTCCATGGTGGCGCTCCTCACTGGTTAGAGCAGCACCAGCAGCCGCCACCTAATGCGGCCGGACAAGCCAATGAGGTACTTTTTTTTTCACTGGCCAAGTTGGTCCTTTTTTATTTTTTTTAATGGAAAGGAGAACCAATAAATGAAGGAATTGTTCAATGCCAATCACCTCCCGATGTCAAAGCCATGCATCTTTTCCCCTCAACCTCAGGCACAAGCTCCAGGCCAGGGAGCAGCTAATGAGCCTCCTGCAGCCCAGCCAGCCCCTGCTGATCCACCTGTTCAGAATGAAGCAGAGCCCGAGCCCCCTGATGTCCCCCCAGACCAGGGTGATGACCCAGAGCTGGAGGAAGAAGAGGGAGCAGCAGCTGAAGATGCTGACCCCAACAATGGAGCGCAAGGTTTGAATTTGATATGTACATTAATCTCATTCAGAGTTTCCAATTAAGTCTTTTTTTCTAGCAGTTGTAGTTGAAATCAATACTGATGAGTTGTTAGGCTATATGAAGTGTTTTCTTCCCTACATAAATTGCATTCAGCACAAACAAACAATGATTATGTTGAAGAATGGCACATTCCGGTCTGTCCATCACATTTCACATAAAATCGTATTGAGATATGCTATGATGCATTCAATTACTATATTAAATTGCTTAAAAAAACAAAACAAAGTGGTTCAGTTCATGCACAAATGAATATAGTGTCTCCAGTAAAGCCCACAAACAAGACTGTTGTTGAAGCAAATGGACAACTACAGGGTGTATGGAAATGCTCCTCTGTTAACAAACAGTATCACTGCCATTAGAGCATACAATTAATTTGGGAATGATTTAATGATGTTTCAAAATGCTACCTCCAGCACTAATAGACCACTTTTTTGTTTTATTTTGCCGTGGTTAATGGACTGATTTTGCAGCAGACTCAGCAAAACGAGTCGGTAATGAATTGTGATTGTATTTCATTATTCTAGCTGTGGGGTGTCACCACAGCTAAATGAATGCAGAGGAAATAATAGGTTGTTTTGCAAACAAATTGTCCCCAGAATAGCATTAATAATGTAATCCTAACAGTGCCCTTCAGTATAATTTGTCTGTGTTGTTGCTAAAAGCCAACCCATAAACATAAAACAAACTTAATAACGGTGTTGTCCATACGGTACACTGTGATGCTACGGCCATATCTGACAAGCAGGAAGATGCATTACAACAAATTTAGACTTATATGGAAGAGGATGTTTATTTAGATACTTTTTAAGTTACCGATAGTTGTGAATGTCCTATTCATCCTTGTATTGAAAGTGAATATGTTTGTGTGTAGATGACATGAACTGGAATGCATTGGAGTGGGACAGAGCGGCAGAGGAGCTCACCTGGGAAAGGGTAACTCTTCACTGACTTACTACACAATTTACAAAACTATCAACGTTTTTGTTTTGTATATGAAGTGTTTAACATCTTTCCTTTGACCTTTTGTAGATGCTTGGCTTGGATGGTTCTCTGGTGTTTTTGGTAAGTCTTCGTGCCCATAATTGTCAGTTTTGTTGTTTGCTGGAGGTTTAAGTTAAAATTATACTTGGACCTTTTTGTCTTGTAGGAGCATGTTTTTTGGGTGGTGTCTCTCAACACACTCTTCATCCTGGTCTTTGGTGAGTATTGTAGACTAAAACAAGGATTTATCATAAGTATGATGGTGATTGATTGATTGTATTTATTAGATGATTAAATGGAGAGAATGACATTAGCGTAGTTACACTCCCTTTTTTCCCCCACTTTCAGCATTTTGTCCCTACCACATTGGCCACTTCTCCGTTGTGGGTCTTGGCTTTGAGGAATATGTAAGAACCTGCTCCCATCAAAGTTCAGCTTTATTATGCAATATTGTGTTGCTTGACTACAACTTTGCACTGTTCTTCAGGTCCAAGCCTCTCACTTTGAGGGCTTGATCACAACCATTGTGGGCTACATACTGCTGGCGATGACGCTCATCCTCTGTCATGTATCCTTCCGTCTTAACAACGTTGTGCCCTGGTCTCTACTGAAATGTAAAGCCGAAACATAAACCATTACAAAGATAAACTATGCACTGAAAATCTATTCTGTTAGGTGTGTGTGGATGCTCATGTGTGAGCAATGTTGATCCTTAACGGCTGCGTCAGGGAATGGCTGCTCTGGTCAGGTTCCAGCGCTCCCGGCGTCTCCTGGGAGTCTGCTACATCGTCGTAAAGGTAACGCCTCTAAGCAATGTCCTTAGTGAAAATATACACTAAACTATTTACTTGCTGAGATTTACTACCTAAACACAACACAGAATCTGAATTATTGCATTAATGCATTTTATTTGTAATGCACTTTTCATTCAAAATAATCTTCTTTTTTTTGCAAGCACACACAGAATCTAAAGGCTATAATATTTTTTTTGCAGTATAACCTAAAAGTAATCAGAATTAATATTTGTTCTTCTTCTTTCAATGCAGTTTATTTTGTATAGCCCAATATCACAAATTACAAATTTGCCTCAGAGAGATTTACAATCTGTACACATACACATACACATCCCTGTCCCAGGAAAAAGTCGCAAGAAATAGAAAAAAACCTTTCACAGTAGTCACAATAGTCCAACTTGAGGTGGCCTTGTTGATTTGAATGTGCCTGAAACTGAATCGGATGGTATTTCAGCCCCCTTTATTGAAAGTTTAAAGTTTTTAATATATACAAATATTGTGTAAAGTGATACTGATACCTCCATTACAGGTCTCTCTGCTGGTTGTTGTGGAGATTGGTGTTTTTCCACTCATCTGTGGCTGGTGGCTTGATATCTGCTCTTTAGTAAGTGTGTCTTCTTGTTCTGAATTTCAGTACCGGTAATTCTATTAATTTATGTAATTTTTGGTTTTGTAATTCTCCCTCACACTTGGTTACATTATTTACTAAATTGTTAAGACTTGGTGACATGGTCAGAGGAAGTTTAATAATTGTATTTTGTATCCTTGGCTAACAGTCCCAGATACAGTATCATATTTTACTAAGGACACACTGGCTTGAGCAGTTGGAGAGACATGCCTCTGTGTTGTGTCTCTCACATGGTCTACAAATCTCTGTGTCAGCAAGTTTTTACTCTCTGCAAAGCGGCACCATTCTAAGTCCCCTCCACCTCCTGTGGCCACCTACGTTTTTCCACCTATGCTACACGTTGTCACCCAGTGGGTACATTTCAAGAGCTAGTCAACATGGGGCAGCTTGGGCAGCATAAGGATACCACATGCTTCCTGCTCTGCAGCTGGTCACCTGTGATAAGAATTTGGCCTGAAAATGTGCTGCGTACAATAAGCTTTTTGTCTTATTTCACTTTGTCCCACAAATTCAAATGATATTCTTTTAATGACAAAGCTAGTTTGGTCTATGCTACAAAGCTTTTTTATGTAATAAATGGCGTATGGGACATCTAAAATATACTTCCTCTATAAAGGTCTATAGACACAGCAGCACTCGTATAAGTGAACAATGTCATTATGGAAAATGGGATTTATCTTGAGTGGAGAAGTCCTTCTTTCCGCATTTACTCTAAAAGTCATTAGGATTTGTCTAATTTTCTTCTGTTATGCATGTGCTCATGTAGTTTATAGATTGTATCTTCTAGTCCAGTGGTACTCAACCTTTTTTTAATGATGTATCCCCTGTTGAAATATTTGTTCAGCCATGTACCCCCTAACCAGTAATACACAGCGCTGTGCAATCAGTGTCTGATTTAATATGTAATATATATAAAAGTCAGTTCGTAAACATGCTCTTATATTTTATTGAATATTTATTAAACAATTTTAAATGATTTTTGAATGTATTCTCATTTTAAATGTTTACAAAAAAATCTCACCTACCCCCTGGAGTGCCGTTGAATACCCCAATTTGAGAATTACTGTTCTAGGCAATTGTAATAATAATTAGAATCCATCATCTTTAAACCAACACTGAGTTGACATCAGTTTAAATGCTCTCTTTTTTTAACATTCTACTTCCTGTAGGAGATGTTTGATGCCTCCTTGAAAGACAGAGAGTTGAGTTTTAAATCCGCGCCCGGTACCACCATGTTCCTGCACTGGCTCGTGGGAATGGTCTACGTCTTCTACTTCGCTTCTTTCATCCTCTTACTGAGAGAGGTAAGATTCTGATGAAAGTGCTGTTTTCATTTTCATGTATGTTAGTTTAGTAGGTACATTTGTATGCATTCCCGCTGGCGACAGCTGTATGTTCTTGGGTTGTAAGCATGTGTTCCTCCATCCATCCTCCCATTCTGGTGACCATGATATCGCAAGAACGCCTGGAGGAAATATCTTCCAACTTTGACACAAACGTCCACTTGGACTCGAGGTTGAACTGATTAGACTTTGGTTGACAAATGTTCATATGATAATTATGGCAATTTTACACAAATGTCTAATAGGATACAATTATAATGTGATTACATTTTGGATAGATATGAATGTTAACTGTGATGTGACTGCTTGGTGTAAGTGTACAAACGCAAGGCAGTTGTTATGTTTAGTTTTTTTTTAATCTAACGCAAACCTTTCTCTTCTTCTCTTTTATCAGGTGCTGAGGCCGGGAGTCCTGTGGTTTCTGAGAAACCTCAATGACCCCGATTTTAACCCAGTGCAGGAGATGATTCACCTCCCCATCTACAGACACCTGCGTCGGTTCATCCTGTCCGTGGTTGTGTTTGGCTCCATCGTGCTGCTCATGCTGTGGATGCCCATCAGGCTGATCAAACTACTGCTCCCCATCTTCCTCCCCTACAACGTCATGCTCTACAGGTAACCAGCAGGCCGAATTCAATGATGGGTAACCACTTCCTAATGAGGCCAGATTACACATCTTACCATACATCTTGAACAAAAGAGGAAATATTGAACGACTGATAAACATAAGTGTTGCAGTGACCTACATATTTGATTAAATGTTGAACAGGTGTCTTGAGCACATCAACTCTTTATTATAACCATGTGGTTGATGCCCTGACTCATGCCGTTTGAATGGCTCTTTTCTGACCCCATCCACCCGTTTCCCCTCAGTGATGCCCCGGTCAGCGAGCTGTCTTTGGAGCTATTATTACTTCAGGTTGTGCTGCCGGCTCTTTTGGAGCAGGGACACACTCGCCAGTGGCTCAAAGGCCTGGTCAGGGCCTGGACAGTCAGTGCTGGATATTTACTGTAAGTCAACCAGTTTGAATACACATATATTTTTCCCGATATTTCTAAGCTCGGCTGTCTATAACCAAAGCCATCTTTATCTCCACAGAGACCTCCACTCCTACCTCCTCGGGGAGCAGGAGGACAACGACGCCAACCAGCCTGTGAACAACAACAACAACAACAACCCTCCTCCTGGTCACCATAACAATAATAACAACCCTGCCCCTGCTGTTGGCGAGGGCCTGCATGCTGCCCATCAGGCCATTCTGCAGCAAGGGGGGCCAGTCGGGTTCCAGCCTTACCACAGACCCCTTCGCTTTCCATTCAGGGTGAGAAGGTCCCAGGATTTTAAACATATCACTGCAGTTTCTGGGGAATTACATGTGGTAAAACTGTTGTTTATAAGTATAGTTTCTGTATGTGTTTGATTAGCCCACACAAAGGCACCACTTACAGTATATTTCTAGTTTAGACAACAACTCCCTGTTATTACACTCGTCTTCCTTGATGTTAAAGGCCTTCATCTTATAATTGTTCTATGTATTCAAATTGTATTTTATGAAATACAGCATTGATACATGTATACAGTGTAACAAAGAAATAGAGAAACATAATCTGATATGTCCAAGTTTGTTTACCTCATTGTATACTAACAATCCTATTTCCTCTAGATTGTGTTGCTAATCGCATTCATGTGCATCACTCTGCTGGTGGCCAGTCTGGTGTGCCTGACCCTACCAGGTAAGATGTGGTAGCAGGAAAGACAACCAACAATTTATTTTCTCCTTTACATACTCACACCCAAACCATAATTACAGGGTGAATCTATATATATGCATGTCTGTGCTGTTGAAGCGGTTCTTTTTATTTTGTTCAATTCTTTGTAAACCAGAACTGAGGGTCACTCTAAAGCTGGGACGTTGTAGAGAGGTCATCTTTGTTGTCTCACGTGTGTTTTTCAGTGTTCACCGGGCGCTGGCTGATGTCCTTCTGGACAGGAAGCTCCAAAATCCATGAGCTGTACACCGCAGCCTGCGGCCTTTACGTCTGCTGGCTGTCTATCCGCGGAGTCACCGTGCTGCTGGCCTGGATGCCCCAGGGGCGCATCGTCATCGCACGCAAGGTCCAGGAGTGGACTCTCATGGTGGGTGTCTGTGAGCAGCCTCCATTGTAGGCAAACGCCCAAACCGGGCAGCAGAGTGGTATTGTAATAAGTTGTTTTCTTCCAGCTCTTAAATTGTCTCGAGTTGGACCTCAACACAGTGTTTTTGTTACATGGTTGGTTGTGTTACAACATCATTGGGCTGATATCCAAATTGTGCCGGCACCTGCGTATTAGTAATAGCCCAACCTTGTCTATAACTCTGCCCGTGCTGCCGTAGTTTTGTCACATGGAGGAGGAAATGTGTTACTATCAAAGGGAAATACAAGTGTTAAAGATGTGTCATTGTTTTTCATAGTATATCCCTGCCTTGTTTGTTCAGATTCTGAAGACTCTGGTTGTAGCTCTGCTGGTCGCTGGAGTCGTCCCGCTGCTACTGGGCCTGCTGTTTGAACTGGTCATCGTGGCCCCACTCAGGGTTCCCCTGGACCAAACACCCCTGTTCTACCCTTGGCAGGTACGATAGTGAGTCTGTGGTATCTGTGTTTTCTTTCACCACTTCTCTCAACGGAAAGTTCCTTTTGGTGGGTCATTGTTGGTTAGGTATTGTGTTGTGACTTTTCCTTTCCCCGTTTGTGTTTCCTAACATTGTCATATACAAGGACTGGGCTCTTGGAGTGCTCCATGCCAAAATCATTGCTGCCATCACTCTCATGGGCCCTCAGTGGTGGCTGAAGACCGTTATCGAGCAGGTGGGTTTGAGATGGATCTATGGCTCGAAATGAAAAATAGATTTTTAGATTAGATCAAAAATGACAGGGATACGGGAATTACACTGTAATGACTGTAAACGTTCCCCTCAGGTGTATGCAAATGGAATTCGCAACATCGATCTCCAGTTCATCATCCGTAAACTGGCAGCACCGGTCATCTCAGTGCTGCTGCTGTCTCTGTGCATGCCATACGTGATCGCCACAGGGGTGGTGCCGACTGTCGGTGAGTTAGCTTGTCGAATTTTACCATCTCATTTCAAGGATATTTTTTTTCCTCTTAGATTTTCCATTAGATTAATCACGTGATTGTGCCGAGTTATAAAGCAACACCAAATGGCAGATGTTTGTCAATCCCACAATGTTCCGTCACATCTCCAGAGCACCGTCGTACTGACGACAGTGTCGGCTAATGGGAAGTTCACTGAAACAATTCCTAACTGAAGTGCATTTACTTTTACAGGAGTTACCCCAGAGATGGAGATCCTAATGCAGAGGAGGATCTACCCGTTCCTCTTGATGGTGGTCTCGCTTATCGGCATCCTGTCTTTCCAGATCCGACAGTTCAAACGGCTTTACGAACACATCAAGAACGACAAGTAAGGAACTTTAAGTGTCGACCCCATCTGTAGACATCAACGTGTATTTTACAATTTAGAGCTGATTTTTGTGGTGATGATCACTCTCTTTCCAGGTACCTGGTCGGGCAGAGGCTCGTCAACTACGAACGGAAAGCTGCAAGAGCAAGCGCAGTCCCACCTCCCAACCCTGTTCCAGAGTAGATTTCCGTGTCACTCGTTGCCACATTGTTGCACCTGTTACCCTGCGTACATCCTGTCTACTCATCACCTCGCCCTTTTTGATTTTCAACTCAGTCCTTGGGCCGTTAATCCTTTTGAATCTCCCGTGGATCTTGATGGATTTGATGGATGTTGTTAAATTTGTTGTATTCCCTTTTTGTGCCCATGAAAGGTGGGATTGGAAAATGTATTATAATCATCAGACAGCTGAGTAATCCCCCCCCCCACACACACACACACACACACACAAACTGAGTAGACAGGAGGGTGAGGGTCAGAGGTTTGATATGAAGCGAAGCTCAACATCTGTATTGTCATTCACGCCTTGTTTGTAAAGTGCTGCCTGATAATTGTACATGTGTAAATACTTTGAACGCAGACTTTGTCTTAAAACAAACAAACAAAAACGGATATGGATTAATGCAAGGACCATTGTACATCTTAAAAGTGTATGTATAATTTATTAAATCAGACTTACAATTTTCTTTTTTTGTTTTCTGTCTAGTAAAATACTGTATATCTGGTTCTTGTTTTACAACTTTATTTTGGTGTTCAGTGTTTTGAGAACATACATTTCCACATAATTGAGCCCTGTGGAGTTGTAAAGCATCATCAATATATGTCTGGCACTGGTACGACCATCTCATCCTTTGGTATGAGTGGAGAATTTAGGACGACTCCGAACCCCTCTGCTAGAACACCAGCTATCTCCTCGTCTTTAAGTTCCCTGGTTGTGGTTTTCAACACTGCCCCGGTTGCTTCTGATGGATATGTGGTGCTGCTCAGTCGGCTGCCGATGTAGGTGAGCCTCCCATCTGGCTTTAAAATGGTGCAGATAGACTTGCAGAAGAAGATGGAGCAGGGGGAGCTTTGGTGGTACCTGCACATCTCATCAAAGTCCTCCAGACATCTAGGTTCAAGGGTGAACTTGTAGATCTCTGTCCAGTCCCCGGATGGCCCTTTGTTCTCCTCCTGTTGCCACTCCAGGAAATGCATTCCCGAGTCCTTTCTGACGCGGTACACACGGTGGCCCTGCTCCTGGGGGACACTGGTCTCCAGTAAAATGGGGATACTGAAGCTTGCGGAGCCGAAGCCGACGTCGCACAGCCAGCGCTGCCCACCGAGGGTCACCAAGAGGACCAGGTGGTCGAAAGGTGGGCCGTAGCGGCCCGTGGTCACACGCTTCACCTGACCCGAGAGCAGCGTCACCTGGAAGCCCAGTTCGGACAGCAGCCAGGCGAAGAGGCCGTTATTCTCGCAGCAGAAACCTCCTCGGCGCTGGTCCACTATCTTGGCGTACAGAAGGGGAAGGGCGAGTTGGATTCGCCCGCCGCTGTGCACCGCCAGGTTTTCAAACGGAACCGACAGCAGGTGACTTATGTGAACCGACCGCAGCACCTCCAGGTGGGGCTCAGCGGGGCCCGCGAACCCGATGCGCGACAAATATGTATTCACGTGCATCGTATCCATTATTTTTGGATAATGGGCAACTAGTACTTTAATGTTAAGCCTTCAATTACCGGTGAGACGCATGTGAAGAGACGACGGTTGCAGTAGAACGGTAATTGCTTCCTGGTGAACTTCAAGGAAGCTCTATATTAGAATAAGTAGCACCGCCCTTCTGGACGCTCCTGCTTCAATAAATAGTAAATGAATATATGAAACACCCATAAACAACTTGGACAAGTTTCCAGAGAAACAAATGCATTAACAATCGAAGAATTTGCAAACATATTATAAAAAACACTTAAAATCTGACCAGAGTAACTACAATGCTTTCTTCCCATCATCTTAAAATTAAACCCCACTCCACCCACAACATTATTTTTAGTTTCAGACCGGTGACGTCACACATCGACACTCCCTTTTTCCCCAGTAGAGGGAGAAAGATGGCGCCCACGCACGTACTGAGATGCTGTCAACGGGGCTTAGCATGGATACCTGTGATTTTTATCGCCCTGGTCGTCTGCTGGTCTTACTACGCGTACGTGGTGGAGCTTTGTTTATGTAAGTCGTCGTCCTGCCGCTGTGCGTCGGCTCCGCAAAGCCGTGAACCGCCGGTGTTTTCACCGCGCGGTTCACACGTCCAGCTGCAGCTGCTGCTGGGCAGCAGGAAGTAAATGGACCGCAGCGCAACAAAGGTGTTGGCAACCGGTCACAACCGAGAGGAAGCTCGTTATCTCGCGGCTGCCTTCGCGTGGGGGCCCTTCGTTGTCATGGGAAATGTGTTTTTGACAACTTTTCACGTTGTAGTCGATCTGGCTGCCGCTCTCGCGTTCTTGGTCGAGCTGAATGGATTCTGGGTGTCAGAACGCTGCCTGGCTCCATACAGATGCACACGCTCCTTCTATTTAGACTCATTATTAATTAGCTTGGCACGGGTTAGTCATGCGTTTGGCTCTAAAAAAAAGTGTTTATGTTTAGTTTAGAAAAAAAGTGCTGGAATCGTGTTTACAATGGTAATTTACAAACATAATTCATTTTACAAGTTTTAATTGTGATTGATATCATGTAGAGCTTGTGTATTCCAAAACGTTGTCATGTCGAGATTACTTTCTCCCACTGGATTATATGACGTGTCACGTGGTCTGGTTTGATACACTTTAAAACACTCACCCCAACTAATCTGACGATGTGGCCGTGGTGTGGTTACGAGCAGTGATTGGTTGTTTAATCTGAAGAAGAAAAAGCTGATTTTAAAAACAACTTCAAATTACCTTTTCTCTCCCATGTTAACCCAACATTTGATTTTGAGAGCTCATGTTAGATTGAGGAAACAATGTCCATATGATGGGGACGAAAAGTCGTTAAAGGGCTCGGATAAACGGAAATCATAAGACAACGGGGGACAAAGGTTGTGTGTTTTGACTGAATGCTTCCAAACAGCTGCTGGCTGCACCTTTATCAGCAAGAGGAAACTGTTTTTTTTTCTTTCTCTTATCTCTTTAAACGTTGTGTGACTTTCTCTTTGTAAAGCCCCACTTAAGACGTATAACCACAATGTGTAATGCTGCCATATAAACGGCGCTGTTTATATGACAATGTCTTTATATCTAACGTTCTCATTTTCTCTCTGTTTTTCTTCCAGTCACCATCCTCAGCATAGGAGAGCAGAGTAAGTGTCTCGATGAATAAAACATGATGTACTTTAAATACATTGTGAATGAACAGAACTGAGTCATTTTGCTCTTTTCTTTTGGATAGTCTTTCTAAGGTTGGGTAAAATGTGCGCTGTACACTTAACTAAAATAAATGAATAAATGTCTGGCAGAGAAACCATGCACTCTCAAAGTGCTGAGATCGGTCTGCTTGAAGCCCGGCAGCTCCTCATTCAGCATTCAACAAGATGTTTAGTGTTTACATATGACCGCAGCAGTTCCTGATATCTACTATTTATTATCAATGTTGGTGTTCCATGTCATTTCCTGACTGCTTTGGTTCTAATGTTTTTCTCAATGCTTCCCTCCAGTTGTCTACCTGATCTTCTTCCACCTCTCTTTCATCATGTTTGTATGGTCTTACTGGAAGACCATTTTCACCCACCCTGCCAATCCCTCCAAAGAGGTACAACAACCTAATTCTCCAAAACAAGCCCACTCTGCATCTCTATAATCCCAATTTTGACATTAAAATCTACCTCTTGTTTTTTCATTTTTTTCACTCCAGTTCTGCCTGCCCAAAGCTGAGAAGGAGAGCTACGAGAAGGAAGAGAGGCCTGAGACCCAGCAAGAGATCCTGTGGAGAGCCGCCGCCAGTCTGCCAATGTACACCCGCACAGGAGCCGGAGGTCTGTCTGAGTGTCTGAAACGTGAGTTTGATGAGTGCTCGTGTCTCGGAGCTGTCCCATAACCAGATCCTGTTGTGTTGAAATGTTGCAGCCATCCGGTATTGTGACCGTTGTCAAGTGATCAAGCCTGACCGGTGTCATCACTGCTCCGCATGTGACATGTAAGAAAACCCTAGACTCATTGGATGCCCACCGACATACTTTTCTCTTTAACCCTTTTAATGCTGGGCTTTCCTAAATCCATCCTTTCCTTTGTCCGTCCTCTCTCTGTGTGGTGTGTGTCGGCAGGTGTGTGCTGAAAATGGACCACCATTGTCCCTGGTACGTAAGGCCTGCTGAACAAAGATATGCACTGCACACATGGCAGCTCACAAGTTAGGGTTGGATAGCTCACGCTGAGCATACTAGCAACATGACTATCGGGGTGTTTAATGCTGATCCTTTTAAATTTCACTCGCTAAACTGGCAAAGTGTACTGTATTAAGAGTCTTCGATTAACCGTATGCAAGAAGGCAACAGAGCCTTCTGCTCTCGTTATGCCAAAGAAAGAAAGCTACCATCTTGGTGTAACCATGAGAGTAACACAAAGCCACCATTACATTTTATATTAAAGTTCTGGTTGATAAGATTTAAAGTAGGAGGAAGGGATGTCGCCGCTGACCTTTTTTTTTTTTTTTTTTTACATTTGTGCATTTCCAGGGTGAACAACTGTGTCGGATTCTCCAACTACAAGTTTTTCATCCTCTTCCTGGCTTACTCGCTGGTGTACTGCTTATTCATTGCGGCCACTGTACTGCAATATTTCATAAAGTTCTGGACAGTGAGTAATGGTGTGCTGAATATGAGGATGTAGATTCCTTGTGCATGTCCGAGCCGGGTGGGCGTCCTCTGACTGGGTTGTGAATGGTGCGGGCATCTCCTGTGCAGAGCCGTCCGCTCCTGTTTCCTCTGCAGTATCTGACCCCTCTCTGTTCCCCCTCTGTGGTCTCCTGGTTCTCGCAGACTGGGTCATTGTTCTCTGGTCCGTCCCTCTCCTCCATCAGAACCATCGGTCACACCACTTCTGCGGCGGCAAACACCTCCTCTCCCTTTCCCTTTTTCTGTTGCTTTTGGTCTTTGATTTCCTCTCATCTCTTTCTCTTTCAGCCCGTTTGTTCTTTTTATTCTGGGCACACTTTGTGCAATCATCACCCACTCTCTTTCTTTCATCCCCCCCCTCTCCTTTCACCTAACTTGGTCTTGACTTGTATTTGCCTGCCGATTTTCCAAATTGCTCCCACATGTTCTCTCCTGGTGTTGCTAACCAGTCTTGTTTCTGTTTGTACAAAAGCTTTGCCGGAGGAAATCGGCAGAGAACTGCCCAAAGGTAACCCAGTTATCCTCCAAAGCCTTTAGCAGTGCCTCACCGCCGTTGCCATGGTTTTTTGTCATGATGTGCGTGCAGTGATGTGGTTCACACGAGACACCACTCACTTCCTCCTTGTCCTAAATATCCTGCGTGTGAACACGTCACTGATTGGTCTCCCGCTCTCCTTTTCTCCCGTCTCTTCCCCCCAGAATGACACTCACGCCAAATTCCATATCTTGTTTCTCTTTTTTGTGGCGGCCATGTTCTGCATCAGTATTCTGTCCCTCTTCACCTACCACCTGTGGCTTGTAGGGAAGAACAGGTCCACTATAGGTAACAAACACACATGCATTTCAAAAACACAAGTATTACACACTCACAGATTATTGTCTTCTAGTCCAGTTCATACTCATCAAGTGGCATTTCACCTGTTGCTTGTCTTAACGGCCTATGTATTTGTCCTCTGTCTTTCCGCCTCTGCAGAGGCGTTCAGAGCACCAGTCTTTAGAACGGGCTCCGATAAGAACGGCTTCTCTCTCGGTTTCCGGAAGAATATCGCTCAGGTGTTTGGGGACCAAAAGAAGTACTGGCTCCTGCCGATCTTCACCAGGTAAAGGAGCCCGGCGTCATGACGGAAGACATAGAGGCTCCTGGAGCACAGTGTCGGACGCATGTATTTATGCTAAAGAGATATTTGGAGTGGATCTCCTCCTTTAACGATCCGGTTACCTTTGTCGTAGGTGCAGAGGAAATCTAGTCTACCTGCAGCTTGTTGCCTGGCTGCGCCTAATCTTGAGTTTCTGCTGTCCTCGTTATTTACCAAAGTCAGGGAGACGGTCTGACGTTCCCCGCACGGCTGGTCAACGCAGCAGATGTAGAGCAGGCCACAGTGAACCCGCGGCCGGAGACCAGTAAAAGGTGTTTAACCTTGCTATAATATGTATATTGTGTGAGGCACAAAAGAGGATTTATGTTTTTGGAGAAGTTGTGGATGCAGGGTTATTTGAGCTTTTCAACAATTTGTTGGGCGTGTTTCCAGTGCCGCCGCCGATGTCCCTGTGAGCCCCGTCGGCGAGTCACAGAACCGCCTCCTGTGCAACAACCAGCATGCCAACAACATCGGAGACCATCAGGCTGCTAACACGCTCACGTCAGGTGAGCTCAATCAGGGATGATCATATTACACCGGCAGGATTAACAGCTCGCTGTCTGGCGTCTGCCACTTTAACACAATTATTGTTTGGCTTTGCAGCTGAAAGTGAAACCATTACAATTTCTGTGGAGAGCGAGTCCTAACCAGGTAAATAGGAGCTCAGATGTAGGTTTGGGGCACAGCTTGACTTTAGTTAAGTTTCCTTGCACAATTATGTCCATTTTGATTGTGATAATCAGTAATGTGCCTAATCGTCTTTTTTTCCTATCCATTCCTTCTCTGCCATAGGAGAAACTCTGCAGTCATCTAATATGATGCCTTAAGCAACGCAAGAGTTTAGTTTGTCACCATGGCAACAGTCTCCCAGCGCAACCCCATCCCCACAGACCCATTCAGAGTAACTATGGAAATTTATTTTTATTTCGTACAGCAATGCATTTGTGGCATTGCTATTTTCTGCATGCGGCGTCGTAAGCAAATCTCACACCTACCCTCATTGGACATGTGATACATGCGTGTTCTGTCTCGCACCACACACACACACACACACACACACACACACACACACACACACACACACACACACACACACATATATGCTAATACTCATACATAAAATTCTACAGTACACATATTTTCTTGTGTTTACTTTGGTGGAGCATTTACTGACGATGAGAACATTCAAGAATCCCAGATGGAATAGGAGCTACTTTTGACGTTTTTAACGAGAAACTTTTTGATGCCGAAAGCTTCCCGGGTGCACCAGGACTCACATATAGGCAACAGGCTGCAGTGAAAAGTGGGCGATATGCTGGAGCTGTGTGTCTTTTCTTCTTTTTTTTCTTTGAAAGGCAGTACATCCCGAGGAGATGGATCAGTTTACCTGTATGACAGTTTGTTTGTCTTTTTCTTTTCATAATGTTGGAGCGTATCTGTGGTCTGCAACCTTTTCAGATGGATGTTTCCCACCAAAAACCTGAACTATCTTACAGAGCACTCTCCCGCATGAGTCAGTGGACGAAACAAGTGCACAACAGCAAGGACTGTAGCTGTGTTTGGGATAGTGTTTTGAATATCAGAGCCCAAGGTGGTGCATTTGCACTTTGTAGATTATTATTGTCCATCAAACAACGTGCTACTTTAAAAAAACTAGAACTAAATCATGTCCAAAAAACATCCCAGGTGTAACGGATGTTGGATGCTCATGTGATTATGGTGTGTTGTTTGTAAGAATTTGTACAACAGTTGAAGTGGCAGTCGTTATTTTTTAAGAACTAACAGCAACTAAAAAAATCACTTTTTAAAATATTTTCTTTTTTTGCCAACTTTTGTTAAAAACGCTGCTTATAAATGACCTGGAAGAAGCATTTCACACAGTGCTCTATGCAGTATCCGCCCGACCCTTTCTTTTCGTGTCATATGTTAGTGTGTCATACGCCGATCAGTGACTCTTAGCCCACAACGTCTACAGACGTTTTTTCTACAGCTCAGTGTTTCAGCCGTTAATAAGACGCCAACACTCATTGCCAAATAAGGGCTGACCTGTCAGGTGCTCTGACCTCTGAACCTGAAGTGTTTACAACATCCTAGCTTTATCTTAAACTCACTGGTCAGTGTTATCATAACCAAATTCTCAAGTCGTGGTGGCGCAATATTTTATACAAGGTGTGTCTGTCCCTCCTGCCTGTAGCGGGTCATGATGTCCTTGCAATACCAGTGCTGGCCGACAGGCGGTGACACAGGCCCTGTTTTCTGCCCTCCTTCAGATGGCGCTTTTTCTGATGTGGCTCAGGGCTCAATTCACTTTCAGTCTCATCTACAGGTGCAGCTTTCATCAGAATGACATTTTGTTTTTATGGGATTAATATGCATTCTTTTCCTGTAATAACTCATCCCAATATCTTTTGAAATTGAAGTGAATTGAACCCATCAGATCAAATGTGAAAGGGAGGTGTGGACTACAGCGTCTTCTCATCTGGTCTCCTCTGTATGTACTTGGGAGTCGGCTCAGTGTTGTGACCTTGAACTGTTAAATGAGCCTCAACTTGTGTAAAGCGGTGAACTGTCTTGTGTCGGTGTTGAACATCCGGGATGTGTCAGTGATCCGTAAATGAATAATTTTTAAATTAGATTTCATGACTGCATGTGTTAATGGCTGTTAAAGAATGGACCATTTTGTCAGTGTAACCAAATAACAACCATTAAGGATTTAGTTACATCCTTTCCCAGGGATTTTTTCTTTTTTATATGCAATGTTGCCATTTACATTGGAGGGATGCCCGATAAGTTCCTGATGTCCATCATTGCTCGTGTCTGACTGGTCACATCCCTGACTGTTGCTGGAAGAGTCGCCTACTAACTAGATCCCACCCGGGTTTGGTGGTGTACACGTCTACAGCTGTTTCTATCGTGGAGAGTGAGTTTGTGGTGTTGTACTTTTTTTTTTTTTGGTAATCATTTCCACAGTAGTGCTGGATATACGACAGACGGACAGTGCGACATTTGTGTAAATAATGGGGCGTTAAAAACAGCCCTTTCTTTGGCCTTCATGTTAACGTTTATCCTTCCAATCATCTTTGAGCCCAAGTGTATTAAAAATTACTCTTTGCAAAGCAGTAATTGGACGACATTTTTTAATGAATGGATCATGCTTATGGGGGTTGAGTATGAGATTAACACCGTGGTTCAATCTCAATTTAGCAGATTAAATTACTGTCAAATGTTCATGATTTAAGCCAACCTTCTGTTCCAATCATGTGTCGATCTTTTCTAACCCTCACACTTCAAACATTTAGATTTTAAATAAAATGTGTATGTTTTCCATCATCTGTAAGAAGTTTGTTCCTCTCATCCCTTACGGACACTGATTTTGAAACATTGGACCTGTCGTTTTACAAAATGCCTATATTCTCTCTCTGGGCTGTTTTGCCTTCAGACTAAAGTGTGTGTTTTGTAGTGTTTAAGTGTTCTTTTGTAATATTGTCGTCTTGGGAAAAAATGGTTCTGTGCAGCCAAGAGTTTTTTTACATGTCAGTGTACATGCATAATGTCTTACTAATGGCGCCTAAATTGTGTAAAAATGTGTTTTGCCACAATAATTGGGCTTATAGTATTAAAACAAACATTGGGGTTTCTCAATTTTTAGTTGCATCGTGTTTTAAATGTAGCTTCACTCCGGTTCGTCTCAACTTTATAAACAAAGCCATAAGTTCTGCTGTGAAACATAGGAAGGATCTGATTTGTTTTATTATCATTTTACATCTGTTTTCATAATGTAGATGTAGCCTATCATAACTTGCTTATAGCTACACTTTTGGTTTCCTTTTGTTACAATGTCCTATTTTACAGTGTGTGTGTGTGTGTGTGTGTGTATATATATATATATATATAATATTGATAATGTAAGAAAAAATGTAAGAAAAAGACTACATATATTTTTCTTGTCTGATTAATTTTACTGTTCCTATTTTGTGAATGAAGCAAATGCTTCTTCCACTTAACGTGAAAATGCCAATAAATGTTTTAAACCTCCTGCCTTTTTTTAATGGGCCAAACAAAACATTAAATTGCAACAAATGTAGCATCGACATTTTGACGTGAACATTATTCGACTTCCCTATTAAGCATTTAAGTAATTTAATATATATATATATATATATATATATATATATATATATATATATATGTGTGTGTGTGTAAATAACCCATTAAAAGGTTTATTGTTTTGTGTTAATTGACTTATTTTGTATCTGCTTTATTGGTTTTGATGAATGCCTTTTTATATTGTATTGCTTTAATGATTTTGTATATGTTTTAATCTACTTCCGCTTTGAGCTAAATTTGATTTTTATTTTGAAATGTCAATGTCGTACCTTTATTTGAGGTAAAAAGACAAACTTGATGGTACGGCTAAATGTTACAGACAGATGCGTATTTGATTTAAAGTTTTATTAGTTTTAATGGACCTGTATGAGGCTAACGCTCTTACGGTGGTGACAAGGTGGTTTTCGTTCAAGAGTTTTGGTTCAGGTTCATACAATGAGAGAAAGAAAATAAAGAAGTTTACCAGCAGGAAAGTCTCACGCCAAATGATATACGGGGATCCGTTACAGTAAGTTTTAAATCCCCAGTATGTAGTTTTTCCCTTGTAGCGCCCGCTTCAGGTATTTAACGTTTACTCCAGAGTCGTAAATACCCAGTTACGATAGATCAGGTGTCGTGAATCTCTGGCTCTCGAGCCATATATGGCTCTTCCGGTGACGCATATGGCTCTTTTGAGTTTGAATTAAAAAAAGAAAATCTCCGTCCGCCCCCCTGTAACTTTCTATATCGCGCCAGATTACAGCAAAAGTAATGTCAGGTCCCTTTCTTAAAGACGTCTTTGTTCTTTTATTAAACTAAACGTCTGTTATTGATCGTCCCCACAGCAGCGTGTCA
This sequence comes from Liparis tanakae, assembly GCA_036178185.1. Taxonomy (NCBI): domain Eukaryota; kingdom Metazoa; phylum Chordata; class Actinopteri; order Perciformes; family Liparidae; genus Liparis; species Liparis tanakae. Next base: position 10,891,194 of record CM070096.1, on the reverse strand, counting down.
TTCTGTCTCTACACGTCACGTAGCGGAACAAATAAAAAGTCCCCTGTGAGCGTGGACTGGCAATATATGACATTGTGTAATCACTGCCAGAAAGCAGGTCGTCCGCGACCGGGAGGCTCAAAAATCTTACATAGTCGGGTATTTAGCCCACAGACCCCCGATGGCAGTGGCGGAGGTGCAAATCGCCATATTAAAAGTCATTGTAGCGGCACCATTTTTTTCAAGCTGTTATTTTAAGGTAGGAATTGTTAAATAGTGTTGTTTTAAGTGAGTTTTTTTTTTCTCAATGTTGCATTAATTGGTATGTCAATAATTCATCAAATATAAACAAATTAAGACTGTAGAGCAGCACCTACACTGTAAAAAAAGATCCTAATTTTACAGTAAATAACTCTAAATATTTACAGTAGTTTTACTTTTTTTTAAATTACATACAAAACTCTGTAAAAATAACAGACATTATCCGTAAATTAACAGCCCAACTGTTAATTTAGGTATTATTCTCGTAATACAAAATATATATTTTTTCCCATTTTTGTAAGGAGAAATGACTATTATTAATACAGTCATTTTACCGTTTTCTTAAATGACATACAAATTCATGTAAAATAACAATTATTACTTGTAATTAAATGTGTAGCTCCTTATATGAAGGTTTATGTCCATACTAACAATTTTACGATTTTCTTTGTAATTTTAAGGTAGATCACATTATATTTATATTAATGTGTACTTTTACATTAAAACTCTGTAATTCTAAATCTAAATTCAGCTAACTTTTTTCATTACATTAAACATATTGCAGTTTTTTTAGTACAAAGTACAAAGAGTACAAAGTAGAAGAAATAATGATTACCGGTAGTTTTGATACTTGAGCATTATAGGGCGTTATGTGTCCAGAGTCCAATATTTGTAATCAGAACTGATAATCCAGCCATTATCAATACCCCTTATCCTCATTAGGTTCGCAGGGGCACTGGAGCCGATCCCAGCTGACATAGGGCGAAGGCAGGGGACACCCTGGACAGGCCGCCAGTCCATCAAGGGCAAGAACTGATAATAAATAACTAAAAGAAATTCTGACACACTAACATCTTTTTAAACACACACATGCATACACACACACACATACACACACAAACAAACCCACTATACTCTGCCAACTGACCCGTAACCTCCTAAATGTCTTTAAAATGAATTTTACATATTATATTTACCTAAATATAATACATTGACATCATGGGGTGAAATCGCCTCCAAAATCTTTACAAGAGGAAAATCTTTAAGATCAAGTTAATTTTTCCTACTTTCAACCAACTTAGATCTTTGGATCCTCTTCAGATTCAAAGAGGAACATCTGAATATGAATACCCTAACGTTTGAGACTGATAGCTGCAAGTTAAAATGGTCAAATTGGGCCTTATTCTCTTATATTCGCATATCTTTTGACAAGTGCAAAATGGTCATAATCTCCTAAATATTAGTCCTGGATATCCAAGATTGAACACGGACACTCAAGACAGGGCCTACAATGAGGTGATGGGGTGACATTTCCCCCAAAACACCCACAAGAGTTAATTGGCTGTCTGAAATCCAGGACTTGAAGAGGGTGTGTGGCTTTGAAATCTGAGACCCTGTTAAGAGTTTGGTTTGATTTTAGCTTCTTTTTTTCTAAACAGGTCAGAGCTTAGCCTTCTTTGGCCAGGTTGTAGCCACTCCCAAATGGGGCCAACCATGTAGGCTGGCAATATCTAGCACTTAGCATCCCTGCTTGGCAGTGGTTTAAAAACCGAGAAGAAAAAAAATGCACTCCTTCGAAGGTTCCCAAGTCCTCAAATGTTTGTAATATGACAAATCTCTAATATCATGGGCGACTATGGGTCAGTGGGTAGCAGGTCCGTCTTTCATTCACAGGGTTGGAGGTTCAATCCCTGCCCTAGTCGACACTTAACTCTGACTTGCTCCCTGTAGCTGTGTCTACGGTGTATGAATGTAACAGGCTTGTAAGTCGCGTTGGTGTGTTCAAATAAATGCTAACGTCTGAAATGAGGGCTCTTTGTAAAACTCGAACGCAAAACTAAAACCGGCTAATTGTTTGCTTACATGAATGTTCCCCTCCGCTATCTGTGTGACACCCGGGCCCTTGACCTCTGATGTTCACTGCTCTACACTTTCTCGCAAGTCCCCAAAGTTTCATTTTAATTTCCTCGCAAAAGCGCCTCACATGGCTGTTTGTAAATTATTAGGCATGTGGGGACAAAACCGACCGCTCTGTTCACATCAGCTCTACAGATGTGTCCAGCACCCTGGTCAAGGTCCTAACAGCAGGACTTGGCATGCATTACGTAATGTATATGCCAAGCTGGAGGCTGCTTTAAAAACAGACTGAACAAGAACCACACACAATGTTAATTGTAAATTGTAAAGAAAAATCTACATATCAATTACTTTAATAACTTTTAAATGTGACCTGATGTATCTGGTAAACATGTATTATACATGTGTACCAAACAGGTCCTTGCCAAGTGACCTCGTTGCCAAGTGACCTCTTTGCTCTCAAGGTAATGACCTCGGTGTCAGTTTTTTTAGGGAAAGTAAACAGTGACTTGTAAAAACAAGCATGACCTCCGCAAGGCCAAAACAGCTGCAGGTTTACTGAAGACCTTTGAATGGTTTATCCATTAAAGGAAAAGTCCACTATTTAACAGCAATTTCAGATTTAGGTACACCGTATTGATTAGAGTCTGGAATCATAGCCCATCGTGTGCCTTTCAGATATCAGTGCATCAGAATGTCAATGGAGGGTGAGCTGGTCTGGACTTTGAGGCTGCAACCAAATATATCTGGCCCACAGCTGTGTGTCAAGTCATCTGCTGAGCTGTTCCTTTTATCATCTTCCAAGTCTCATCTCTTTTTAACAAAAGACTTGTTCACATTTAAACAGTTGAAGCAGAACATGGATACAACCCATCTTCTTCGTGAAGCTGTGTCGTTGCTGCAGTTTGCTCTGTACATTCTTTAAAATTTAAATTAATTAAAGAATTTCATAAACTCAGGCCAGTCGGGACATTCTTTCTGCCGAGTCTGAACCTTTCGGAATCGACATGTAGGCCGAGGTGTGCCATGACGCAGCCAAAACCTGCAGAACAGTTGCTCAGACTTGTTAAAATGATGTATCTGTCATCTAAGGTGAGACGGAGATGTCTCATACACCCGAAATGCAACACTGGGGAAGTAAAGTTGTACAAATTAGAACATGTCTCTGTCTCCGTGCTCCTCGGGCTCCTAGTAGTCGTTCATTAAATGTGTCCAGCTCAAGGATAAAGAGATTTAATCTCCAGAGCCAAAGAGCCCAAACATGCGGTAAACAATAAAGATTTGCAGCAAATACCTTACGTGACGACACCCCAGCATGTGTTGCGATGGTAACGAGGGGGCACGTGGTGTGAGTGAAGGTGTTGTCCTGCAAGCACAAACACACGCGCACACAAACACACACGCGCAGACACACACGCGCGCGCACGCACGCACACACACACACACACACACACACACACACACGCACACAGAAACGTCCCTTATCCTCAACGTTAATGGGGTTCTTCTAGAAACCTGTAGAGACATTACCAGGTGACCAGGAATCCACATCTGAGAAAGAGAAAGTCGTCTCGCATAACTCTCTGAGAGTGACGTGACTCGTTCATCTGAATCTTAATATAAACATTCACTGGGGGTATAAACTTCCTCCGATGTGGACTTGACTGAACTTATGTTAAATAAATCATTCTCTATAGACCATGGCTTTAGTAAAGGCACTTCAAAGTAAACCTCGTTGCAACAAAGCGAACATGACACAGAATAACGTGTGTGTGACTCAATTCAATTTAAAATGTGACATATTTAATACAAAAGTGTTCACATTTCTGCATACAGCATTTTTTTTGAATGCATCATTAAAGTGTTAAAAAAATCACATTTAATTAAGGAGCGACATTCGTTAAATCCTCTATTCAATATCTTCTTTTTTTTAAGAAAAAAGAAGATTGTCATGATTGCTCACGACCAACGTTGTTACGTCAGTCCCCCAGGAGGTGCTGATTTGGTATGCGGGGGGAGGAGGCGGGTCCAGAAAGTGGTTCGGGTATCCCCTCTTTGGAAAGTTTGAGCACGCCCTGTGGTCCGTGGAGAGGAGGGTGAGCACAGCAGCGTCCACGCACCTTTGAGCGACCAGCATCATTGGATGTAGGAGAAAAGCTGGACGTTTTACTTGTGACAGTCCACCGACAGCAGCCACCATGGAGGACGGATCCAACCGAACCATCGACCCGAGCTGCATGCAGAAGCCGCCCCTCGCCATCGACATTATCATCAGTGAGTAGACCCGGGCTCGCGGAGGATCCTCTCCACCTCGTGCGCTTTATGTCCACTTGTCATCCGCAGGAAGCCCTCTTTAGTTCGGTTGGATGTGTCTGTACTTGGCCACTGAACTGGGAGCAGTGGGGGAAGAGGGACGCAACTCTAATATTCTGGTTGTGATTAAGTGATTACGAACCCCGGCCCCTTCTCTCTGGGGCTGTAGAGAGAAGACAGGGACCCCTCCAGCAGACTCCATAAACCACACCGTTTCTGTCCAAAGTCAAAAAGAGTCTCATATTTTTTGTTGGGTTCTTCTGAAGAGCTCTGCTGCAACCTCAGTTTAAACAACTAGGAGGAACACAATATGTCAAGACTAGCATCCACATAAGCTGCCAAATGATGCTACTTGTTCAGACAGAGCTCAGTTATTGTTACTGTTCAATTATTAAATCCATTTCACCAGGCCTGCGGTTGTACATTCCTTAATCGGCCTCTGACTCATGTTGTATGATCCATTTCACTTTGCGTTACACTGCTCATACATCTGCTCTGCAGCCATTTAACCACTTAAATAGAGCTTAATAATATTTGTATGATTTAAATCTTAAAGTATTAAATCACTAAATACATCACAACACATTGCTTTGTATGCTAGTTCAGTACACAGTGTACAGTAATCAATGTTTTTTGACATTGGTGATTCCACCTTCGTAACAATTAAAGACATTTGTATAAGGTTGCATCTTAATATTTTAGTTTCTTTACAATTTGGCTTGTGTGTAATATTTTCTTTAACTTTTTTCTGTATTTTCTCAGAACAGATTTTTTTATGATTAAGACTACATGAAGGTTCAACATCACCCGGCTGATACATTACTGATTACGTGTAATCCAAAAAGCACTATCATTATAGACAAAAAAAAAAGAATCTTCTAAATTTCAATATATCCATGATAGATTGCTTAACATATACGGCCGTATATTCTAACGATATGAGCTTAATCAATAAATTGTCTGGTTAACATATATATATCATATTATCAATAAATAAGAAGAAATTGCAATGACCAAAATCCGCTATGTGATTCAGCAATAGTGTCCAACAGAGAACCGTCAAGTTTATCTTAGGCAAAATTATTTCTCCAAATTTAAGGGATTCATATAAAAAAATCTCATCCTAATATGTTTATGTAAAAACACATCTATCGTTATCAGATTTTCTCCCAATTATCAATATTGGTATCGGCCTCAAAAGTACAGTATGGGCAATATAGTTTTGATGGTGAAATGTTCAAAGTCTCACCAGTATCACCATCCTGATGAGCGGTGTCAGTGAAAGAAGAAAAACTTTCGTAAAGAATTTTAGAAACACGATAATGAAATATTATCGTCAGGATTTAGAAACGATTCAAAAAGTCTGCAGTGTCAACAACAGGGCAGAGTGACCGCCTATACGGAAATAAATCCGCCATGAAGGGGGAAAGTATGTTGGTTTTGGTGTGTTCTGATTGCTTGCTACTGACTTTTGATACCAGAGAGTAAATGGCGCAAATCGCCAGAATACTTGCAAGTATGGGCAACATCATGAAAAGGTATAATTTTTTGGTTCACTCTCAAAATGTGGCAAACATGTGTGAGCATCCATTTCCAAACAGTGTGCTGTTGCCACATGGCTGTGGACTCTTAGTCTTGTTAGCACACGCTCCACACTTATTATTAACTGGCAGTATTAAGTAAGGCCGATAAAAATCCCAATAAACTTCATAAAGATCATACCAATTTTCAATTTCTGGGGAAAGACCCGTGGGCCCAAAAGTCCAGCTCAAAGATGAGACGGCTAACTGTTTGTAATTTTCCATCCCTCCTTAAAGATTTGGACATCTTTGGCATCGTTCTTTACTCGGTGCTCAGCTTCATGGCCACAGTGTCCATGCTGATCTTCCTTGAGGAGTGTATCTTCATCTATAGGAATGTTCCCGCCAATAAGAAGAGTGTGATCATCTGGGTGACTGGGGCGGCACCGGTAAGAATGGCACTGTGAAGGACTGAGCCTTGTGTTGGCCCAATACACTGTATGCTCACATGGCGCCTTCTCTCCTCCAGGTGATTGGCACCATGTCGTGTGTGGGTATGTGGATCCCCAGAGCCACGATGTTTACAGATATGACCTCTGCTTGGTGGGTCCCCCTCTCTCTGCTTCTCTTAGCTTCACCTCCCATCCCTGTGTGTGCCGTGTGTTTTTATTACCCACAGAGCCCTGCAGTGTGAAACTTGAACTTCATAACCTACCGGGGGTTTTATAGAAAACACTGCTTCTATTGTGCAATGTGTTATGTTATGTACATAGTATATTCATTCATTTCTACTGCCTCTCAAAATGTCTGTTTATACTTCTCAAAGTGTTCTTTTTAACAACAATACTTGTCTATCCGTAGCTACTTTGCCATTGTGGTGTTCAAGTTCCTCATAATGATGTTGGAGGAGGTGGGCGGAGATGAAGCTTTCCTGAAGCGAGCAAAGACACATAAGCTTAAGATCAGCACGGGGCCGTGCTGCTGCTGCTGCCTCTGCCTGCCGCAGGTGACCATCACACGGTAAAACTCCACAATGCACTCGCTCTTTACTTTGTCTTCTTCATCAATACAATGTTCTTGCTTTTTAAGCTGAAACAAACACTCCCTGAGTGGGAACAGCTTCCGAAGAACCCTGTTTGGTTTGATGGTAGCAGCATGTGTTGTTGGACAGCTCCCAAAGTAGCACATGTGGATTTTGAAATCTGCTCTCATCATCTCTTGGTTTGTGTTCTCTCTTTTTTTAATTTGAATGAAAATCAAGTAGCATGAACGAGAAGTACATGGTTCTCACACCTATACTTAGCTAGTATGATTGTTGATTTCAAGAACACATTGTTCTTCGCTGTGTTCTTACAGTCACATAAGAAAACTCACACTGGGTTTTTAAGGGAGAAAAGGCCTCTTTCTGAGAGTGCTTTGGTCCCATGTGTTTTCTATTTGAAGCACTGTTGCTTTAAAAAAAATCGAACTCTACGAAATACGGCCGTCCTTCAAAGTGAAAAGACCCCAAGATCCTTGCATTCATCTTTGAGTTTCAGAGTAGATGGTACATTACCAGTCAGAGCATGCCAGTAAACAGCTGGCAAGTGGCTCCAGATGTAGATCCTATTGCAGTGAGGCATGATGGACTTTCCAGACGCCTGTTTGCTTTATGTCCTCCAAGACGTGTTTGAGAGGATTCATGTACCAATCAGGGTTATTTGGGGGGAAAACAGAACAATAGAAGTGTGCAAAGTTGGCACAAACCTTGGAGCCACAATAGCGACATTTATGGGGAGCGCTTAAAACCATGTGGAAATAAACCAGAATTTAATTTGAGTATGAACAACCCCTGACACTAAGGTGATGATTGAAACATCTAGTAGTGCTAATAAAGCACATATCCTGTGCAGCTCCTAAGATGATGATTACTGTTGTTGCTTGAGGGTACAGACTAATGAACTCTGACAATGTGTTGGGCCTGTTTGAAGATCATACTGTGCAAACAGTATCAGACACAGACTACATGTGCGCCTCCGTTTTTATTAATACGGGCTGAAGGTCTTTGAGGGCGGGGCCCAGTGCGTACGGTAGCACGGTACACGGCAATCCCAGCATGCGTAAGCACTTGCTACAGCCACACTGTGTCACAGTTGATTGATCGATCCGTCAAGTTTGAACGAAGTCAGCGATTTCATTTTTATACAGTATTTGTTCTCTGTTCATGGAATCCTCGCCAAATTGTCAGTTGTCAAACAGATTTCTATGGCGATGCAACGCTTACCATGTGTTCACTGTTTGCAACAACGCAGATCATCCTTTTGCGTAAACCCTTCTGCTGTACATAATGATGATGATGATGATGATGATGATGATGATGATGATGATGATGATGATGATGATGATGATGACTGTCAAGCCAAGAAATGCTCAGCTATGTTTCTTTGAAACAGTGCCCAGTGTTACATCAAATCCACCACAGAGGGACTATTAATGTTGTTGTTGTTGCGCATGTATAAAGCCCAAAGTGTGCCAGGGGCCTCTCTGAATTGTTTTAAACATCCTGTGTCAATTATCCAAGCCAGGTTCAATGGAGGATTCCACAATGGCCTTTTAACAGTTTAAAACATGTTTTTAGAGACAAAGAACATGATCTGTAACTGGGGGCTACTCTGTTCCAACTGCAGGCGCACTCTCTTCCTACTGAAACTTGGCTCCTTCCAGTTTGCCGTCCTGAAGATTGTCTTCACCCTCCTTTCCATTTTCCTCTGGACGAACGGGACGTTTGACCTCTCTGACGTGAGTTACTAACATGGAGTTACACTTGATGCCATCTCTCCATGTCATTGTATCCCTAAATGTGCTCTATTTATTTTCCATGCTTTATGCTAATAGTCGTAATATCTGGGCAAAAAGCTAAATATGCTGAAATTTAAAAATCAATATCAGTCTATTATTCACTATCTAACACTTTAGCACGAAGGAAAGGAAAGGAAAACGAAATGCAAATGAATAACTCAAGAAGATTTAATGAATGAATGCAGAATGTGTGCAGAGTGCTTGATATTCAGATCGAAACCCCATGAGCTGATGTGGTAGTCAGTGGTAAATGTAAATTGCTGATTGCATTTTTTATTAATGTCAGAAAGTACATATGGCTGAAATGATCTTCTCAGAGTTTTGCCAGTTGTCATCAACATTTGAAGCTGTTTTTATTAGTCATGTGGTTGAAATGGCTCTATAGAAGTCTGTCTGTTGGTTAGTTAGTCCAACACTTCTGGATGAATCTGACTATATTACTCGAGGGTGTGGTTTGTACATCTATTATGAAGTACTCCCTATTTTGCACCCCCCAAAAAATGATAGTTTAACAAAATAGTTGATCATTATAATGTAGTCACATTAGTAGTTATTATTGTTGGTTTAAAGGATGCAGGTATGATGGTGTCAATGAACAAATAAAAACACGATGTTGTGACATGTATTTCATGTTTTTCTTTCAAGTGTCTCACGAGTCTCTGCGTTTCTGTTCAGTCTCTCTGAATTCTTCTTCTTTGTTGACGTTGCGTCTCGTTTCAGTTGACCATTGAGGGAGCTGCTATATGGATCAACCCATTTGTGGGCATCTTGACCATCACAGCCCTGTGGCCTGTAGCGATGACGTTCATGCACCTGAGGGTTGCCCTGCGAACTATCAAGATCGTGCCCAAGTACGCCATGTACCAGGTAAGGCACGAGGGGCGCTTTAAATATCATGCACACAAACAGCTGTTTACACATCTCATGGTGGACAGTAACTAGCACAGCTAATATATATTGCTGGCTGTAAGTAAACACTTTTAATAACATGTCAAGCTATAGGGCCGTCATACACCCTTTTTTTAACTGTATTTTCCAGCGCTCTGTTTGTCCGGTTAAACAGTAGACATGTTTATTTTTGTAGCTTGTGCTGGTCCTGAGTCAGTTGCAAACTGCTATCATCAACATATTGGCTTTAAAGGGAACGATCGCCTGTGCTCCGCCCTTCTCATCAGTAACCAGAGGATACAGTGAGTCAACATCCGTCCATTGAGCCCAAAGTATTCAGCCAATGTTTTGATCTGTTCCATTAACTATTGCTCAATCCATCCGAGAAGGACTCCAGGAAGTTTCCCTCGCAGCTAACATTTGTTTGCCTATTCTTTCTTCACCTCTTTGTCTCCAAAGTGATGAGTCAGCAGCTTTTGATCCTGGAAATGTTCATCATCACGCTGGTAACACGCCTGCTGTTCCGCCGACTGTATGATCCGTTACCCGAAGAGGAGCACAACGTCAATGAACAAACCAAGATGGTTGCAATGTCTTCGTCCGCATGAGAAGTGGTTGTGGTTGTGTGTTTGTGTGTGGTTGTGTGTGTGTGTGTGTGTGTGTGTGTGTGTCATTATTTCCTGCATGTATATTTCATTCAAAGATTTTATAAGTTAGTATGAATAAATGAAATAAGGACATTTTAAATGTATCTTGGGGGTGTAACAGTGGTTCAAACTATTTAATTGTTGAACAGTCAAACCAATCACACCCCTTATCCAGCAGGTATAATTGTTTCCACTTTGTGTCATGTCAAATTATTTTCCAACAATAAATGTAATTAAAAAGGTTATTATTAATGTATTAGTGGAAATTATGTTTCATCTGTGATGAATTGTATATCTGCTGCTAGATACATTTTACGGTATCAGCCTTTTCAGTTTTCTCATTAATTACCAAATAACTTTTCTGTGAATTCACAGGAAGTTATAAGAAATAATGGCACCTCAACTATAAGGTGAACCCACTTGTATCACTTTATATCCACTGCCTTTGTTGTGAGGCGTTATTGCATACATGATACACTGGTATTGTGTCCTGGCATTATGTGTGACAACATGAACCTTTACCGTCACTATAACTAGGGGATGTACTGTTAGCCTTTTAAACATCCACAAATGAATTGTACCTGCATTACTGTTGATTATTGTTCACATTTAGCTGACCCACCATGCTGGATGTCTCTCATTCTGCGCCGCTAGATGGCAGCACCAGTCTTAACCTCGCTGGTAGATGGAAAACGGCATTCTCATCCCCTGTCTCTTCTCATCGGCGTATTGTCAATTCAACGACCAGGGATTCTTCCCACAGTCCGTTGAGACATCTAGATGGACATTATAACACCTCACGTGACATCGTTGTACACACCCGGGACTGTAGACCTCATGCTGCATGCGGAAGTGAGAGCATAACCAAGGTGGCAACGTATTCGATGGACACGCCTCGTCCAATTGAGCCGCTGCTGTTTCTCACTTACCTGTTAGCCAATCACCATCGGGCATCAACAAGCCTGGCGCATGTGCAGTTGAGTCCAGACGTTCGAGTCGGCTGGAGCGTCAAGAGTCGGTCCGAATGGGCCGGAAGTCTTAATATTAGTCCTTCACAATAAAATATGTTCCAGCTGTACAGAACATTTCTAATGTCTAGTCGACAGATAGGACAGCAGTCAGTCTTTTGAGAGAAACCCAGCCCTTCAGAGTTATTATGAGGTTTATATACAGATTATATTAACATAACCTCACTTTATTTAGTTTATTTGTATAATTATTATTTGTTTTATAAGATATTGGAAAGAACTACCGTTATAAGTTATACATTCAAGTTTGGAGAAAACCTGCATATCAAAATATAAATAAAAAGATTGTGTTGGATGATTAACCAGCAAGAGACATTTTCAAAACATGGCAACCTGATCATTTGTCTTTTAAATGGATTATTTAGTACATGTACGTGTGTTATTCTCATTTATAAGGCCGTTATAAACAATCTATGCATGGTTCCTCTCTAGAGACTTTCTATTTAGTGTTTCTAATCAGTTACCCCAAATACCACGCAATACCATGTTTTATTCTGAAAAGCACTGCCACCGGAAGTTTTGTTTGATTCCAACGAGCTTGTGAGCGCAACAATGTAGCTCCAGGTAGCCTTCATGGTGTCACTCTGCTTGTGTCCTATCTGAACCCTTATGGACATCTATCTGTCCAACACGTCGTCTCGTGTCCTCTGGAGACTCACGCGGACCAACGTGGGCGCCGACGAGAGAGGAGGCCGTCTGCGTGGCCGTGGATGGGACCGCGGATGATGATTAAAGGGTCGTGTTTTTTCTGAGTCTCGTTCTCTCGGTTTCATCCAGGCATCACCATTACGATTTCAAAATGAGGATCTTTGTGTCTCTGATGAAAAATGCAAACCCCAAAATCGAGTATTACTCCAGATTTTCTCCGTCACCGCTCTCCATCAAACAGTTTTTGGATTTTGGTGAGTATCTCACAGGAGCGACTTACTCATGAATCATGGGCCTGACCTATTATTATTGCTTTCCCTATTTGTCATCATTTTTAAGTGTCAAAGGCAACCTCTTAAACGGAATACTTTGCTATGAGCACACGTAGCATCTGGATTTGGAGTTTACATTCACTATAACTCAGAACATCGCATGGGGGTTCTGCATGACATCTCTCTGTTGCAGGTTTGTTTACTATGTGGACATGTGACGCATTGCTTAATCCAAACCGGTATTTTCACATAACAGCATGTTGCCCACAAAGTGGAGTGCGAACAACCCCATTTTGAATTGCTTATTGCTTATTTCAGGTTGAAATATCTGATTTGTAATCATTCAAAGTTTGTTTTTTTGTGCATTTACAGTGTTTTATTTTCTCTGTACAATAACTGTACGGGGCACCAACATGACACTTAACATGCAAGATGAGAATGTCGGGAGCCACACTCCAGGCTTAGTTTTCTTAATCCATCTCTGATTAAACACCATCATCTCTGTTATGCAAGTTGTTCCTATAGCTGATGATTGGACGTGCAAGTACAGGAAGCATATCCCACTTGTGCGTTCAGAAACACAGAAAAGGAATCTCGTTGGCAGTAATTGTTCATGTCAGAAGAGCGGGAAGGGATCGCAGTGTGTTTCAAAAGGGAACACATGAGACATTGGGGTCGTCAGCAGCTGCAGAGGGTCATGCAATGCTCAGTCAGTATTTGCTGGTGCCACTACCCCATTTTTGAATTTTAGAGTTCTTCCCCTTTTACTGCTGAATCAGGGGGAAGCTGTTCCCTTTGAGCAGAGATGATTAGACGTTTCCTTTCATTGTGCCAGATCATCTTGTTTTCAACCTGACTGACACTAAAACATCATATCTTACTATCTCTTTGAGGGCAGTCACAGGGCAACACAATAACAGGCTTCCTGGAAGAGGATAGCTGCACACGTTGTTTTATATGTGAAGAGCCCTTTGAACAGCTGGATGTGTTTTTTCCCTGCTGACTTTAACAGGGTCCACATGCGGACGTCAGCTCTCGACCACATACTCCTCCACCTCTCACTTTTATAATGGATTTTTATTTTCCCAGGCAGGAACAATGCCTGTGAAAAGACATCCTACATGTTCCTGCGTAAGGAGCTGCCGGTGCGGCTGGCCAACACCATGCGAGAGGTCAACCTGCTCCCTGATAAACTGCTCAGCCGGCCTTCAGTCAGACTGGTGCAGAAATGGTGAGGCGCTTCCTCGAGAGATCCGATTTATTACGCTTCCAGATGATAAGGTCATAGTGCAGTAGTGGTATTGTTAATGAGTGTGTGTGTGAAGGTTAATTTTGACCTCTGTTTGCTTCAGGTACATGCAGAGCTTTGTGGAGCTACTGGACTATGAGAACAGAAAGCCAGAGGACGGCCAAGCTCTGAATGAGTGAGAGAACATTGCCTTGACTAATAATTCATAAATGCAAGTACGTCTTTGTCATCCATCCAGCTGCTGCATGCTGGCTTTATGTCATCTTGAGGTCACTCTTAGCACACAGGTAACGGTGTGTATGTTTACTGTTACCATGGCAGTGAGATATAAGGCTCATATGACACCCTCAGGAATGTGAGTCTGTTTAGAGAACGCTCTTCTGAGAATTGTTTGGTTCAATGGAAATGTAACAAACATGATATTACGTCGTTACTCATCCCGACTGAGCATTTTAATAACATTTTTCAAATGTGTCCCTATTATTTTTAAATGATACAAATGTGTGCATCAGCTTTACAATTGGACAACCTCATTGACGATCTACCATGAGAGGCAGGGGGAGGGCTTTCATCATTTGTATTAATTCAACTATTTGTTTTTTAGCTTCCTGGAGCTCTTGATTGAGATCCGTAACCGTCACAACGACGTGGTTCCCACCATGGCTCAGGGAGTCATCGAGTACAAGGAGAAGTTTGGCTTTGACCCGTTTATCAGCAGCAACATCCAGTATTTCCTCGACCGCTTCTACACCAATCGCATCTCTTTCCGCATGCTCATCAACCAGCACAGTGAGCCTCAAACGCCGACTGGTTTACATGGATCCGCAGCACACTACTGTCCCAGTAGCAAGTTCATGTCTGGGGACTGACCCGTCTGTTTCTGTGCAGCTCTCCTGTTTGGTGATGACACCAACCCCGCCCACCCCAAACACATCGGCGGCATTGATCCCACCTGCAGTGTGGCTGAAGTCGTGAGTGGTGAGTTTGAAATCATCCGATTCAATGGACTCTGTTGGGAATGCTTTGTTATCTATGGGTTGAACCTTTTTGGTGCTTCATTGAAATCAATGGAGTTTTATCACACCAGAGACTCTCGAGAGTTACACGGATCAATGCGAGTTCATTTGCACAAGTCGGCACGTTTACACAATGACCGTTTATCAGGTACTCCAGCAGCATGTGTGTCCTGCGTTGCACTCTCCGTGCCCCCGCGAGGGACAACCGCCACGTTCGTGACCTGTGGCATCCAAATGTAAATGGTGAACGTTCTCCGCTTGTTCCGCCCTGACTTGTTGCTTTGCCTCTTCTGTCAGATGCCTACGACACAGCCAAGATGCTGTGTGAGAAGTACTACTTGGCTGCTCCTGAGCTGAAGATTGAGGAGTTCAACAGTGAGCGATTTCTGTGCTCCACGATTTCCCAGCGTTTCTCTCTGTAATCTGTCACACAGCTGTAGCGGCACAATGCATTCTGTCTAGTCCATCTAGCTATTGGAGTTTAAATTTAGTGCTGTAATGGTCACATTCACCATCTAATTACTTCAAGATAACTAGGTTTCGTTCTTGTCTTCCAGTGAAGGCCCCTAAAAGGCCCATCCAGGCGGTGTATGTGCCCTCTCATCTGTTTCACATGCTGTTTGAGCTCTTCAAGGTAAGCCGTGCTGCATCAGTGGCGTAAACCGAGCTGGTGAAGTGCTTTTTTCACATAATTAAATTGCAATCTGACGATCATTTTATACATACTTGTGCTGAGCTGAGTTAATTAGGGGGTGTTTGCAGAACTCAATGAGAGCCACAGTGGAGCTTCATGAAAACAGTGAAGAGGGATTACCACCTGTAAAGGCAAAAGTCACTCTGGGCAACGAGGATCTTTCCATCAAGGTAAATCAGACACAAGTGTTCACATGATGAGACGCATCTTTTGTGGTCTCTCACTCCATCTCTCCCATGACCTTACTTCAGATCAGTGACCGAGGAGGAGGAGTTCCTCTGAGGAAGATTGATCGTCTGTTCAACTACATGTACTCCACTGCTCCTACACCAAGTCTGGAGCAAGGAGCTGTCCCATTGGTACACACACACACACACACACACACACACACATACATAAACAAAATAAAATCAGTATTGACCATGTTGTCTATTTGAAACCTTTTCTAGCTCCATACATTTCCATTTATTCTGTCCCTCCCCCTCCCCATTCAGGCAGGTTTTGGCTATGGTTTGCCGATTTCTAGGCTCTATGCCCGATACTTCCAGGGGGACCTGAAACTTTACTCCATGGAGGGCGTTGGCACTGATGCTGTCGTCTATCTGAAGGTAAAGGGAGCTCGTCAAATGGTGTTCTTTCTCCCAAAGATATCACTCGGGAGGGTCAGAGTTTAAAGGGACACATTTGATCAAAAGGCACATTTGCACGTTTGTCCTCTGACCCATATGCCTAGCCTGGATACCAGACCGAACTTAGCCCCGCCCTAAACATTTTTGGTCGGGAAGTTGGGTTTGGCATTGCTCCATTGGGGAGAAATTATCTCCGGTCAAAAATTGACCGGACCAATCAAATTGTCAGGGCGGGCTTTATACGATGACGGCATATGAACAACAGTAACGTAACCAACCACGTCATCAAAAGACGCTTGCTTCTTTCAGCGTGCGTGCAGTTGAGTTTGACAACTATGCGTCGCTTAAAATACGTCACATACTACGTTGCTCTGATTGGTTGTAGCTCTATCCAATTGAGCGAAGAGGCATTTTCTTTGCTGGTTCGGTTGAAACACGCCCCATAATCACAGCCCAACGGAGCGGTATCAGACTCATATTCTGACTAGAATTATGAGTATGACATCGTCAGGCTACCATTTGCCATCTATCAGTCCAGATTGTTTTAGTGCAAGTTGCCGAGTGTTGGAAATATTAGGCGGAGAGGTCTCTGCCCTAAGAGGCCTTGTCTCAGGGATAATAGGGCTATGTGCCTATAATGTGTAAAACTATAATTATATAAAATTCTCTGCGGCCGATATCTTCGACACTTTGCATCGTCCTCGTCCTAAATCCCCCTTTTTGCTAGATGCAAAGATTTTCCGCACTCTCATCTTTGTTAATTATGACACTAGAGCCAGAATACGCTTAGCTTAGCATAAAGACTTCAGGCTAGGTGAAACGTTTTACCTCTTCTATTTAATCCGTACAACAATCCAAGTGTCAGCTAGCTGTTTTCCCTTGCCGCAAATATTTATATTTATGTTAAGCTAAGCTAAGCGTCTCGGTTTCCGGGCTGATATTTAATGTCGTCTTCAGTGTCCAACTATTCGTTTAACGAGGAATGACTGTGGTGTCTCACCGGCTCTTGTTGTGTTCCTCTGTTTGAAGGCCCTTTCCAGTGAGTCCTTTGAGCGTCTGCCTGTCTTCAATAAGTCGGCGTGGCGGCATTATAAGACCAGCCCCGAGGCGGACGACTGGAGCAACCCCAGCAAAGAGCCGCGGGATACCAGCAAGTCCAAATACAAAGCCAACAGATAAACTCGACCTGACTCCGCTAACCCGGCCTTCTGCCGGCCGCCCGCCCAAAGGCACTCTGCCCGGAGCATGTCCGATGAAAGGTTTCCCCTGGGTAAATGTCTGGTTTATGATCAGACTTGCTTTTCCGTTCCGGTGGTTCAGGCCCTGAACATGTGTCCACCCAATGGCAATAACGTTCATCCTCGTGTAGCTTTCATTTTGTGGCATTTACCGCCGGCTCTCTCTGAAGATGAAGTCTAAAATGAACCTCTTCCAAGGTATAGATCCCCTCTTCTAAATCTTTCCTAATGTTGACTCCATTTCCTCCTCTATCCAACCTTTACTTCGAGCTAAACTCGCTGTATCACCGCTGTATGCACATTTTTGCAGAGTTTATTTATTTCTTTGCTGACGAGGTCACTCCTCCCTGTGGCTGAATAAGCCACGCACTGCTGGTTGAGGGTCTTTCTCCTCATCACTGAAGGCTTGTATCCCATGTCTTCCTCTCAAACACAAGCAGGGGTCAGGGGGGTTGGATTTCAGAGCAAATTGGATGAGTAAGAAGAGGTTTCATTTCCTTCCTTTGGAAGACACAATTAGGCCAGTGTGTCATTGGCATAGTAAAGCGCTGTTTTGTATTGAAGCCTGGGAAACTAGAAGCCAGGATTACCGAAATAATATCTCTTTTGGGAAAAATTTAGAAAGCAGTACATTATTTAAAGTATCTCTAAAGTTGTATTTAATTTGTGAAGAGAGAAAGCCTTACTTCTATCATATGTCATGCTCCCAAAAAAATCTGCCTTGAATGTTCCACTGGAAATGGAAGTTTATTTGTAACAGGGGAATGTAAGAGAACAAAGGTTGACCGGCGATACGTACCCTCATCAGACATTTCTGCTTGCAGGCCAACGCTGCACCCTGAGTTAGCCACTAAAGAACCAAAGGAGCAGTAGGATGCTTGTAAAAAGCGTCGCAGCTTCAACCACACCAGCATGACGCGTTGTGTGAACCCTCACAGAGAAGCATGGACTGGTCGCCTCTGACGAGGATTATAAAGGTGTGAATACATCTTCACGTCTCATGGTGGACACGCCACATTCTCAAAGCTCGGACTTGTTTCCCTAACAGTGTATCCATTAAGCGTTGCATCTCAGTTGTTGTATTACTAATCTGTTTGATGAAAGTTTATGTATTTTAAAGGGATCCTTTTTGTATTCATTACCATCACCAAAGTTAAAGAATTAGAATATACAGCTAAAATCCAGAGTAAATTGACAGTTTTAACTTATTTTTATCCTAGATAAACAACTCTTCATTTACTTTTTATCTTGACATCGGAACAGCATTTTGTTGAATTATGTTTCTGAAAGGAAATCAAGCATTGTTGGGAAAAGCCAGCAGGGAAAATTCCACAAGGCTAAAGTAGCCCAGAATCTCTTGGTAGAGACGCAGTGCGTCAAACCATCCGTTATTTGACACAAGAATCACAGTCAGGAACGTTTTAATTGTTTGACTACAGCTATTACCTTTCATGCAATCATATTGTATTTATATATAGTCTATTAATATTGATCAGGGAAGATCCCGGGTCCCCTCTGCACTAGCTAAACCTTCTTCCTTAGAGCAATCCCATTTATAACTACTGAAAAAGGACACACCTAAATCCAACATGGCCCAACAAACGTGTCAATAATCTGAAGTGGCTTCCTTCTCTCATCTCCTTTAGCTCCACCCGATGTGAAAAGAAAGGAGCGTAGGTGAAGAGTACAGTCTGAGAAGCTCCCCTCGCCCCCTTCTTGTAGTGTTCCCCGCTTTTCAGCCTCACTGAAAGATCTCACTGCCAACGCCGTCGTAACCTGCCAGACTTACTGAGTGATGCTCAGCAACCAACCTACTGTGAAGGAAGTGTTGTATACTTGAGTGTGTTCTCTCTATTTAATTGTCTCGGTTCACCATCTTTTAAACCGTTTTAATTACAATCAACATCTGTCAAAGTTCACACCTTTTGTAAAAAAGTTTTCCACTCCAGTTGTGTGATTTAGAGTAATCAACCTTCACTGTTCGACACTGTCTCTGTTCCTCTGGTATTTCAGATGGTATTGTGTGTACAACTATTATTAATGTGTTTGTGGTACATGAAGCCGGTGTGGAGTGATCGCTTTATTTTTATATCCTACTGTATCTCCAGTTTTAACACGTGTTTGCTCACTGGGGGGGGGGGGAATGCAACATCATGTACCAATAAAGGTGGCAGAGCAGTGTACTGATGTGATTCAGCATGAGATCAATTTGACAAACCCGACAATAAAGAAAACTGCTGTTGTGACTCGCATTCAGTTTTAGATTTTAGATTTATTTACATATCAAGCCGTTTGAACATTGACAATTAAAAAATAAAAAAGACACACTATCCCAAAGTGTGTACATATAGTGCAGATTAACATGTAGTGCGTACAGGACATGTAGGTCTCTATATTGCATTAGGGTATTCATTGTATTGTTGGGGTGGAAGAGAGGTCTGCCGGCCTGGCATGAGTGGGCGGACGGACCTGAGCAAAGAAATTGTTAATGCACATATTTCCAATAATATCAAATAAAACATTAGGCTGATGATCCGGCTGTTCAGGAGCTGACAGTTCACCTGGAGGGCTTCAATTATTGTTTATTTCAAGTATCATCATGATGATACTTGAAATAAACAATAATCCTGGAGAGTCCTGGAGAAAGACTGCATCTCCAAGATGTCCGGGTTTGATTGACAGCTGACATCAAATTCCAAAGAGCGAGAATGTCTGCTAAAGAATGAAAGATAAAACATGGTAAAACTGTCAACAAAAGACGTGGCTTTTTATGCTGAATATCCACAAATGCTTCTACCAGTGGATCACTGGATGATGGATGATGAGGGGTTGGTGTGTGTTGCGTGGTAAGATGTGCCTAGAACTTAGGTGACTACATTTACTCTACTGTAGTTGTGGTTTCACTACATTCAAGAAGCTAATAAAAGGCTGTTTGTTTCTGTCTCATCACAATCAATCGGCGCAGTCCAAGACTCAAGTGTAAAGGAGCTTGTTTTAGTGTCTAATTCTATCACAGACCTTGTTTCCATATTTATTAAATAATTAATTGTGTTCATATGAACTTTACGACTAGGATTATATTGCTTGATTTCAAATAAAGCTGTACAACCGAGGTGATGAAAACCCCCTCCCAAATGCAGTTTTCCTCTACGAGAGCTGTAGTGGATATGCTTCAGCATCATGCAGGCTGCTATTCCCACAGGCTCATGTTGTTTCCATATGATCTCTGAGGGATTAGTTTTAAACTGGTCGTGGTAACAACGGTAGTAGGGGAACAACTCAGTGATTGTGGATTAATTATTTTATATAAATTGCCAAACATTTATGCTAAAATGATGCAAACTAGCATGTGTGTTAGTGCCAAGAGGTTGTCCAACACTTCACTTCTGCTAATCTATGGTGTGCAGTGTCTTTTCTTTAATTCACCATTCTCCGTTCAACAAGCACAACATCACTCGGTGAGGAATGGATCCAGTTCCTGTCAATTCACATGAGCGGTTGAGCCGAACATCACACACAATCTTCTGTAACTTTGTGCCTATTCACATCTAGTGGTCACAGGAGTTACAAGAAATCTTTGCATCTTAAAAAAAAGCTAAACTAAACATAAAAGGACAAAACACAACAAGGTGATATTATGATCAGGCTGTTGGACAGTCTCTATCAGCACTGGACCGATTCGAAGCAAATCCTCCGAAAGATGCCGCAAAGCATTCTGGACCTTGTGACGCTGCCTTCGTAAAATCCTCTTCCTTTGTCGTCCGTTGCCTACACAACTGAGACAGTGATGGCTTCTTAGCTCTGCAGCATAGAACTTCATTTCCCATGATCCTCGTCTGCATTGCATTCTTAGCAACTTCCTTGAGGATAACCGTTTCAGTATCCAGTCGGTGTTGTGTTGGTGTGTGAGCAGTCCTCAAACAGTGTACTTTAAGTGAAGTGTGTGTGTGGGTCTGGGTGTGTGTCGGTGTGTGTGTCTGTGTGTATGTACATGTGTGTGTTCAACAATCCATTTACTTCTCATCTTCATCACCTTCACTCATGCTGCTTATTGAGGCAGACGCTCCTTTGGGGGAGGTTGGGGGCGAGGGCCGTGCATTGTGCCAGCGGGCGGGGTGGGACGGGGGGGAGGGAGAGCGCAGTGGGGACAGTTCTCGGGGAGGACTGTTGCAGGGCGACTCTCGGGGAGACAGAGCGTAGGACAGCATCCGTCCACTGCGCTCCTGAAACACCTGCTTCTGTTCAGGGACGGAGGGACAACAGCAGAGAGCGTGAGTACGAACGGCACAAAGGGCCGAGCATCAAAAGAGGTTTTTTAATATCAAACACTATCTGACACACTCAAAGGGACTCGCGCAAAGCAACGCTTTAATAGATATGACGATGTGTAACATAGTGATGATGAAGACAGTGATGATAATGATGGTGACGGTTATTATTGCCTTTGTCAAAGAGTTACTTACCCAAGTCCCATCAGGTCCAAACAGTTCTAGGAAGTTGCCAATGAACTCACGGGATTTCTCCTCCCACTTCTGAATGAGGTCGTGGCTCTTCTCCTCCACGCGGTAAACAAAGTGCTTGCTCTTCTCCTCGACCGTGCGAACCTTCTCCTTCATTCGGTCCACTTGGTTCTGCAGCCGGTACTTCTTCTCCTGAGGAAGTTAAAAACGACGAGGAGAAGACATTAAGCTCTAATGTTTCTGAATCAACACATCCCCGAAGAAACAGAGCCTTTATCAGAATTTTTTTTTTTTAAATGTTCCCTTGGACCCTGATGTCACACAGTTAACTTGCATCGTCTTGTTATACGCAGCTGCAATAATTCCACACAGACAATACGGTGACACGTGCTCTTTACGTTGATGTAGCTGACGTTGAGCTCCTTGGCCGTGTAGCCACGTTGCAGGTTGCGTCGTGCGTAGACATCGTAGTCTCTGACAATTCTGGTGATCAGCTCAGATGTTGAGATCCCTTCTGTCCGTTGTGTAGGCACAAACATCCCTGAAAAACACACGCATGGACACACGTTATTTTAAAACTGCCCGGGGTCTATTTGTATTCATCAGGCTGTTATCACACACTGACCTGCCTCCTTGATGTGTTTATAGACGTCCTCGCTTCCTGCCGAGGAGTAGGGGATGTCATCGTGAGCCACAAAATCAATCTGAGGAGCAATGAAAGGACAAAACACTGCACATGAGATAGGAGAAGATGAAAAGGAGAACAAAACACTCACATAAACATACGGTTAGTCAGAGTTTTGCAAAATAAACATATTTAAAGTAGTGTCCCATCTTACCAGACGTTCTAAGAGTTTCCTCTTAAGAGCTATTCCCAAAGCTACTAAGAGAAACTTTTAAAGTACTTCTATATCTCGCCGATACGTCCATGAACTCCCCTTTGTGGTTTAAAAAAAATCATTTGGGGTTTGAGGATTATTTTCTAAAACACAACTGAGATATTTTATCTGCACTGAAAACTCAATTATTCCAAGTATATCCAAGTAGCGGACAGTTCAAACATTCATCCCCTCTGTTGTGTCGCTTTGTTTGTGAGCTGATTTAATTCCTATTAACTCGCCTGCCTCTAAAATATGCTTTAAAAGTGTATCATTGTTGTATTTTTTTCCTAAAATAGTAGGGACGTCACAGCAGCATCTGACTCATGGTAAGCAGGTATTAGTGACTTCTGGACCGCCCATAACGTATCTACCGTTAACGGTTTGGTAAGTTACTCTGGGCAGTTCTAAAGTTAGAAGGAACACGCCCCTTATTTTGCAGATGTTTCCACACCTGAGGGAGTGATTACAGCCCCCGGATGCTTCATGCACAGTTCAACCCTCAGATATTAGAAAACCACCACGCAGACACACCTTGTGTTTCTCGAGGAACTCTGGCGTCAGCGTCCAGGGCGCGTCTCTCAAAACCTCGTCCACGTAGCGGCAGTGTCTCAACGCTTCATATCGTTCAATCTCCGTCATGACGGTAAAACCCTTGTACTTATGGGTCAGCTCATCACTGCACACTGGTAGGAGCACATGGAGGATGGGGGGAGGGGGGAGGGGGAGGGAACCACACAAAACATAAAACACGGAGGCACGAAGTCCACAGTCACACAACTCTGCGTGGGTTATGTTGAGCTCTGTGTTTGTGTGTGTGTGTGTGTGTGTGTGGTCTACCTCCTACTATAAGGTAGGTGTTGGGGAAGAGGTTCTTGGCCTGCATGAGAGCGCGAGCATGTCCAGAGTGGAACAGGTCAAAGATGCCATCTGCATAGACTCTTACCGGCCGGTCCACTGTAAACACACAGCAACACATTTATCAAAAAACTGCTGCAGTCGTATCAGTGGGAGGAGAGGGATGGATGTGGATGAAAAGCAAATGATACTGTCGGAGTAGTTGTTGTTGGTAGTAGGAGTAGCTTCAGAGGAAGTAGCCGACACGGAGCAGAGGTGGTTGTAGCAACATTACAATATACGATTAGAAAACGGAGCAGAAACCATAATATGAGTAGCTAATAATGTTAGAGACATTAAGGAGTGACGAATATGAAACTTGATAAGGAAAAGTTGCAGAGGAGGAGGTCTACTGTACCTGGGGTGCCTCTGCGGGCCTGAGCGATGGTGAGCTTCTCATGAGGGGCACGGCAATCACAACTGGTCTCCCTGGCAAAGATGGCGGGCTTAGTTAGAGTCTGTGGAGGCAAGAAGGAGGAAGAAATGAAGAAAACATTGCACGAAGAAAACACAAATGTCGAGCCCCATCTCTCCACGAGTATTACTCCATTCCAATGCTCGATGCTATTACAGCAACCTCCATTAAATCATTGACCACAGCTGATGCCTGCTCCATATTCGGACAATGGATTGAGAGCCAGCCAGCCAGCCCTGCGCTATTGATCACTGTCTGTGTGTGTGTGTGTGTGTGTGTGTGTGTGTGTGTGTGTGTGTGTGTGTGTGCAGACATTAACTTGTATATGTGTAGGCTATATATGTGTATTAACATGTGACAGAAAACAAGGTCAGGGCTATTGAGCTGCTGTAGAAAGCCCCCTCCGAAATTAGCTCAAATTCAAAGGGAAGAATAAAATGGGAGAGGGAGCGACTATCAATTATAAATATAGGAATTTAAATTCAGCAGGAAGAGAAAGACTCGTAAGATGATGGAGGATGTTTGTCACAACTCCATCAAGGTTAAATGGTGTGTGAGCCTGCCGGAGAAGTCGTTTTTGTATCCCATCTGTTGACTGCAGGGAATATTTACTGAATATCATTCACACCAATAAATGATAATCGGAGTCTGTACCGAGCAGAACGCTGTGGGAGTGTGAGCGGAGGATGAAAAAATGGAAACCCATTTGGCCTCTGTGGAAAACGCAGGCAACTGACGTCAACGTATCCTTGAACGGCAACACAAGCGGAGTCTGGCATCCCAGCATGTTACACGGGCAGACGGAGACGGTCAAATATCAAATCAGCGGTTTCAAATGACAGAGCGGGTTGTAAATGTGAGACATTAACTTGTGAATCTGCTTGAGAAATTGAAGCGTTCTTAATGCAAAGGTTATTCAAATAACCGCTAGACGTTGTTCAGTGGTGGTGTGATTTTTATTGCAGGTTGTTTTTCAGATTTTTGTTTACTTTGGGACTGTAATTTAATGAGAGGCCCCGCCACACTGAGGAGAGTTACTGTGTCACCCATCCCTGCATGACATTAAACAACATAAGCTATAAACAGTCAACCTTGTCCGAGTTATACAGTATTAGTAGGCCAGTATTAATAATGGAGACAAGGAGAGCTCTAATAAGGAAACATAAACATCTGGGAGGTGTTATGTCCGTACTGCAGCGAGTTCAACACACCTGCCTTAAGCAGCTCAAAACATAGCTTTTGTCCTTTTCTTCAACCTCTGCAAAATGTCATCAGTTCAACATTTTTGTTCTTGTTTTTTTAACAGAAATTCTTAATATATTTGGAATTTGTGTATCAAGGTGACAACCTCATTCAGAGTATACCAAAGTATTTACTTTGTGTCTGTTATTGTTCATAAGTCTATCAAGGAGTTTGACTTCTCTGGGGTCTACATTTCAATTCAATTCAGTTTATTTGTATAATCCATTTCCACAAATTACAAATTTGTCTCGGAGTGCTTTACAATCTGTAAACATAGACATCCCTGTCCCAGAACCTCACATTGGACCAGGACAAACTCCCAAATAACCCTTCAGGGGGAAAAAAGGGAAGAAACCTTCAGGAGAGCAACAGAGGAGGATCCCTCTCCAGGATGGACAGGTGCAATATATGGTATGTGTACAGAAGAACATATTTAGATTTAAAACACATTCAATGATTATAACAGAGTGTATGAATAGTTCATAGTAGGCATATTCAACGATGGAGACCTCCACGATCCAGCAGGCAGATGGAGGTAAAGAAGAACCACCCATTATTGTTGGTGTTTAATAATAACACCATGTACTCATTTTTGTTTGACCAATACCTGTTTCTCATCACATCGTGCTCTATGTAGAAAATTAATTTCCATTTCACTCAAGCAATCTTGAGATGTGAGCAGCAACTTATAGGTCTGGAAACAAGCTATGTAACGTGAAAAGGTTGATTGTAATTGTTGTGTCTGCAAGTCACAGAATATATGTAGGCAGGCAACACAAGAGGAAAGTAAAGGAGGCCTTCCTTTTTTACATTGTCATAGATGCAAGACTCCTTTAAAAAAAGATATGCCCCATTTCCTTTGAATATTTTGTTCTGTCATATTAAACATTTAAATGTCTCTGTCTGTTTCCATTGGAGAGGCATCAGAACTCAGTGCTAGCCATCTGGCTACAACAACAACTACACAAAAATAGCAGAGGGGTTGTGGATGGGGAGCACCCTCATCGCCCATGATTCCCTATGGGCACTGTGAGAACAGAGGGGTGGAACACTCAGCAGATGGTGAAGCTTAAACCTGCTGACCAGGGGCTCACAGGCCTATCAGGGCGAGCGGCATGAGCATGCACAGAAAAACCCAATCTGGCTTGAGCAAAAAACATCTGCCATAAGGAGGATTAAAGCAGGGATGGGAGAGACACACAGGGACACAGGGCAAGAAAAATAACTGTCAGTGAAGACCAGACACCTTCACAGGTATAAGGAGAGGTTGGAGTGAGGACCGAGGAGAGTAAAAGGGTTTTACCACGATGGGCCATTTGGAGGACACAGACATGAATGCCGGGACGAGGAATTACACCAAAGAGAATATCCAGACACAAGGGGCTCCTCTGACTGCCGCAATGTCCCTCCAGCTGGTCATTCATGCTATTTCGGCCATTGTGTAAATCCCCTCCTTCTTTGACCACACTCACTCTGTCCACTCAGCATTCTGAGCACATAACCTCAGATGCTCTAGGGGATCTGTTTCGTAACAGGGGAGAAATCAGGACCCTTTGTCTTCCCCTCCCTCTCTGTCACACACTGCAAAACATGCACACGCGAGAAAATGGACACATATAAATGCCCTACCGTCCGGGGATGGGGGCAGGTGTGCTCAAGCTCCTCCATGTTTCCCAAAGACTCATGGGATGCAGCTGTGGTCCCTCTGTAATGTGACTCAGCATCAGTGAGAAGCTGCCTCTCTTCTCACCACTATGGCTCTTTCTTCTTCCTCTATTTCCCCGCCCACTCTCTGCTCTGCTTCTCTGTCTGTCCTCCCCTCTATTTCTCCTCCACCACCCCTCTGATCCCTTACTGCAGAGAAGAGGAAGAAGTGAAGAGGTCTCACTCTGCGGCTATTTATTGGTGCCACAAAAGGGACGAGCTCTGAGCGATGGTGGGTATCGTATCAATTGTGACTCTAATGTCAGGGTCGCTTTGATCCAACCTCTCGAGGCATTGCATTTGTGTCACAGATATACAGCACAACTGGCAACAGTGTTAACAATGTTCAGAAAGACTGATGGATATGGCAAAACAAGGGATGGAGACCTCTCAAATGGATTGACTTGGTGTTAATATGGTATCATATTCATTATGTGGAACATTAAAGACAGTTGATGTTGAGTCAGACATCAATTACGTGTGTGTCACTGGTGCGAAAATACCACTCCAGGGCAGAAATGAGGCACAGGGGAAGAAATACATAAATAGTATTTATATGATTATATTGTGTGAGTGATGCATCTTTACAATAAACGATCTTCGTACGCAGAGCCGAACAGCTCTCGCCATGGCGACGGAAAAGAGGAGAGAGCTTCAAGAATGGACCAATCAGGGAACAGATACAGTAGTCCAGCACTATAAGCGGAGTGGATTGGTGGAGTGGTCCATAGCACCATCAGTGAGATGATACCGAGTAACCCTACTTATGTATAAGCCTCACATGGGCTGCATTAACTTTCCAAGAGAATACAAATGAATTAAGGAAAACACAGTTATTAATGTTATCCCTCTAAAAAGGCTTAGCTTCCTAGTAGAAGGAAGTATTATAGTCATAAGACAATTAACTAACATTCTGCAAAACATCTACAATTTCTCTGGTGGGCTGACCTATTAAATATTGATACGCTAAATATTTGGCATGTTCAATGTCTCCTGGATCCAATCAAAGATATGCCTACTGCCGGATGGCCATCAGTCACACCAATGTGGGAGTGGTCTGCTCTACTTATCAGACTACAGACAATACTAGTATATTTACTATTTGGCACCTGTAAATATTAAAACAGTTTTCGATAGCAGCTCCAGACTACAGCTTCTTTTCTCTCTTCCCTTTTCCCACCACAGGCATACTTGGAAAACATTCCCGTCGCCATTGGCTGGTGGACTGGAATAACTGATTAAAACCGAAACTTTCCTCCATCCTTACCTTTAGTGGCCCTCTTCTGCAACAAAGAGGCGCAACAGCTGCGCAACAGGAATGCGCTCTGCCGTCTCGCTGTTTCACCATGGTGTCCAAAAAATGTAGGTCTAAAGTAAACAATTTGTTTACCACTTGCTCGTCTGTCTGCCTTCTCCGTATAGTCGATGGTTGCCTTTCCTCCAGCGCAGCGGGCGCGAGCAGCCCGTCTGTCCAGCTGCCCACTGCTGATGAGCTGCGACGACTATGGGCCACGGTCCATTTATCAGACCGTACAGTAACATCCGGCGCTGTACATTCACGAACCCTCTTTCTTTACCCGAGCGACGAAAGCGGAGCCGTGGCGCGCAAAATCTGCAGGCCTAATGTAAAAAAAAAAGTGAGCAATGTGTTTTACAAAACAAAACAAATAAAAGATGGTTATAGACAAAAATAAAGGGGCAACAACAAACGTTAACCCACACTTAGATAATTCGTTTGAACATTTACACATGTGTACACAATATATATTGCCAATTGATAACACAAACTTTTTCTTTTGCCACTGAAGTTTCCATATGATGGTGAACTTAAACTCACCACACTGTAGGCTAATGTAAAATAGGTCTGGGGATGAAGCACAAAACAAGCTTTGTGTTTTCATTGTTGGACGCACTCTGTCTTTGTGGCCTCAATCTAGGACAGGAACCCATTGTGCCCTACAAAGTCCCATCTGATTGCCATGGAAACGAGCTTTACCGGGAAACACAGGGATGGCCATTGACTTAGAAAAAGAGAGGCTAATGTCTAATCCTATCATTTGAGTACACTCAAAAAAGTGGGACTAAGCTCAATTAATATTTACAAAATAAATATTAGTAACCTTTACTTAAAAAAAATTCTGTGTGCAGTTTGGTATATTATTATGTTGATTTAATACATTTTGAATTATGTATCAATTGCATTTTACTCATTTTTGTTTGAATAATATCAGCTCAAAATCACTGAGTAGAATTTAATCATATTGTATCAGTAAAGTTAACAATGTCGAAAAATTAATAAATTCTACTCAATGGGAACTCTTCAGTTTTAAACGCTGTGCACTTCCGCCCAAGTAATTTAACTCCTCAGCAGAGAAAGACCACACAATAAAAAACCTTCAATCAGAGGGTAGAATTAGTATGAACTATATTTAGAGAACAGAACACTCAATGGGGTGTGAACATCAGTGGCATCAGTAGGCCGGAAATGTGTTTTATTTTGAAAAATAACCGGATACATCCGTCTGTGCATCTGAGCCTCTTACTCTTGACACATGACAAGAGGCTACGTGATACTTTACCACAAACATTAAACTTAAACGTACATTTCAACTCTGCCGGAGTGCCGGTGTTCTGGATTAAAATCAAAGCAGAATATCCTGAAAGCTCTGAAAACCTGCAAGCACCATCCAAACCACGATGAGTGGGAATACAGCTCGCGATCAGTAGTGTTGCATTCTGGGTGTTGAAACCATGAGTGAGTACACATCGCGATCAGTAGTGTTGCATGATGGGTGTTGAAACGATGAGTGTGAGTACGCATCGCGATGAGTAGTGTTACATGCTGGGTGTTGAAACCATGAGTGCTTTAGTATAACAATTAATGTATGTAAAGATAAATAATAATTTAAGTTTAAATGTGTTGTTTAAGTTTAAATGTGTTGTATTAAGTAACATTCTTCCAAGTTATGAGTTGATGTAACTTATTTTATGTATTGAATCCAAATCATTCTTATCCAGATATTTAGAAAAACAGCATAATTTCCACCCATAAAATTAGTAAATATAAATCAGTATTATCCAGTTATTTAGTGAATAGAAATCAATTTCAGCCACATAATTGTTAAATCTAAATCACTTTAATTTGAATACCTAGTCAATATTAATCATTTCCCCTGTATAATTGATTTGGATTTACTCAACATTTGCCCTATTATTAGTAAATCCAAAATATTAGTATTTCATATTTTGTTTAAATTTGCTTAAATAAATCAATGTTTTTTAATCAAAGTTGAAGTAGTAAAATCTATTCAATTATATTAATTGTCACTTCATTGCCATAATTTTATTGAGTAGATACTGGTCAAACTTTTCTGAGTGTACACGGTTGTAATAGCTGAAATGCAAACACCACAAACTCTGGACTTGAGTCTTAAACAATATGATAGGACTTGATGTAAAAGGTACCTTTCTTAACTATGTCTCTGTTGGGTCTGGGGTTTATATTTATTGAACATATTACATGCAAGGACTTTGAGAAAAGTTATGGTTGATCTTTTTTAAACGTGTTATCTATTGGCTATTAACGAGGGCATTTACAATGAGAGCAGCCTCCTGAATTATGAATATTTTATTATATTAGTTATTTCTCATTTATGTCAGATAAATATATTTTAAAGTATTTAGTCTACATGAATAAATCGTGTACTTTTTGTGTTCCACATACTGTGGAGTAAACGATCAAATTGAACAATACTGCCCCCGTGCGGACGGAGCGGAAACATCGCTTCATTCTACTGGAGTGGACGACACGCTGACAGCCACGAGACGTCACTTCCGGCATATGACTTTCCCCGGGAATCTGATTTGGCGCGGACTGTTCGGTTGTTGTGTTGACTGGCCCCGTCGTGTTGAGCAGCTGTCACTGAGCAAACTGCGAAGCCAAACGAGTTGAAGTCATGGCGCCAGTATCAAACCCAGAGAAAGACGCGGACGGCGGTGAGTTTTACTTTCGCGCTGCTCGCCAGCGGCGGGACTTCCACAGGGAGAGTAAATAAGTTAGCTAACACGTTAGCTAGCTTACCATATCATTCTACAACAAGAGGCACGCGTAGGACATTGCTACTGTGAGTGTATTAAAATGCACTAACTAGCTAGTTAAACTAACAATGTCCCATATGAGCCTAGGTACCGTTTTCATGTTCACAAATCAGAGGGTGGAGCCACTTGTTGTGTGACTCCCTTCCAGGGAGACGGTCACGTTCATACCTGCTTCTCCGTCGTCATGTCGATTCGTCTCTCTCCTCAGACGATGGAGGTGATCCCTGCAGTCTGGCAAGGACTCGCTCCAAACGGGAGAAGCGAGAGAAGGTGGGAAGGAAGTCCGCACTGGAGCAGCTTAAGAAAGCAAAGCTGGGAGAGAAGATCAAATATGAGGTGAGGAGCCTAGGTGTTGTCCAGAGACGTTAATGTGTTGTTCCTCTTTAATGATATAGTGAGACCCTTATCAATTCCCTTGTTAGACTCCATTAGCAAAGTGTATACTGACCTGGCCTTCGGAATGACAAAATACTAGAATTATTTATTGTATCCATTTTGCCTCAAGTATGATCTGTTTCGATCAAATGTTTTCCACCACGAAGAGCCGTCATCTGTTCTAGATCAAAATATGTGTTGATTTAAAGATAATTAATTGACAACAGTTGTTCTTCTTTTGGCATATTTTCTATTTTTGGAAATGTTACTAAGTTAATGGTCGATGAATTGAAAGAATAATCACCGGATGAAACTATACTAGAAATAATAAGCCCTATGTTTTAAAAGTAATATTTTTGTATATCATATTTATTTACGGTTCATGTATACATACTGTATGGTATTTATGCAAAATGTTATATTCACGAGTCCTTGTTATGGTCAACCTGTGTTTGTCTTTTCCAGGTGGAAGAGTTTACAAGTGTGTATGAGGAGGTGGACGAGCAGCAGTACTCGAAGATGGTACGGGACAGACAAGAGGATGACTGGATTATCGATGATGGTGAGTCTCCTGCTGCAGCTACTGGGAATATATGTGATGGTGAGGTCCAAAGTTAAAGCTTGTCTTTGCTTCTCATCTCTCAGATGGAACCGGATATGTGGAAGATGGAAGAGAAATCTTTGACGATGATTTGGACGATGATGTAGTTGAAAGCAAAAAAGGTAAACATTCATACAGTATTGAATCGTAACAGTTTGGGTATAATGAGTGTGGGGCAAAGTACAATCAAAGTATTGTATTGTAGTGATTTTTTATTTTATGTGCTAATATGTTTTGTTTGTATTTTCAGGAAAAGGTTCTAAAGGAGCCGACTCAAAGAAAAATGTGAAGAAATCTGCTGTAGCAAAGCCCAACACCATCAAGAGCCTCTTCATGAACAGTAATGTCAAGAGGCCTGCTGAGGTGCGTTTCTGCTAACTGTTATGTGCAGATTTTAACTTAAAATAAGAGATTCTCTACACTGTTGTCTTGTCTTGACCATAAGCATCATTGTGTCACTTGCAGAAAGACGTGGACCTGTCCAAAGATGACCTATTAGGAGACATCTTGCAGGACCTGCACTCTGAGGTTGGCACCATGGCTAGACGATGCAGAACGTCAACAGTGTTTCACACAAATAACCCAATGGTTCCTGCACATTGACATCAACTCATTGTGCTGTAGCTGATGTGTAATGAGTGATCAAGTCATGTTTTTCAAAGGGATGAATGAATTATGGGGACAAAGTGCTGTTAGAATAATCAATAATTAAACCATCTTAAAAAGAGAACAAGGTCTCAAGGTCTCCTCTGTTCCGGCTTCTCGACGGGTAATCTGATATGTGACAACGAGAGGAAACTCTACCAGTCATTTTACCGTCACAGTTAGTTAATAGGGTTTTGGCTAGTTTCTTACTCGGTGGTCTTGATAGCCAACCTCTCCAACTCTTCATTTTCCATCCCTAATTAGCGGTGTTGTGATAATTGCTTTTAAAATCTCTCTTCCCCTCTGTCTTCCCAGAAGTCAACTCTTCTGACTCTTCCCCCAGTGGTCACACTAAAGAAAAAGAAACTTCTTGGATCACCCATGAATCCCTTTTCGATCAAACCTCAGATGACAAAGGTATCTTTTAAACTCATATAATTGAAAATATCTTTAAACAACTTCACTTGCCAAATTATACAGTTTATATTCAATAATTCTAAACTGTTGTATGTCCCTTCTGTAATACCAGGAGTCGCACTCGGCTGCAGGGTCTAAGGCCAAAGTTATTAGGCCACCACCTTCTGACTCAACCCCCAGGTCATCAGCCCGCCTCCCTTCCACCGCACCGGCTCCTCTTGTTGAGAAGCAGAAGGCCAAAGTGAAGGAGTTGGATGAAGAGGAAGGTGAGAAATACTGATACAGCTATGCTAGCTTTGTGCCCCTTTTCTTGCATCTAGCATCAATAATGAATTTGCCTTTTTATGAAAATGTGTTTTTAGATAATGACGCTCTGGCATTTGATGGGGTGGACTTCGATGAGCCGATGGAGGTCGGGCTTGAGGAGGAGACGCCTGCACTTAAAGATAATGCAGAGTCTTCACATAAAGCAGAAGAGGCAGCAGTTAAGGTGGAGCCAAAAGCAGAGCCACAGGACCCGGTCTTATTGTAAGTCTTAAATCTGATTTGTTTGCTTCTACTTTTGAAGGAAATATATATTTCTTTCAAGGTCGTTATTAAAATGCTGTACGTACTTTAAATATGCTGAGCTAACATGTAAGTCCCTCAAACATGTTTCAAAGGTGAAACGCAAGCTTCTGTAGTAGCATCTTCATTTCTCTTCCAGGTCGAGCAGGATCGGAAGCTCGTGGGGACAAGAGGAGGACGATGGAGTCAGCGAGGCTCCAACAGAGATACAGGTCGACTCCAGCCAGCTCCCATTGGTGGAGGGAGCAGAAGGGGAGCAGGTTTTCCGCTTCTATTGGTTGGATGCCTTTGAAGACCCCTACAGCAAACCAGGTAAGGCATATTCATTGAGTGAATAAATATATATATATATATATATATATATATATATATATATATATATATATATATATATACTGTATCGTGGATGCTGATCATGTTACTCCATAATCCAAAGGTCCTGCTCCGATTTTTCACGTGCTTCCCGATATTTTAACTCATCTTTCGACTAGGTGTGGTGTACTTGTTTGGGAAAGTATGGATTGAGTCTGCACAGTCTCATGTCAGCTGCTGTGTCACTGTCAAGAATATTGAGCGGACCATGTACTTCCTGCCTCGCGAATATGTAAGTGTCCTTCTCTACCACATTACTGCCTTATTACATGCCATATTACATCATGAAAACTAGGTTTCTACTTTCTGTACTTTTTGTTCAAAACCTCATTGAGTTCGATGAATAATTACTGTTATTACGAGATAGTTGCTCTTATTACTGCGATGAGAGGTCGGGTTACATGTTGAGATTCAGTTACCATCACCAACTCTTTTGGGGGGGAATTCTTTTAATTGTTTTTGTTTCCATGAACAGAAAGTCAACACCAAGACCGAGGAGGTGACGGACACTCCCGTCGGAATTATGGACGTTTACCAGGAGTTTAACGAACTCTCAGAGAAGTTTAGAATCATGAAGTTCAAGTCCAAGGTTGGTGCCAGCTTTGGTTATGCCCTGCACAGCATGACTGTAATTTGGCAGCTTTGCCACATTTGTAACTGGGGCTTGTTTTTCTCTGCAGAAAGTGGAGAAGAGCTACGCTTTTGAGATTCCTGATGTGTCCACTCAGTGCGAGTACCTGGAAGTCAGATATTCTGTGAGTGGATGTTCACACCTTTCTAGATTTTAGGTAGAGGGTTGTATGGATTTTTTTTTTTTTTTTAAATAACCCGTTTGTCTACGTTTTAAACTGGTTTTGCAGGCTGAGTTCCCTGCACTGCCTTCAGGCCTTAAGGGGGCGACCTTTTCCCACATTTTTGGATCCAACACTTCCAGCCTGGAGCACTTCCTCCTCAGCAGGAAGATTAAAGGGCCTTGCTGGCTGGACATCAAGACGCCACGTAAGGAGGCTTTTCGAATGACTGGTTTAACATCATTCATTTAGTTTAACTTCATTTAGATTTCTATGTGAACAATGTAATGCTTGACAATTAACATGTACTCACTTTGTCTGTGTTAGAGCTGGTCAGCCAACCAGTCAGCTGGTGTAAGGTGGAGGCTGTAGCCTTGAGGAGTGACCTGGTCACAGTGTTCAGAGACCTGTCCCCTCCACCCATCACCATCATGTCCATCAGCCTCAAGACGATCCAGAACCCCAAGACGCACCACAACGAGGTCAGAATGAATGATTATGAGTTTGTGTTATTTAGCCGAGTTATTTCCTGCTGTGCTCGGACAAACTGAGTTCCTTGGTGATCAAGGACCTGATGATGTAATTGTTCCCCTGCAGATTGTGTCCCTGGCTGCTCTCGTCCACTACCAGTTCCATGTGGATAAAGCTTCACCTCAACCTCCATACCAGACCCAT
The DNA here is from genome assembly GCA_036178185.1 of Liparis tanakae. Lineage (NCBI taxonomy): Eukaryota > Metazoa > Chordata > Actinopteri > Perciformes > Liparidae > Liparis > Liparis tanakae. The sequence continues at coordinate 10,855,980 of CM070096.1, read as the reverse complement.
TTTTGTGGTAAGTTAGTTAAACTCCCATTATTAATTGTTTTCATTGTAATGCATTAGAGCAATATAATTTCCAAGCTCAATTGATAAGTAATCTGAGAGAAGGGTAAAATGCTAAATGTTTTGGACCTGTTATAATATTCTTTTTGTCTTTGCAGTGGTCAGTAAACCGGCTGACTGTATCTTCCCCTACGACTTCAAAGATGCTGTGAAGAAGAGGGTGAGTGGCCAATAGGCTGCAGAGCTCAGCTTGATGCAGGAAACAAAAAGGCTTATGTATCATAATTTGCAGAAAGATCAGTGCTTTGTATCTCAACAGGATAATTACAGATGTAGCGGGGATATAAGATTGCTAGCAAAGGACGACAAACAATATCGTAAACTTTATTCATGTGGCACTTCGATAAATAACATTTTCTACAGGACTTTACAGAATTGTTGTTTGGTTTAACTTGAACAAAAAGTTAATTTCATTTAAATTGATAGAGAGCATATATTTGCCCCTGTTTTCTTCATTGTATTTGACCAAAAGAGTAACGCGTCTCCCCTCTCCTATCAGAACGGTAAAGTGGAGATAGCTGCCACAGAGAGGACTCTGCTCGGCTTCTTCCTGGCCAAGATGCACAAAATTGACCCTGATGTGCTGGTGGTGAGTAGGACATATTTGCGTAGGGTCATTTAATGCAGTGTTTCATCATGGTCAAAATGATTATGCTTATCCCTATTCTTTTCCTGCAGGGTCACGACATCTTTGGATTTGACCTGGAGGTGATTCTGCAGAGGATCAATGTGTGCAAGGTTCCCCACTGGTCTAAAATTGGACGCCTCAGGAGGGCCAATATGCCCAAGCTAGGGGTAAGAAGAAGAAGACAAACCGAAAGCAGTATATAGCTTTTGTTTTTAATACCATATTGTACATCACTGTACGCTGTTGTATGTGGCAGGGTCGCGGTGCCTTTGCAGAGAAGAGCGCAACCTGCGGCCGTCTGGTGTGCGACGTGGAGATGTCTGCCAAGGAGCTGATTCGCTGTAAAAGTTATCATCTGACTGAACTAGCGACACAGGTGTTGAAGATGGAGAGAGTCACAGTCCCACAGGAAAACATCAAGAACCTCTACAGGTGCGTCTGCCCTCGACAGGAGAGATGAAACCAAATCAGAAAAAAACATTGTTTGAAATTGAGTGTCTGCATTTATGCAGGTACAGAAAGAGGATAACTCTACTAGAGCCGCAACAACGAAACGATAAAAATCGATTATTAGAATAGTTGGCAACGGATTTCATTATAGATTTGTTGTGTCGTGCGATTATTACGCCACTCAATAATTTGTGGAGATGTTTGAGTTGAGCACAGAGCAGAGCAACAAAAAAAGAGCGGAGGTAGAGGACAGACCATAACGCTGCGTTGCTAAAGCCAACCGGCACTGAGACGCTCGCCCGTCATCACCGACGTCATGCCGTTGGTCATTCTGCTGCTACTCGAGTAGCGCTGGAAGCGGAAGTTATTCAGACGTAGCCGGTGAAAGTCACCAAGCTGTGTGAGCCTACGGATGATGTTATATATAAATATGATATTAATGTTATGAACCCAAACGCGAGGGTGTTCGATGTTCCATCGTTTGTGGGATGTCCACAACAAGTATAAAGCGGAACTAGTGGTTCTTCAGTGGTTAGATGGCGGGAACGATAAGCCACGCCCCCTCTCAGGCGTGAATGTACCACAAATACTCGGGTACCTAAACTCACAAAAGTAAAGTGTGTTAGTTATGTTTTTTAATAAAGGTTTGGAAATTAATGTTTTTTTATCCAATTCATCGAATAAAAAATACAACAGCATGGAAAAAAGAATCAACAGATTAATTGATTATTTAAATAATCGTTAGTTACAGCCCTAAACTCAACACATTAACATCACAGTAATTAGCTTGACCTGTTCTATGTAATGTTTAATTATGGTGTTGCCTTGCATACCTCCACGGGGACCTAAAATATGTATTTGTGTGTGTGTTCATATCAGCGACTCTCCTCACCTGCTCTACCTGTTGGAGTTGACATGGACAGATGCCAAGCTGATCCTCCAGATCATGTGTGAGCTCAACGTGCTGCCACTGGCCCTGCAGATCACCAACATCGCTGGCAACGTCATGGTAACACTTTTTGTCTTTAAAGATGCATCACCCCTCAGCCTTGCTTCAGGTTTGCTTAAGTTAAAAGCAACCTCTGTTTGTTGTCCTTGTGGTTATTGGCCTTCTGCTTCAGTCAGACCTCATCTCTTCCTGCTTTGCTTCTGCAGTCTCGTACTCTGATGGGTGGTCGCGCTGAGAGGAACGAGTTCCTGTTGCTTCACGCCTTCCACGACAAAAACTACATCGTCCCCGACAAACCCTCCTTCAAGAAGACCCAGCTGGAAACGGTAAAGCCACACTCGGCCTCATGCTTTAGTCACGTACAGCCGCGTGACGCATGTTTCATGATCATTATCTCTCGGTCCCAGGTCGAGGGAGAAGACGACGTGGATGCAGGGAAAGGCAAGCGAAAGAAGAAAGCAGCCTACGCTGGAGGTCTGGTGCTGGATCCTAAAGTTGGTACGTCGGGGTTCTTAGTTTAATATCTTGTTTTCTGTCTGTCTACATGTTTCTATAACCTCCTTTTCTCTCAGGTTTCTACGACAAGTTTGTGCTGCTGCTTGACTTCAACAGCCTGTATCCCTCAATCATCCAAGAGTTCAACATCTGCTTCACCACTGTCCAGCGGGAGGCTTACAACAAAGGGAAGAAGAAGAATAATGAGGTGTTTTTTCATACGTTTATTTTAGAAACTGGTCTGTTTTTGTCACAAAAATGATACATTAATAAATTAGTTATCTAAAACTATTTACAGTGAAAAATATGCGTTATAGATTGAGCCCAATGGTCCAGGTGCAGAGGTCTAAAGCAACACATCATCGTCCCCAGTCTGACCGTAGAAAACGTCCCGCTAACCTCTGACTCTTGTGTCCATGGTAACAGGAGGAGTGGTCAGATGAGATTCCCGAAATTCCAGATAAAGACCTGGAGATGGGAATTTTGCCCAAAGAAATCAGGAAGCTGGTCGAGCGGCGTAAACAGGTCAAACAGTTGATGAAACAGCAAGACATCAACCCAGACCTCTATCTGCAGGTACACACACAAACAAACACACACACACACTACAAACCACACACCAAACATGGGAAAGGACAACTGTGGCCTGTCACTTCCCCGTGATGTTTCTGTCTTCCACCATTTCTACTTCCCTTTGAGAAAACTTCTGAATCTTGAAGTTTCAAGGACAATTCTAACCCTGTAAATAAGTTTGGGCTAATTTGAGTCCGTCTGTCCTTCAGTACGACATTCGTCAGAAGGCCCTCAAGCTGACTGCCAACAGTATGTACGGCTGCCTGGGATTCAGCTTCAGCCGCTTCTACGCCAAGCCACTCGCTGCGCTGGTCACACACAAAGGTCGAGAGGTGAGTCCAACCCCCGTGCTGCACAGTAATACCTCTGGAGCCTTAATGGGACTGAGTTGTAGGGGTTGCACCTGAGAGCCACAGATCAAAATATACTGAACTAAAATTAGTTAATAGATAAACTGAAGTTGTACATGTACTACAGGATGCAATTAAAGCAGACAGGGCATACAAAGCACACTCAACACTGATTAAATAATACGTTTATTTTGTGATTTTAGTCACTAGAAGAAAAAACTAAACACTTCAATGTTAGCACCACAAGAGGGCACTGGTACATCACAGTTCACATGAGTTCGCCATTCATTCCTCTTATCCCCCTTTTTCATCTTCTATTTCTGTTTTTGGATTTCTCCCATTTGTCCTCCTTATTACAAAATGATCTCTTCCTCCCGTACCCTGTTCCAAATATGTTCATTCCCTCAAGATCATTTTGTCAGGATAAAAGACCTGTTGTGTTGTCTGTGATATCAATAGCTCACACACAGGCACACACAATCTCTGCATACAAAGTATGGTGGTGTAATGACTTCTTTCAACACACACAAATGGAACAAAATAGGCATGTACGCTCAATAAATTGGCACACAGAGGCGTGTGTCCTGCGTAACACAAACGGCTAAATCTGGTATCGTAACTAAACACCACATAACACACACACACACACACACTCTCTCTTCCTCTCCCACCATGTCTGTCATAGTACTCATGTTCATTTAATGAGCTCCAACAGTACACATCCTCAGCAGAGGTGTCAAGCTTTGCCTCAGGGGAGTCCTTCATTAAGATCCCCTTACACACTCATTGTGTTCTCTAATAGAGGGCATGGCAGTAACAGTGCGTGCGTGTGTTATTTTGTCAATCTGTTTGTGCCTCCAGTCATGCTCGTTGTTCAACTGACAGCGCTACTTTGTAAAAGGTGCACATTTGACTCTCTGGTCCAGGTGGGAGTTTCTCTCTCTGCAGACTTCCTGCTTGTTTCTTCGATAACAGCCAGGGGCAGATCGGTTAATCACATTTTACCTCGTTCAGGTTTTATTTAATCCAGAGCCACAAACTCAGCTGCACTCACATTGTCTGGAACGGTGACAGCGCGGCATTTAGCAAGTTGCATGCAGTCTTTGTTAAACTGAATATCTATTGATGGTTAATTCAAGTCTGCATTCCTAATAGTTAAATAGCCTTGAATTATATTAAATGTTGTAGGTGTAAACAGATTTGGTTATTTTTAAAAGAAAAACAACATTTCCTCAAAAGGATCTTGTAGCATTGTTGAAGTATTTTGTAGCAAAATGGTGGCAGTTTAGGTTTGTTTCTTGTATTGTGCATTTTTCATTGACATACACTACAATTAGGGCTCGTGGATAATTCAACATATTAGTTTATCGTCTGTCAATGGAATCATATGCTGATGAAATCATAATGAGATATCATAATATACAATTATGTAGTCTAAATTAATAACAAGCTCATACTGACTCAAGTTTTTAATTCAAACAGGAGGTTCAGAACCATTTGATTATTTCATTTAAACTTTTTACTTATTGAATTACCAGAAAATCTTTTATATCGTGATACATATATTGTTGTTGAGTTTTGACATAACCTATATATCAGGGTAGAATAATGTGTCCACCTCGCCCCCCAAAGCCCTCATGGTAGAGCAACGGAGACGCTTTGTTGTGCTTCTTTACACAACTCTGTATTCGGCGCTGGGTGCGAACCTTTTATCATATGGAATACGAAGAGACAATTATTTCCTTGATCTTAGTTGATCCTTTAGCAGGTGGTGTGGGGGCTGCTGCCATCTTGTGAATTTCCCAGAGCCACACACTTCTCCCACTCAGTGTGCGTCTGTTTGAGAAGCTGGAATGAATTAGTCGCGGTGCTGCTTTTAGTCGCCGCGGACTTCAGAAAAACTTTGGGAGCTCGGGGGACGTGTTGGTGGTTAGAGGCTGTAATTACACAAGTTATACTTAAAAAACAACTTCATATTCTTTAAACAATACTTTTAATTTGAGGTCATTCATAAAACTGATTTATCGCCCAGCCTTATTCACGGCTGCATGTAAACAGGTTTCAGTGGAATATTCATATTTGTTTACCATGTAAACGGCTCAGTAGGAATATTATCTTCAGCAGAAGAAAGGCCAAAAGGCTGAATATTAAGAGCAAATAAACATAGTCATTGACGGCAGCGGTTACATCGCACACAAGTAACCTCCAGAGACAGGAAAACATGGTGAAAAGATATGTTATTCGATTTAGTTAGAAGCTGCCACTCAATACTTCTGCCCTCAGGGACTCTCACCTGTTTCTGTTTACATACCAACTTTTGGCCAGGAGGAACAGCTACTGTGTTGACTTATATTCTGGTAGTTTTTAATAGATTTATTTATGTTTAAATAGTTTCAGGTCTACTTTGCTTCCAGACAGTATAATGAGTGGACAGTCAATTAATTAGATAGGGTTTTATTAGGGCTTAACTTCATTAGTACATTACAGGCAGTGGAGAGTGACGTGACGGACTGACGGAGACGCACATCAAAAGGTCATCAGTCAGATCTGAACCCACTGTGGGCGGATTTCCTGGCATGGACCTCCACCATGCCGAGTTAGCCGGAGATCCCACTTTGCACAATCTTAGTGTTTTGTTTACTTTGTATCCATGACCCGAGACTCGCGTCTATTTATACATCAACAACCAGGGTGTTCCACTGTAATTGAGATGCTGTGAATAATGTTTAGGATAATTAAGTGTTCTCTAAAACTATTTTTGGACATTTATTTCTTTGATTTTTCAGTCTAAATCTTTGATATCTTGATATGATCCGGTTGGTCGAACTGGACTTTCATTTGCCATTTTATTTAAGTACTCGTGATCATTTATCCCACCCTGCTAATTATTTTGTTACTTGGATTGACCATGTTACAGTTAAGACGACTTCTCTAAAGCTGCAGTATTTGGGCCATCGCACTCCGACTGTACGAATACTGGCTGGCTGGAAAAGAAGCCGAGGGCCGCTTGGTTCGAGTAACAGTTTAATGCCCTTAAGCCATGTAGTTGTTGGTAGTTTCCGACTGCAGCGAGCCAGAAAGGCCGGCTGGCATTTAGTTTCGAGTTTATTTGTGGCTATTGCCGTTTGCCCTCTGGCCCCTATTTTATCGTCACATTTGCACTCTACTTTCATATCAAGATTTAGGAGGGCTTTTATTTTTGCAATTGCAACATGTATACAGACCTCCGTCCGCAGTGTAAATCCAGCCTTCGCCGCGCTCCCTTCATCTGTTTGGACGAGTGTGTGGCCGAATGTGCATCTGTCCTGTGTATTTATTGATTGGCTTAGCTCTCATCTTTCTCTCACTCTCGTTTTAAATTGAGGCCTAACCCCCCTGTGGCAAGATGGGTCAGATGGGGGGGGGGGGTGGGTTGCAGACGAGGGCCTCACTCTGGGGATGACAGACCCTTGGCGGTGGCTCTTCTGATCAAGCTTGCCAAGGTAGGAGGGGAAAGCCCCCACTTAGCTCCCCTCCCGACTCGTGTGTGTGTGTGTGTGCGTCTTCAGTACGTCTCGTATCCGCCTCTGTGCGTTGACGTACATTTGTCAATGTGTGTGCGCGCACAAGTGCTACTGGCCGAACTCTGCCCTTTGTCGGGGACCATTTGTTGTGGCCCGGCTCTTTCCTGGTATGTGTGCGGGTATTAAGGGGGGGATGATGGGTATTAAGAGGAAGGTGAAGGTTTAGGATTACACAGCCGCAGATTGATGTCCCCCTCAACCCCTCAGTGTTATTTTAGGTTCTTTTGTATGTCCGCCAGAGAACAATTGGGTGCAGAGAAACCGATATATGGAACACTGACAACTTACGTGGTTATAATTGGCTGATAAATGCATTTGTCATACCAGGAAGACTTTTATTGTCTGCCGACCGCTGGCTGATGAATCCCTGACTTCAACTCACAGTTTCAATTTACAAATAGAGAGAAGTAAAGGCAGAAAGCAGAGGGTTTTCTACAGAAGCTCGATGCAGATCAGAGATCAATTGCAGGAAAAACCTCTGCAGTATTTGGCTGGCTGTAGATGTTCATTTCCGATGATAATGTTGCTAGTCATAGCAAATAGAGAAGTGTCCGTTAGCTGTCAAGGGCACGACAAACGTTCCTTTGCCTGCAGTGTCTTTTAGATGTAAGATTTTTTTCTCAGTTTTCCACTTTATGAAATGTAAACCATCTCTTGTCTCTGGACACACAGTCCTCCTAATCGAGTGATGTTAACAACAGGGGCTGGTTGAAGCCGTTGATTGTGTTGGAACGCAGATTGGTTTGACATTTGACCCTTTTGCCAGCAAATCTGACAGCCATTAGCAGGTGTGTGTGTGTGTGTGTGTGTGTGTGTGTGTGTGTGTGTGTGTGTGTGTGTGTGTGTGTGTGTGTGTGTGTGTGTGTGTGTGTGTGTGTGTGTGTGTGTGTGTGTGTGTGTGTGTGTGTGTGTGTGTGTGTGTGTGTGTGTGCGTGTGCGTGCGCAGGATGACTCCTGAAAGCCATTCTGCTGTAATTGAGTCTCTGTCCTTGTGTTTAAAAACAGCCTGACAGGAGCTCGTAGTTCACATTTTTGGATGGCATGCAGAGTGAGGGCTAGAAGCGGGCTTGAGTAACGGAGCTGAAGGTGTGGAGAGGTCAAAGTTCGGTTGAGGTTAAACCTCGATGTGCATGTGTGTGTGTGTGTGAGGGTGCTAGTGCTTGTAATTAAGTCTAAGTAAACATTATTGCCTCTGGTGTCCCTCATTCAGATTCTGTATCATTCCTCTCGTCTCAGGAATCATAAATCATTTCCCCGAATTAGACGCAGGAATACCTAAACTGTTTGTGTGTGTGTGCGCGCGCTGCGTGTCTCTCAGTTGATGGAGTGGGAGTGAATATTGTTGTCCCCATTGCGTTCATTCAGGGTCTCAATCGCTTCTACTGTCTCAGATTCACATGGGTCATTTTTACATTTCCCCGAATTAGATTTAAGAATACGTAAGTGTGTGTGTGTGTGTGTCTGTGTGTGTCAGCGCTTGCGTCTGGGGAAATGAGGGCTGCATGTTTCCATGGGCCTGTAGTGCGTAGAGATAGCTTTATTCCTGACAGGAGTGGACTTAACAAATGGTCACATGGGAGCAGTATTGCTATTTTGGCTACATTAGCTTGTCAGTGAGGGCTGACAGTGGGCAGGACACGGTTTCAGAATCCAAACTGCGACTTTAGTAACACCTGCTAATGAGGCCGTGTAACACCGGGCTAATGGGGGGGATTATAATTCATCGCAGATTGATTCCACATATGGCGTCTTTGTCAGGGCCATTGATAGAGTTGTAAATGAGAGGATGATTAGTGCATGGTTTCAGCTCACCCCACAAGGAGGTGATTCATCTGTTCCTTCTATTAAAACCATAAAGTTCCCTGATAAATGACCTGATCTTATCTGCTTTACAGCATTTGTGTTATTGAACCAAAACATTTACATTCACGCCACCTTCACTTTCGGGGAAGTCCGAAAGTTGTAACTCGGAACGTATTTAATCCAGCTGATTGTTGTGGCCACTTGGGTGCCGACGAAACATGTTGCGAACAAGACATCGACTTACCCCCTTTCGTTTTTAATTGAAAGGGTGAGCTTGAGCACAAACAGTGACTTATTTAATCATCCAGCATTTACAGAACAACATCTTTCTTTTTGAGTCATGTTTGGTGCTGAACGCTTAGCGAGAAGGAACAAAATCACTTTGTCATTGTTGTAAAAAATACATATTAATAATAGACACTTTAAATTGCACAATGACAAAAGCCATGTCCTCTTCCTGAACCACGTTTTGTCTGCTCCCTGCAAGACCACATTTTAAATGAGCTCATTGACCACCTGCACATACATAATTTATTTGCATGGCCACATTTGAAGAATTCATTGGTGATTGCTTTGACTGCCTTGGGAGAAGTGACTCATCAGCAAGTTTCGTGTTTAGCGAAATATTTTGTTCCCACATTCTTAATTGAACAGGAGGATTGTTGTCATTGTCGAGTTATTTTTGTTGAACGGCTGCAGACAAAGCTTTACAACAGATTGACCCTCCCAGTAGCAGACATGAGAACACAGTAATGGCATCTGCCAGGACAGGTGTGTGTGTGTGGGGGGGGGGGGGGGAGGGCTTTGCATTCATGCATTCTTGCATGCAAGTAAAATCATTTCAGTGAAAGAAAAATCTTCATTCTCTGGTTGTGTATGTGAGGTGTGTGCACATGAGAGCTCACAGTACCAGAAGACATACTAAGATTTTTTTTTCATGCATCTGTCTGAGAGATTGTGTTAGTGAATAAAGGGGTCTTTGTGCGTATGTGCATGCATACTCATGCCCCCCCTCCCCAGCTCTGACAGTGGTGTGTTCGTCCACAGGTGCTATTTCAGTCGGCCAACTGCTTTTCAACTGAGTGCTTTTCAAAACAATCGTCACTGGTGCCCCAGACTCCTTTTACAAGGGTCCTCTGCCGCACTGAGGTTTAACATACTGCCTCTGATCTCCTGATCAGAGGGGGGGGGGGTGGGGTGTGACACGTGACACGTATGTACATGCGTGTGTGTAGAGGGGTATTGCATTTGTGTGTATCTCTGTATCATCTTCATTGCTTCACTTCAATCTGTGAACCATTTGTCACTCACCCAGTGCAGATCAGTTAAGACCCATACTCTTATTTAAAATGACAGCCTGGCAAAAGACAAAAGATATTTTGATGAGGAGGCGGGTGGAATGAAATACATGCGAGCAACATCACAACAAGATACATAAATCCCTTCTAGATAAGACCAGCAAATGGCTGAGCAACAGCTGGGGGAAAAGCACCGATATCACAACAAGGCTGAACCTCTCATCAATTAGCATGACAGGGTGCACTATCACACACTAATGGGTACAAACCCGTACAGACGAGCAGGTGCACATGCAAAGACATGCGACATTGTTACAAACACCAAATTAAAAAGGATTGCAAGCTGGGAAAAGTCAGATACTGGGCATGTGCAGATTTCACAGTGAGATATTAGAACTATGTATTGATATCACATTGGGTTAAATGTACAAATGTATGAATCCAATTCACTATTTCCAGCGTATTTCTGTTCTTAAAACTCCGGTTCACCCGGCTGCACCAGTCAGTTGGACCAGGTTTGCAATTTATCATGAACCTGTGCTCCTGCAGTTGTCACTAGCACCCCTCCCCCCCGTCCCCTCTGTCCCCCCGTCCCCCGTCGACAGCGCTCCGTGAAGCTGAATCCTGGGGGAAAACACTCTAATCCGGCCCCCTGAGATCTCGCTTGAAAAAAATCTGGCCCCCTGTCCAATTTCACCCTGGCATCCCTGACTTAACCCAACTAGATCTTTTAGTAACATTGGCAGGGTCAGATGCCATGAAGTCTGTGTCCTCAAGTCTCAAGGCAGATCGTTGTGTACATTAGGTTTTAAAAATGTGGAGTACAAAGTGAAAATGTCACCTGTAAGCTGTGCAAGTCAGTGTTGAAATGCTGCGGGAACAATTGAACTCTCATGTACGTCTGTCAGGTCCAAAATTATAGCTACAGACTGCAGGAGCTCAAAGATGCAAGCTGACAGTTTATTTGAAATGTGTTTTCATGTCTGAGTTTAGTGGGACGAGTGCAATTCGTATGAGGATTCTTTTCATGTAAGTTGGACTGCACAGAGAGAGCATGATGGAGGATGTCAGACCTTGTGACCTCATGTTTACAGCTCTTGGTTCCTCTGTAAAAAAGGAAATCAATGTGAACAGGAACCTGAACTATAGGAATGGGAACGGCTAATTTTTTCCCTTCTGTCCGAACCCAAGAAACGGAACTACACGTGTGCCCTAATTGTTGGCATTTAAAAATAATTGAGAGTATGCTCTCCTGTGTGCGCGCATTTCGGCTGAGCGATGTGCGTGCGGAAGTGCCACCGGAGCGCTGTGCGCGAGCGAGAGGAGTTGTTGGGGTGCAAGTGACTTTTTTGGTGACATTCGTCCCGATGTGTGCGCACACGCCGAACTCTACGGCGCGCGAGATGTGTTCACGCGACTCGTAGAGACAGACTGACATGTTTTAATGACGTGCTGCTGTAGAGACGATCAGCATCAGATCGCTCAGGTACGCAAAGGAGCGCAGGAACTCAAGTGGCATTACGCATTGTTGATTATTTTCGCGCATGTGTACCAGTTATGTGCACCCCTGTATATATGCATATGATTTGAAGAGGCCTGAAATCTCCTTTGGCCGCTGAACCTCCTTGACAAAGAATGTTAAGTGATACCTGAGCCCTCACCTGTATTGTCCCCTGAAATGGAAGCAATTATGAGTCATTAAAAAAGAAAGTCATTATTTTCCCCCAAAACAAGTCTTGTGTCCTGATCCATCACATTTGTCGGTTGAACTGCACAATTACTGTCCACCGTAATTAACGCCAACAAGCTGAGAGGGGAAAGAGGCCGGAGCATGAGATGACTGAGTGATGTTTAACGGTGTGAAATATGATTTTAACAGATTGTTTTGCGTCATAGAGAGTGTGTTAAGGCGAAGAAGAGACCGTGATTCGTTGTGAATACACAACTGTTACATTTGAATTTTAGAGAAAATGAACCGTACTTATCAGAGCTGGAAAGATATCAAATCTTCACAACGTCAAGATATCTTCAGGTTAAGTAATTCATTTGGACTGCGGATTTCCAGCCAGTGGTGACCAATGACTATCATAATCTCTCAAAGCTCATGTTGCTCAAATGTGTTGTTTAACTCGAAGACTGTTTAGTGTATTGAAGATATTCAGTTTACTTTGAAAAAAGAGTGGAATAATATTGACATCCGACCAGCTTAAACCAGTTTTGCAGATTATTTTTTTGTAACTACATTAATCCCTTTTCGATAATCTGGTCAATGTAAAAGTCTCCTTGGTTTTACTGAAGACACGACATCGGGGGAACGCAGCAAGAGGAGTCAAACTTTTTCAGTTGTCGGGCTCAGCGGCATGCACGGTGCTGCCTGGAGTAGTCATCAGAGGGACGACACACACACATACACACTCACACACTCTCTTTGTACCCCCTGGGGCTACGTGTTTGCATTGGTCCATATAGTATGTGTGTTGGTATGTGTTTCAAGATGAACACACACACATGCAGTGAGTTGCACAGATTGCATCATGGTCAAACGACTTGTCTTTCACATGGTTCATTCCTTAAAGCAGTCTGTCCTGCTGGGACTGACAGCACATGGAAAACCTGTCTAAATAAGTCCACACATCAATTACGTCAACACATTCTCACCCCTCTCGCCTCACTTTGCTGTCGCTCTGTCTTTCCCACACCTCTATTCATCACTGCTCTGCCGTTTCCTTCCATCTATTCTCTGATCATTTCGATCTCCTACTCCTGTCTGTCTTTTCCCTCATCACTGCTCTTTTGTTGTTTTATCATGGTGAAAAGAATTAATGAAAATGTCCAAAGTTTATGGGGAAAAAAGGCTGGCTTTGAGTCAATTTGATGACATACACCATGACATATTAGAGATATGTCAACATTAAGGGGTTTTGCTGTTCAATTTATACTGAGATTTAGTAACTATTAGTGGCTGTTCAGACTGAAAACATGTATGTGTTAAAATGCAAGGGCCTGTGTTGGTGGGTTGTTTTAAACAACATTTTATCCAGGAGCTGATGTGGTACTGTTTTTCCTTCTGGAAACCGATTCTGTTATCGTAGTGTTAAAAATGTTTCAGTGTCAAATTAGTTTTCTGCCAAATTGCTGATATTTTGCTAGCTCTGGTTAATTTTTCCAACTCGATGCTCCGGGACTACTTTGTGGCAGGAATGTATTTTAATGATTTTGAAGGCTTAGAACAACCTTAATATTTATTGAAGGGACTTTTGGTTACGAAGGTACCTCCAATGTTTTATTTCTATGATTCCAATTTGCCCGGTCATTCAAAGGGATTTCTGGAAGAAGAGTTGTATTGGGGACGGATCCATAGTCGGTATATTCCCTTCAGTAAATGTCTGTGGGCTCGCCCCCATTGTGGAGAAACAGACGGGAGGAGAGCAGTGTTATGCTGTGGAGGGGAGCAGCAACAAAACATATTTTCGCCCTGAAAGAAAGACCCAACAAAAAAAATCTATATCAGTTTAAGTGTACACTACATTTAAAATATGTTCACGCTTGCGGTCAGACTGCCCAGTTAGTTACGCTTTCTTCAAAGCCGTCAAACACGAGAACCAAACTAACTGACCGATGGAGGCAGCCGTGGAACAGCAACTTTCACGCCGAGTGATGTCAAATTACTGTTTTTGTCAATGGAGTCTTGTAGCTTTGCAGAGAACATGGATAACATGGATCACCTCCCCGTCGGAAATGGCTGTCGGACGGCAAAATAAAGCAGTGAAATCATTCTAAAATCATCTAATATTTATGTTTTTTTAGGTCGCTGTGATACGTTTCGCTGCTTCCTCATGAGCCTCTGAGCCTGTCCCACGACACATTTCATGTCCCATTCCTGTCTCTTTCTTTTGTCTCCCTAACTAGAAGGGCTAGTCATTTTGGCTGCACCAAAGCTTAGCAGCACAATTTAGTGCGTATTTGCTTTGGCCAAGATTTGTGTGCGTGTGGCGAGACTTTGACCTTGACTGTAGTCCCTAATGGAGGAGGCTGTTCTGTGAATGACTCAAACTCCCCCCGCCGCTGTACAGTGGTATGTAGCAGCCCATAAAGCATGCTTAAGTCCCTCTCTGGTTTCAGGGAGTGGAACCCCCCCCCCCCCCCCCGTCCAGCCACAGTCTGACCCCGCCCCTTCCACACACTCTGAAATAGCCACGTCCTTGTCCCCACACCAAGCACAGTGTGTGTCAGGGTGTGTATATATGCAGTCGTGGTTGATTGAGGAGCAGATTGCTGGTGACAAGTCGCACTGCGTTCCATCCCTCCGACCCCCCAGTTTAGCCACCAGAAGCCCCCACCCTGCCCTCCCGTCCTCTGGGCCCCCACCTGTTGGGATCCCTCCGCTGCTCAGATCTCTCCCTCTTATGCGCGCACAGTGGACAACCTGCGTTAACAGAATTCTGTTGTTTGTCCGTCACTCACTCTGTGGGCGATAAAGGCCATTACGAGTCATTAAGGTGTGCTTGTGTGTTTGAGTGTGTGTTGCTCGGCTAGGATGTGTGTGGGTTGAATAGACGGCTGTCACAGCACGCTCTCATAATTGCCCTCTTAGCCAATTATCCCCCATTTAAAAGCAAGTCACCTGCTTTGCTCCAATGTCCACACAAATGCTTGCACACACACGCCACACAGAGAGAATAAATGACATGGAAACTTAATATTTAATCGTTGTTTGTTCTTCAGTGATTTGTTTGTTTACTGTGCTGAAATGCTTGATATGCAGTAATGCTTTTTGGCTTTTTGCACCAGTCTCCATTCATACTGTCTGTGTTGTCTTTCAGATTCTGATGCACACCAAGGAATTGGTTCAGAAGGTGGGTTATTATTTATATATTATATATTATATATATGTATGTGTGTGTGTGTTTGTAGTATGTATGTATGTGTATATATATATATATATATATATATACTGTGTGTGTATACAGGCACGTGCACAGACATTTTGGGGAGCAGGTGCTCAAACCAAAAAAAAGGGCACCCAATGTCAAAGCATAAGCAGCAATACACTGATGATGCAATACATCCTCGGCCTTGCGTTTCCTAGTTCTTATTATAAATTTAAATATAAATAAAATAAGTTGTGAAAGATATTTAGTTTTGCCTTTATTTGAAGCCAATATATTGTCTTCCTTATCAGACCGTTTTTTCATTTTATTTTTGTGTGCCTCAGATGAATCTGGAAGTCATCTACGGAGATACGGACTCCATCATGATCAACACTAACAGCAGGTCTTTGGAGGAAGTCTACAAGCTTGGCAACAAGGTGTGTTCATCTCCAAGTGTTTCCCCAGCAGTAGAGAAGTCGTGTATCCCTTTTCTAAAGTTCGACATTTGAGCTTTCATTCAATGCATATGTGGGTGTGTTATTTCCAGGTGAAGGCCGAAGTAAACAAGCTCTACAAACTGCTGGAGATCGACATCGACGGTGTGTTTAAGTCCCTTTTACTGCTGAAGAAGAAGAAATACGCCGCCTTGGTGGTGGAGAACCATGGCGAAGGACGATACAGTGTCAAGCAGGAGCTCAAAGGCTTGGACATCGTCCGCAGAGATTGGTGTGACCTGGCTAAGGAATGTGGCAAGTAGGTTGTTTTAACTGTTTTTAACGTGTTGTACGGCGACTTTGAGTGCCTTGAATGGCGCCTTGTAAAATAAATGTATTATTATTATTAAGTATGTTGGTTGTGCAAACTGAGTTGTGACTGAAGGCTATCTTTAAGGTATCATAAGATATCCATTTATATTTTGTTATACACGATAAAATGTGTTCTCCTGCTCTTGCAGCTATGTGATCGGTCAAATCCTGTCGGACCAGAGTCGAGATGTCATTGTGGAGAACATCCAGAAACACCTGGTGGAGGTGGGAGAAAAAGTAGCAGCTGGAACAATTCCACTCAACCAGTATGAGATAAACAAGGTGAGGTCATGGCTGTATGTGTGAACATTTCCAAGCCTGAAGAGAAGAGCCTGAAGCTGAAACCTTAAGTAAGCTGGGTGGTTTGCGTCCTCTTGACAACCGGCAATTCACATGTGCAGTGGGAGAAACCCGATGTTATTTTCTGGCAAATGTTGGGGGGGTTGTTCTATTGTATTTGCTATTGCTGTATATGGGGCAGCACCTAATTATTTTTTGGATTGATTAATTTAACAGTAAAAAATAAATCATTTTAAATAAAAAAATTACACAAAATATCCTCATCGTTATTTAAATATATTATCATCTTTGAAATGTACCAATATCAGATCTGTCAGATTTGTCAGATCCCTAATCAGAAAAATACTGGACCTCAAATAAGAAAGAATTGCTGCAACACAGATTAATTGAATCACTGTATCAACTCCCTGAACTGGAGAATCTGTATTTTTGGCTTAAAGCGACACTATGTAACTTTTCCCTGTAGCGCCCCCTTCAGGTATTTAATGTCTGGCTCTCGAGCCATATATGGCCCTTCAGTCACGCCCTCACAGCTGATCTCCCAGCTGATCAATGCGGCTACCGGCAGCGCGTCTCGGCAGCTGCAGCGAGCCGTTCAGCCGCGGCATGTCATTCTGTTTGTACTCGTCTCGTAGCGGAGCAAATAAAAAGTCACCTGCGAGCGTGTACTGGCACTATATGACGTTGGTAATCACTGCCAGACAGCAAGTTTAAGTACTTCCTGTTCCTCAACCGGAAGTACCGGGCGGCTCCCAACATCTTACATTCAGCAGTTTTCTGGCCACAGACCCCCGATGGCAGTGGCGGAGGCGCAAATCAACATATTAAAAGTCAGTGTAGCGGCACAATTTTTTTCAAGCTGTTATTTTAAGGTGAAAAAGTTACATAGTGGGGCTTTAAAGCTGCAAACAGTTATGATATGAATGCATTTCATCTCTGGAGTAATATGCAGTTAAGATAATGACAAGCACATTTATTTTTGCATCAGTTTGAGGCAAGGGAAATGATTGAAGTAATTTAGGGATTGTAACAACAGTCCCAGACTGTATCTGACTATTTGGAAGCTATTTCCTCACTAATACTTAACCGTCAAAATAAACTGGAATCATAAAAGAGCCGAATACAAGATGAAGCATGGTGATGATCCGAGTATGTCGTGCTTTGGTGGGGATAATAAGTAAACGGGACGCAGCGCTGTCTTGCTACCGCTGCTGGCTTTCACTTTAGGAAGAGTCGGAGACATTTTCAATTTGCAGAGCTTAAACAGCACTACGTTGTTTTTATGTTTTTCATAAGAGGATCATGGGCGAGGTATTTTTGCTGCAGCTTGTTCTTTGAGGGAATGCAGGTTTTCGCCCGGCTACAGCCAACATTGTGAAGCACCAACGCATGTTCCGCAAATTGATGCATGTTTGTAATCAATCAGAACAATTACCTCCACGAATCCCCCGGACAGACCTTTCTCTTCATTGCTGCTGTTGTGCACTTCCCTCCAGGCTCTGACCAAAGATCCTCAGGACTATCCAGATAAGAAGAGCCTCCCTCACGTCCATGTGGCTCTATGGATCAACTCCCAGGGTGGTCGCCGGGTCAAATCTGGAGATACAGTGTCTTACATCATCTGCAAGGTGTGTAGGAGTATCGGAGAGAAACAGAGGTCTCTTGAGACATTGGTCCACTCGTCAATGTATGGTTTTTATCTTTGCATTTCAACACCTAATCTTTAAAATCCCAGAATACACTGAACATCATGGAGTGAGCCATACCAATGCAAGAATATCCAAAGAAATATTTTTAGTGGGCACAATAGTATATAGTACTATATATATATATATATATGTGTGTGTGTGTGTATATATGTCTCTTCTTTATTCTCTAGGACGGCTCCACGCTGGCAGCCAGTCAGAGGGCCTATGCTCAGGAGCAGCTCCAGAAGCAGGAGGGCCTCAGTGTGGACACTCAGTACTACCTGGCCCAGCAGGTCCACCCTGTGGTGTCCCGCATCTGTGACCCCATTGAGGGCATCGACGGCGTGCTCGTCGCCACGTGGCTGGGTGAGTTACCGACTGAAGACTTCAGTGTTATTGAGAGTGGGTGGCTGAAACCACTCTGGTGTTGAATTAGGATTTGAGGAATTTCAGTTTTCCTTAAGCCTCGAAAGTATGATGAATAGCACAATTATTTAGAAAATAAATTGTCAATAAAAGTATTTAATACAAATGTAGCGGGTTGTTTATCGTTGTTACTGACCCCAGCATGCATAACGATTCTTATTGTGATATTAATTATTAATTTGCAGGTTACAGACATACTATTATATAAATAAACAATGACCATGTGGTATTTCTGGTGCACAGCTTACTTTTGAGTGATGGTACTAATCTCTCTTTATGTATATGTTAGCATTAGTCCTAATTCTGGTTTTATGGTCTGGTGACAGCTGAGGCAGCCAAAGATAGAAAATATGTCACACCTACTATTACAACAGCCTAATAAAAGTAAAAAATAGATATTTCATTGTTGTCTAATAGTCATTTAATGAAATAGTTTGAATGGAAAATTCCAG
Organism: Liparis tanakae; assembly: GCA_036178185.1. NCBI lineage: Eukaryota > Metazoa > Chordata > Actinopteri > Perciformes > Liparidae > Liparis > Liparis tanakae. The sequence continues at coordinate 10,837,271 of CM070096.1, read as the reverse complement.
AGTATTTTGTCTGCTCTGCCCGCCTGTTTGTAAAAGCGACAAGATGAAACCATCTGGTGTAAACCAGAATATTATTTTGTCCATACCAGGCCTGGACCCGAGTCATTTCCGGGCTCACCAGCAGTACCAGAGGGAGGAAGAGGCTGATGGCATGCTGGGAGCGCCGGTCCAGCTGACCGACGAAGAGCGCTATAAAGACTGTGAGAGGTTCACCTTCACCTGCCCTCAATGTGGCACTGACAACGTCTACGACAGCGTCTTTGAAGGAGCTGTGAGTAGAAGTCCTCATGCACTGTGGCCATGGAGCAAGACATACCACATTAAGACAGTTGTGAAAATGTATATGGACTCTCAAACTTTAGAACATTTATTTTTAACTTGACTTCAAAGTAGATTTTCTGCATAAGTGGTGTAGTGTAAGTATTTTATCACCAACGATACCTTTCAGAGGTGTTAATGGATTAATCAGTAAAGACTTGATTGAAGACTCTGGGGATGGAGAAGAATAGTGTTTTCAAAGGCATTTCAGTCAAACTTCCTGTGAAGGACTCGTGCTTTAGTCATCCTCCATATTGTGTCTCTGTCTGTATTTTTAGACAGCTGCCTGGCTCCAACACAGACTCTGTTTTCATTGGCATAGTTTGGACTCCACAACTTGAAAAGCCTTTCCATAACCCCTGCTGCCCTATGAGCGAACACAAACACACACACACACACACACACACACACACACACACACACACACACACACACACTGATCTCCTACCATTTGTCAGACCAAGGTCGTGTGTGTGTGTTATCAGTTTCTAATGAGGAGCAGGGCACACAGCCTTTTCTCATCTGAAAGAAACTAATAAAACTGACAACCCTCTGTCCTCTGCTGGGAGAGATAACTTGCATTAAATTAAGAGTATTATACACACACTCCATAAATGTTGACATATTTACACACTTCAGCAGACACACTGGTATGTTTTACGATACTGAGAGGCATACACAGTCGCACATAAAATATACATGAAAATCGGTAGTCAATGCACATGGAAAAGGGAGGGGAAAAACAACTTCCTACTTTTGTTGCTTGAACAGTCAAATATGTCATTAAGAAGTTGGCCGTATTAAATCCCAACTTCAGGCTAAACTTCCCCGGATTTGTCTGATTACTGGTTAATTTCCCAACGTGCGTCAGAGTCCGGCATGCATGCACACACAGAGAAACTGATAAGACAGTAAGTTAATTAGGGTAGGGAACATGGTCTAACAGCTCAGTGAGAGGGGAGGACAGATAGGCCTTGACTCCACCACTGACACAGAGCTGGAGATGGTAGGAGGCGGCGTGATGGATGATGGAGGACAGACAGAGGAGGAAAGTTGTTTGATGAGGGTAGCGGGTAGAGGGGGATGAAAGGATAAAGTATGGAAGGAGATAAAGCTGGATGGAACAGCGGGGGTTTCCCAGAGTTTTGATAGAGTATGAGGCCAAGACGTGGATGAAAACGGTACGGGTAGATACAAGTTAATACAATTATTATACATGTTTGTAAAGAGCTAATTATTGCCCAAATATGCAGTGTTAAAGATGACATTTGTTTGGGGTTGTAGACGATACTTGGAGGAGTGATGTGTGTTTAGAGATACAATCCTCTTCTCTCAGAAGACTCACGCAAACGCAACAAAATGCTTTGGTTGTTTTCATATTTTCATTTAATTTCGCAGCCATAAATTTACTGGCAAGTGAGGAGTGTTGTATGATTATTTTTTTTAGATGTACAACTTGTTTGAGGAGGGAGATTCCTGTTATCAAAATGAAGTTTGGAATGAAACGAGTGAGATAAAAGAAGAGGTGGAGGGGAGGAGGAGAAGAAGAAAAAGGGAGGCTGCTTTTATCCAGAGCAGACAGGGGGGGGACCAAGATGGAGCGGGTTAATGTGTGTAGCTGCATATTAAGGGAGTTAAATGAGTTGATTGACTTGAACTGGCAGGGGTTTTGTTTGGTAAAAAGAAGATGTAGGCCAACAAAAAAATCTGTGTGGGGGAGTGCTACATGCATACTTGTGGCATGGTTCAAGTTTAGAGGTGCTAGTGTTAAAAGCTGTCATATTTAATTTGTATTTTCTTTATTGCATTTACTATAGGCCTTGCAGTAAAGTGTTATCGAGGTCAGGGTGACCTGCTTTCTTCAGGCTACAATAATGTAAGAATGTATTGGACTCGGGGTGCTAAAAGCCTTTCAATGCCTCTGATGGGTTATTTTGTAGAGGTTTAAAGGTAATGGCCAAGTTGCTCTGTTACATAACTGCATCGCTGTCATGAATCCCTGTGCATTCGTGCATATATGTGTGCACACGACAATACATTCATAAAATCTGGTGGGAGGGAGGCTGTAGGTATTGCATTAAGTGTAGTAAATGTTTCCCTCTAATAGCTGGTATGCCTACAGAATATCTTCTGAAAGCCTTTTGATGTAAAGCTAATTACATTTACGTGGAGAAAGATATCACAGCTTGGACGGGCAGAAGTTAAACTGTTAGAAAATAGCTGTCTCTTTGATGGAAATTCAAAGGTACAACCTGTGTATAGAATGTGAGACATTTACAACCACTCCCAAGATGCATTTCAGTGAGAAACAACATATGGGCAGAGTTTTTCTAGCAGATCATTTCAATGTTGGCAAATGTTTGCGACATGCTAGCTGCTATGAGAGGAAACATGATCCCGTAGGAATGTACTTGAAGCAATAACCCAAACCCGGGCAACTATTTCTGAGAATAAGTACCAAAATTATATCTTTGGGAGTTTCTAGGGGTGCTCTGACAAGCAAACAGACACCCCATTTTAATTGAACTCTTGCTGTTCAACCCCTGGTGCAGTTGTCAACACAGTAATCGTACTCTTGTGTTTTTTGACATCAACAACCAGTCAAAAACACTTGTGAGGTTTGTCTCGGCTTGTTTCCAAGAGAACCCCAGTGCTGTTCGACTGCAGGGAGAACATAATGCAAAGCAATTGACTCTTCACTAAGATACTACTTTATGTGACTGACACTTTTCTTTTTTTCCAATTCTTCAGCTGCACCTGAACGCAGCATTGTGCAGACATTTTTAGCATTCTTCACTTTTAACCTCATTTAAGAGCAGAAGGTTGAAACCATCCTCCGTATTTGTGTGAGCTGTCAGAATGGATTGTAGGCAACATTACCGTCACCCGTTTCCATTCAAGTATTTTGAACAGGGCTAAAGAATGTATTTCTTTCGATAACTTCATATGATATTGAGCATATATGAATCTATCTGATGTCGTGACACACTTTCTCCTTTTCAGGGATTAAAGTTGGAGCCCAGCTTGCTGCGATGCTGTCATGTCTCCTGTGGGAGCCAACTCACTGACTACCCGGTCAACATCAGCAACAAACTGCTCCATGACATCCGTCGTCATATCAAAACTTATTACTCTGTGAGTACTTCGGTTCGTGGGCTAGTTGGCTATACAACTGTGCTTTACACACACTCAAAAACACAAGCACACACACATTTATGTATGTACTTCACCACCTGCAGGGTCACAAATTGACTTTTTTTATTCAGTGTTTAATGTTGCAACTTGATAGACGAGCACAGCTGGCCAGCCATTTATTCCCCTCTTTTAAAAGAAAAAAAAATCTCTGAAGGGACTTGCATTTTATTTACAAACACAAATGTATTCAGAGCAGATGCTTCAGTTGATAACAAATATACATTAAATGTAAATCATTGGACCAAAAACTCTACTTTTAAACTACTACTTTTAAACATTGCAATGCATTGTGGTTGTTTGCATGCCGCTGTCGATCAAAACATTCCTAAAGAATTTAAATGAACGCTTCGGTAAACATAATTCAAGCATCCAAATTTCCCCTTGGGGATTAATAAAGTATATTTCTATTCTTCTATTCTTCTTCATAAGTGTTCAGAGAAAAAGCGTCTTGTGGAAATTGACCTTCCACTAAGTGTTTATGGAAGGGTTGGACTGTATTTAACACAATGTGGGATTCAACTGATTCAGTAATGATAAGAGAAGCCATCAGAAAGCTGTTGAACGGGAGCTGATGGAAACCTCAGCAGGGCACTGCGCTGACATTTTCAGCCAAAGAGCACATTATGCTGGCAGAATGAAAAGAGCACCAGAAAGATTTGAAGGAGCATGATCTGAGAAAATACTTAATGGCCATTCTTACTTTGAATACCAAATTTAACATGCACACTTTGTCAGTTTTCTCTTACGGTTACAAGGTGAAATTGAAATGATACATCTGGGAGAACTGAATCATTGGCGATACAGCAGGAAGTAAAAATACAACACATTGACTATGAAGATCAGGCGGACTCGGTCCAATAATATGGGGCTACCGGTGGCTTGAAAGAACACAAAGGATGCTGGATTACAAGCTTTATGGGGTAAATTATTAAGCTTGCAAGTCGTGAAAATATGGATGAATGACTTCACACTTTACTGTTCAGATCTTTAGATGGAAGAACATTAAACCAGAAACGGGTTCAGATGTGTGCACGGCCACGAGATCACATATATGTTGAGTGTTCTTGCATTCAGGATTGTCATACCAATGATGACCCGCCTCTATGTATCTTTTCTAATTGTTTGCTCATTGTTAAATCTTAACGACAATGTGGAGATCTTCTAGACTTTAGTCTGGCGAAAAATCTCCAGATTTCACTAACAAATCTGTTACATTGGGTCACAAGTTACATGGGTCACAAAATACTTAAAAATGTAAATCTATATTATGTTCAACATTCTGGTTAATTGGTTGTTTCTGACCGATTTACCATTGTTAAAGGAGCCCTGTCCTGTACTGAGGGGTTTTGTTTTGCTCCGGCTAGATGATGTTCTGCTGTTTGCTCCCGACAATTGCCTCCGACATGTTGAATGTTATAGAAACGATTTAATGATGTTGAAGTCCGGTATCAAAAACAAACATCAAGCTGACCGCGATACGGTCAAAACCTTTTCCCGTTCCGGGTCAAAACGCATGCCGTTGCCAATTACCTCTTGATTAATATACGTGTACAAAAATACCCTCAACAGCGCCACCCAGTGTATACATAAGACACACATGTCCCCGCACAACAGGCTCTTACATCCTGGTCGGTGTTAGAATAGTTCTTCCTCCTCAATACTTGTGTGTGTGTGTGTAAGAGAACTGCTACCACCTGGCCAGAACGTTTGCCAACACCACTTTTAGTTAGCCAATGCATTAATGACCCAATACCTGCACAAGACATCCTTAGCAATAGCAAATTGTATCAAAACTAAAAAGTGGTGATCACCGAACAAATGATCTGCTCAATGTTAGCATGCTAACGATAGCGTTCAGCCCAGAGCACTGCTGTGTCCGAGAACAGCCTGACAGCTGCTGACATGGCTGTAGATCATTAAGTTTGTTATTGGGTGAACTCGCCTTGGTGAAGGTTAATGTCCTTTAGGTGGTTGGCTGACGTTTGAAGCCCTCTTCAGATATGAAACGCTTTAGGAAACCCTGGACATGGTCTTTGCATGTGTGTGCCGGATGTTGCGTATTGTTGCATAGATGCTAGAACTTTCTGGGACTCAATTCGACCCGTGTACAGCGCCTGTTGTCTCTGTACTCTGCGCGGAGCAGCCTGAGGAAAGTGAACGGGATGCCTGTGTTGTCTTAGTAGGGGTCTCTTCCTCTCTCGCTCTCTTTCCCGGTAGCTTCTAACACCTTCGTCTTGAGTGAGTGGAATGCGCTGTCTGTCTGTAAAAGTGTGTATGTGTATGTGGGGGTAACTCTCCCACAGTGCTGAACAGAAATCAATTAGTTTGGTGAATGTGCGGGGAGCGAGTACCCCCCCCATCCCCATCCCCATCCCCTTTGTCACGATGTGTGAAACAGCTGCTACCACTGAATACTTACACCTCACACAGCAACACACTCGCACACAGACACACCACTGGAGGCTGAACAGCAGCGGACACGGCACACACAGCGGGGCAATGAAGAGGGGTAATATTGTGTAATTAAGGATTCCTTTCAGGCCGAGGGAGAGTTCAAATAGAGCTGTTTGTCTGGCCAGATAGTGTGAAAGCTCTGCACCTCTGTGTGTGTGAAATGTGTGTGTGTGTACAAGAGTATACGTGCATGTGTGTTGGTGTCCTAAGCTAGGACCACAGAGACATTAATCATTAGTGAAATTACCTCCTGCACCCCCCACCCCCACTTCCCCACTATTATCAATAAACCATCCCCCTGAGAATGGGCAAACACTTGTTCAATCCTCACTTATACGCACACACACACACTGTTGTCATCCTTTCCTCCTCTCGTCTCGCTGTTCTTGGCAAAAAGAGAGATTCGCTCGTTTCCTGAACCACCCAATTCTTTTTCTCTTTTTTTGGTAACCCCTCCCATCTAACCACCGTTGCCATGGCATTTAACAAATTATTGCAATTACCCTCGTCATGCGGGTCGCCCCTGGAAACGGGCTGAGGGGCAAGAGTAGAAAGGGGGAGAGAGAGAGAAAGGGTGAATGAAGACCAGAGAAGGTGATAATCCTGTTTTGAACAAAAGGTCAAATTGCTGAATAGAGAAGCTTTGATTAAGCGGAGGAGGTACAAAGTGGAACCGTTTGAGCTCTATTCTCTCTCTCTGTGTGTGTGTGTGTGTGTGTGTGTGTGTGTGTGTGTGTGTGTGTGTGTGTGTGTGTGTGTGTGTGTGTGTGTGTGTGTGTGTGTGTGTGTGTGTGTGTGTGTGTGTGTGTGTGTGTGTGTGTGTGTGTGTGTGTGTGTGTGTGTGTGTGTGTGTGTGTGTGTGTGTGTGTGTGTGTGTGTGCTATAGAGCTGGATGTGTTGACTGCTCGACCAAAGACATTGAAAGTCGAAACCATCCATTGGTTGATTTAATCAACAATTTTTTGCACGAGGAATCACGCACTTTACTTTTAACTTCTGGGAAAGTAAAATATGTAAAAACTCATTCTTGGTGACGTTTCCATATAGTGTCGATATAGGGACATGAGGATAGACAGTCCTAGATTGTGGGCATCTTTATATGACATTGTGATGATTTTTCTTGCTTTTTAAGGATGCACTATAGTAAAGTGATGTCATTTTCCAACCAGACTGTTTAACTGCTGTTCTATTATCATTATATCCACATTTCTCTTATTGTGTGAATATTTTCTTTTCTGGAACAATTAGTCAATTATTAGATTAGTAGTAGATTAACAAAACAGTAGCCTTCTCTTCTTAAATGTGAATACACCTTTTTTTAAAGTCTGCGATGAGAGTTTTTTGTACTTTTGGTTGCACACAGCTAGAGAAAACGCATTTCTAAATATTTTTTGAAACATTTTGGACTAAATTAACAATAACTGTTGACTAAGTTTAAAGAAAATGCCCATTAAATTAGTTATTTGCCAAACGTGATGTCCTCAGCCAAACTGCGAAGATTAGTCAATCACTTGATCATTTAAAAGAACATTAATCGGTGAGCTGTTTTCAAATCGATTAATCGTTTGAGTCATTCTTCAAGTAAAATGGCAGCATTTGAATGTTGCAGATTCTGAAATGTGACGATTTGCAGCCTTTGTTTTGCTTACATTGGTTTTAATTTGATATTTTGGCTTTTGAACTGTTAATTGAGAACTTTTAGCATAGTAATCAATAATTAAAATAATTATTTTGTTTGCAGTGCTGATAAACCGTACGTGACCTTTCAGAAAAGATGCATGGAGGAAAGACGCTTCAGATCCGAGCTGCAACTAACAACCATTTTCATTCTTAATAAAACTGCTTATCAATTAATAAGAAATTGTGAAAAAAATACCCGTATCAAAATGCAATGTCTTCAGATTATATGGCAAAGATATTCATCGGATCACAGTTGTCAATTAGTTTTGAGTAACTAACATATCTATAGACTAATCGCTTCAGCACTAAGCTGTCAATCGAGGTCAAAACCACCCAGACTGCAGAACCCTTTTCAAAGATCATGGATTCATCAAAAGAGTCGAATAACGAAGATCTCTGAGGCATCCGACCACAACATGTGCGACTGTACCGGACGGAGCGAGTGGTTTGGGAAGTAGAGAGAGGGTACATTTCGATATTGGCCCTGCCGTGGCCTGGTCTTGCCTCTATTTGGTTAAATTATGTGGAACTCATTTGACGTCTGCTTTCAGTGTGTCAGGTATCCATTGTAGTAATTATGCAATTATAAGCCTTTATTCTCCCCCACGCACACACACACCCTCGCTCTGGCGAAATGCCTCAATTATATTGTTCTCTCCCCTGCCTCGGTCCTCATGCGCTCTTGGTTTTTAGTCGTTTCTTTGTGGCTAAAACCGGACTACTGCACTTAATCTCACGTGTGTGTGCGCGTGTGTGTGTTACCAGAGCACGAGGGCATTTTCTTCTTTACGTCCTGGGTGCTTGAGTCTTCGATGTGTGTCTTAAATAATTCTAATGTGCATAAATGGGAAACAATTAATATGTTTGTGCTCACACTGAACACTGTGTGTTCATTTCTCTTGTGAGTCCCATGGGAATAGCAGTGTGTGCCAAGGCTTGTGTCATAAAAAACACGCACAAAAAAGGCAGAGATCAAACAGCCGCCCATTGAAAATCACACCCTCATACTCCTTATCTCCCACCTCACACACCATTGTCCAGCACATGTCTTTATCAGGGACAGCGAAGCCGTCTCATTTCCCATGATGCTCAGCTCTTTGTACGAGAGCGCCAGAGGTGTTTAGATAATTAGTCCTGGAGCATGGGTTTGTGGGTAAGGCTGTAAACTCTGGAACTTACTAATTGATTTGAGACCTGTGTTTGGTTTTCAGTTAGGTGTGTGGGTGTGGGGGTGTGTGGGGGTGTGGTCTGCATGAAGCACTTCTCTGCCCTTATAGTCTTATTTCCTTAATGTACAGGTTGTATAAATTATAGGTATCCTTACTGCATACCATAAGCCAGTTGTGCAAAGCGCTCCCATATTATTGGAACAATGGTAATGTCGACTTTCAGCACGTTTCTGGGCTCTGGAAGTAATTCTTTCCCCGGCACAAAGCCTAAAGGGGAGCTGAATGTGGATTCTGTTGCATCTTGGGAGCCTTTGCAGGGCTCCAGACTAACTTTTTTTACTAGGAGCACAGTGGCCCCTAACTTAAAATGTTAGGGGTGCATACTATAAATCGATATCCATCAGCAGCAGCCCCTGCAGCAGCGTGATAAATACGATGTGTGGCGGGAGTGCGTAATTTAAGACCAAAATGCGTGAGACTCACGCTCAATGCGTGACACTTGAGAGCCCTGAATTCGGCCTCCTCGGCGCTCTGGTTAGCAGCCTCTTGTCTTCTAAACACGACGGAGTGGAGCTGCACTCTCACTGCACAGGTCGTGGCACATTTTATGTTTCAGACCGACGTTGTGTTTGATTAGGGTGTCGTGTTTTAATCGTGTAGTGCCAGTCTTATCAGCACATGCCGTTCCCCGCATGTTGTTGGAATCGACAGCAGACCGTACAGTTCATTGAACTGGTGTCCCTGAAACACCTCAGCCAGGTGAACTCAGCAGCCGCCTCTTTTCACACATTAGCCTATAACCGTGGTCATTCCCCCTCGCAGTCTGGAGCCCTGCTTTGTGGGTACCAGGCTACTCTGGTCATCTTGTCATGGGTCTGTCGACTGGGTGGATCACTCTGTACTTCACCAGATTAGTTATGAATGTTGTGTCTATGTATTTGCCCATCATTTCCAAGGAAGGAGTGTCCATGAGTTAAAAAGTAAAGTCTTTACAAAACACCCAAAATATTTATTGCAAGGAATATACCTGGCACAAGTAAGTCATCACTCGTGCCGCATTGTTTAGAAGGTTTTTCTGTCAAGATAAGGTGTTGAGTGTAGATTAATGAGAAATAAAATTAACGTTTGGGGATTTAAGCAAATGGCTTCAATGAAACAAAAAGTGAAACATTTAAAGTGGTCTGAATACTTTTCGTACCCACTGTATGTATATGTATATAGGTGTGTGTATGTGTATATATATATATATATATATATATATATATATATATATATATATATCTAGTAGATTCTCTCAGCCATACCTGGACGATGTTTATATAAATCCTCAGTAGTCTGATGAAGACAACAGTTTGAGTTAACCAAATTCTTTTTTTCTTAAAGCAAAATTCTAATCAATTCATATTTTCTGAGCCAGTTAAGTTACTATGTGCTTATAATCAATTTAAACAATGTTATTGTATATCGTGATGTATGATTGATCTCATCACTATATGAGTCCACAGAAAGACAAATCTAATATTTATTTATAGCCCAACCCAACTTCAAACAGTCGCACTGGAAACCAAATCAGGAAACCCGTCTTTTTAATCAGCCTGTTTGTTCTGTTTGGTTCTTGCCGTGGAAGTTTATTAAGGTCTCTGCACAGTGGAAAGAATATACTAAATATACTGTAGAGTGAGCTGTAGAGGAAAGAAAACACTTCTTAGCTGCTGCTCCTGCTCACAATTGATGAGGAGACTAGACAATGCCATATATATATATATATATATATATATATATATATGTGTATATGTATATATATATATGTGTGTGTATCAAGAACCACTGCATGCCTGTTTGTATGAGGGGGACACAGCTAGAAAGACAGGTGCAGTGGTTTGTAGGGGGTTTATTTTGAGTGAATGGAAGGAAGGATGGCTGGATAGATAGATGGGGGAGAAGCAAAGGCGTTGATGGCGGTGGGTCTCATGCTCTGTCATTAGTTGGGCATTAACCCCCTCCCCTTTAAACCCCCTTAGTAATGACAGGGCATAAGAAGCAGAGGGGGTGCAGGGGTCTAGAAGAATACGGAGAGATTGAGAGGGTTAGACCACAGCACCTGCCCAGGGTCACTACCTCACCTCAGGTGGTCCTAACTACTGCCGTTTTGCCTGTCCACTGCTCTGCCTGCCTGACAAGTACTCGCAGAGCATAACCCTGACACACGGCAGCTGAGGATGCATTCAAATGTAAAGAGAGAGAGAGCAGGGTGGGATGTAAAGTCAAATGTAAACCTCAGTTCTTTTCCCTCCGTCTTCACTTGTCTCATGCGGTTGTTTTTATTCTTTAACCCCTCTTTTTCTCCCTCCGACTACTTTTATCTATAAATGGTAAATCCTCACATTTGAGAAGCTGCCACCGGAGAATGTTTACGGCCGTTGCTTAGAATGTAACTTGAACTAACGACTCGACTAAAGTTTCCCAGTTGTTGAAAGTAATTAGTGTGCGGTCTCTCTTGTAGGGCTGGTTGGTGTGTGAAGACCAGGCCTGCCATAACAGGACCAGACGTCTGCCCATCGCCTTCTCCCGCCACGGGCCCATCTGCCCTGCCTGCACCAGGGCCACTCTCAGACCCGAGGTAACGCAAACATCACAGCTCGCACCTAAACACACGTGACTTTTAATCTTGACGGTCGGCTTAAGGAATTGTGAATGCCAGAATGAAGTTGACAATCGCGGTGGGCCTGAGGTTCAGATGTATACACCAAAACGCCATGTGGATTCTGTATGTTTTGTCCAGGTGATGGTGCTATGGAGCTGAGGTCTCTGCACATTCTTACTCATTAGTATCACATTTCAACACACACACACACACACACACTCGACATAACAATGGTCTTCCCCTTCCCCTTCCTGTGTGTGTGTGTGTGTGTGTGTGTGTGTGTGTGTGTGTGTGTGTGTGTGTGTGTGTGTGTGTGTGTGTGTGTGGCCGCCTTGTGAACACTTTGTTAGCTTGACCACTGGGTTTAAAAGAAACACTCTCCCTTTTCAATTTGAGCGTGAAGGTTCAATAAAAAAAATGTTGTCCTCTCTTTCTTTGTCCCATTCTTACCATTCCTGTCTCAACCCTTGCCGTAACTCTCTCTTGTCAATTTCTTCGTCTTGCGTGCGCTGCCGCTATCTGGCTGCTTTGCTGTCTCTGGCTCTGTGGCGACAGGTTGTAAACCAAAAGGCCAATTTCTGCTGTCACTGTAGCCACTTAGGCGGCCATTGCTGTGCCTGAGGGCCGTGGCACTTTAAACTGCGAGCTGAATAAAACATTTAACTCTCTGTGCTCACTCATGCACCCTTTCTCTCCCATAAATCTCCTAGCCTCTCTTCATTTGACCTGCTCCTTTAAAACACGGTTGGATATCTGCACTCTCTCGGGCCATGTTTTCTTTTCAGTTCTTCTCTGATGATGATGATGATGATGATGATGATCTACTGCAAAAGTCATCAACTATGTTTCGTGCTGGCCAATCCACTCAAATTCATTCTCCTTTTTATAAGCACTAAACTTAATTAAACTAGCCATGAAATAGATTCCCTGTGTTTAGACTATGATGGTTTTCCCTCAGAGGGGCGGACGTTCATCGGCAGCATGCTGCCTTAGTCTTGTTAGCGCCGTGCTGCAGCCCACTGACCGCTACAGATGCTGTTGTGTGAGGTGGGAATAAACAAACAGGTGGCCTGCAAAGTACACACTAAAAATCAGTTTTCCAAAATAGAAAGCATAATGTTTAGCACTGACATAAATCATGTTGGCAGCTTGTGCAAGAATTTAGAAGACTCTTCTTCTGTGGTGTCCTGATTGACCCTTTGGTTATCATTCTCCACCAGTGCTCACTAAGAAATACTATGCTCATGTTGAACATACTTGTCAACAAACTTTTTCTTATTGTATTGTATTCTAGCTACATCTGGTCTGAATAATAAGAATAATGACCTTTTTCAATTTTTTTGCCCAAAATTACACATTTCGGGTATTTCCATCTGTTCATTGCGCAATACCGTCTTTCCTTCGTCAGGAGAAATTCTCTTAAAAACATTTAACTGGAGAAGAGCAATATTATTTCACAGAATCAGTAGACTGATGATATTTACGATCGAAGACATGGTTGGAAATGGGCACAAAGTATCAATTAAATGCTGTTAAATGTTCAATTAATTATTGCCTCTTTTAAATACAGATATTTCTGCAATGTTTTTAAAAAGCATCCCAATAATTAACAACTGAACTAGTCTTTAATATTTATACTGGCACTCTTTAAATGCTGCAATAACAACAAGAGCTGCTACCTCACGATGCAGCAAGCATCTGCCCTGCTGCCCTTCAGCAAGATATTTAAACCCTAATACGTGTTGCTCACCCTTATTATCTGAACTCTCTCCTTCGTATTAGGCCAACACTGCCTTCTCAGTATTAGGTAACAGTGTTCGAAATCAAGCCAGTGCCTGGAGATTAATAGCCCAGCAGCTTACAAATTAAATTGCTGCCAATTATGCAAAGTACTCAAGAGGCCATTCATGGCTGTTTGAGCTGGTGGTGGATCGTCTGTGCTCCAACAACGAGGCAAGATGAGGCAGCCACAGTTTCCCAATGAGGGGTCTTTCAATGTTGTTGTTGGAAGCTCCATCATATTTCTGTGCATTTAGTTGGATCACTCCAGCTAATATCAGCGCCAGCCACAAAGATGAACAGTTGCTTCTTTAGTAGATGCAACACTAAAAACACTTGTTTGCGCCAGACCTTTTGTAAACAAGTGTTTTGTTTGTGACTCTGTTCCCGTGTCTCTGTTGCACCGTGGTACATTTACCATCGCCGTGGGTGCTGCTTTTCTCTTCTCCTCCCTCCATCCATCCATCCATCCTCTCTCACTCTGGTTCTTCCTTTTTACTCCCTCCTCCCTCTCTGGACACAGATTCAGAGCGTGATCTGATCTCCATGTAATGGGAGAGTAATAGGCACTCTGCCTTGATTGGTTGGTAATTTGGGGGAGTTATGCACAGGTGCAATTTGTAATATTTTCAGTAAATTAAATTTCTTTCTCTTTCGCTCTTCATCTCTCCCTCCACGATGCTTAACTCAAACAGGCTATTTTTTGTCACCGTGTCTGAAATCTCTGTCCTGACTTTCCTTTTCTTTCCCCCTTTTATTCAATGCTTTCTTCCCCTGCTCCTTTCTTTTCATTCTCTCTCCCTCCCCTCCCTCTTTAGCTCTTACACTCATTTTCTCTTAGCTTGCTCTTTCTCTCCTCCTCTCACCCTCCCTTTCTGTCGCTATCTTTTTCTCCCCTCGTTTTATTGATGTACGCTCAGGCGCCCATTAGAGCTCCCTTTTTCCCTCTAGTGGAAATTGCAGCATGTTAATTTTCACACAAATTACGGCAATAGCAGGTATCTCTATTTGATACATTATAGCGGGAGCAATCAGAGATAATTGAGTGCCTTTCAGAGGGAGACGGCTGCATTCACTGCCGGCTCAAAGCTGCCCCATTATCGCCTAATCGCTCTTTAAACACTGAATTTTGCCTAACAAAAATTTTGTCATAATTTTGCTTAAGTGTATTTGGAAATCACAGTCCTTTGAGCGAGGATAATTGAAATCAAATCCCTTTCACTGGAGCTGACATTTCTACATTTCCCTCCAATTGAAATTAATTTCAAAAATTGAGCATGAATATCTTCAAATAGCAGGCAATTATGCCTTTCAATGGGGAGAAATTACCGGTGCTGAATCGTTGGAGGCTTGCGGGCGAGAGCACCAGTTAAATGCCTTTGTTTCCTGCCGTGTTTGCCTAGTAAAGATTTACATATATTGACTCATTATGGTGTCTTGTGAAGCTGATCGGCGTGACTACCACAACCGGCAATAACGTTCATAGCATCTAAAAAGCGTTTTAAAGCCGTGTGGCCTCACAGCTGAGGGGAAATGTATGTTTGTTTCTCCCCGCCGCCCTCCTTGTCGCCCTCCCTCTATCTCTCTTTCTGCAGCTGCAGTTGTGTATGGGCTTGGGTATCGTAGCTTCAGTATTTACAACGTGTGTTTGCAGCTCAGCTGGAGAAGAGAAAGTGTGAGACGCTGAGGCCTCGTTTGTGTCACTGTTGCTGCGATATTTTCCTCTAAGCCGTATCCATGTCAAGGTATTTAATGGCTGTGGTTTTTCTAGCAGCTTGCACACTTTCCATCCAATATTAACAGTGAGATTTTATACAGTCTTCCCGACGCACAAACAAACAGTGGCAAATATTGTACATTTCATTAACTTCTCCACTGGTCGACTTTAGCGCAAAAGTTCTTTGGAGGTCGGATGTGTGTGTGCGTGTCCCCTAAAAGATGGAGAGCGCCGTTTTTGAGACTCTTGGGAAGTCTCGAGTGCTCGTCTCATTGTGTGTGCCGCTTAGACTGTTGCTCTGTGATTTGGATCAGTTTGTCCTTTTCTTCATACTTTTTCTTTGTTATTCTTTCCACCCTGTCTCCCTTCTCTTTCATCTGTACATACATTTCCCCTCTTCCTTTTGGTGTGTGTGCATGTACGTGCATGTACATGCGCCCAGGATGTGTGTTGGGATGGGGGAGTCAGTCTGGGAAGAGGGGGCAAAGGGGTACGAGGTGGGGGGGTGGGGGGTCCTGCGCTCCCGGGAGAGAGGCAATTTCACAGCTGGTTTGCTCCTTAGGCAGTCAGGCTGAAAATGCTGCAGATTTGTGGAGCAAATTGAAATGGTGTCAGTGCAGGAACAAAGCACCGAGCTGAATGACAAGGTAGGCGTGCGTGTGTGTGTGTGTGTGTTGCAGTGTGTGAGAGAGAGAGAGAGAGAGAGAGAGAGAGAGAGAGAGAGTGAGGTGGGGTTGAGGGGCTCTAAATTCAATAACAACCCTGTAACATTTTAGACACGCCTTTCTGACACCTGTCAGTCAATCAGTATGCACCGGCTGGCCCGCCCACAATCAGCATTATATTGTCTGAATGTGACTGTGTGTGTTCTGAGTGTTTTATTGTCAAGAGGAAGAACTGGCGCACAGTGTTTGGGCCGATCGAGCTTGTTCAACCTTGGCAACCGTAACCGAGGCTTTATTATGGGATGTGCATGGCTAGGTTCTTGACTAGGCAGTGCATCAACGTTCAACAGCTGTGTGTGCCATGTGGGCAGCCATAGAAAGCCATTAAATGCATGTATGCACACACACATTTACACATAGCTTGTCTTTAGTTGCATTAGATTATCTTGCTACTTGATTACGCCACAGCAGTAAAAACTGAAATTACAATTACGCACATTGCCGGTTGGCAGGCATAATGGGCACACATAAACTCTCTTAACTCACACACACACACACACACACACACACACACACACAGATACTGACACACAGGAATTGTCAGGGATTCTTCCTGGTGGTAATAATAAAGCACTCGGCGCACACCTGATGGCAGTGTGGGGTCGGGGCTTAGCGTGCCCTCTCCAGCGTAGCGGGGAAATGACGAGCCAATAACTGCAATTAAACATGCAGTATAATGGCTAATCAAATTGACAGCCTCGGCTGTTCGCATGCCTCTCTCACAATGGCTTATCACAACAAACTATTATGAGGGAGGGTATTTCAGGCCTGATCCCCTCTTTTCTTTCTCTCTCTCTCTTCCTCACTGTCTCCGTCTCTCACTTCGGTCTGTATCTTTACCCTTTTGCTCTCTTTTTTTTTCTTCTCTTCTTTCGCTCCTACCTCTGTCTTGCTCTTCCTCTCCGTCTCTTCCCCCCCCCCCTCTGGCAGGCTGTCGTGTGGCTCCAGTTAATTGCAGTGGAGATTAACAAAGCAAGCAAATTTGTTTTCTTGCTCTACTGTTTCATACGGAGGAAGGGAGATATTTGCAGGGAGGAATACTTGTGCGAGTCTAGTGCGCGTGTTGTCGTCACTTTCGGTCTACCAGTTCCTCAAACTGGTAAATGGGGGTTTATTAATGTGTTGCCCTGTCATGATCTCCAATATCCACTCTTATAAGACTAAAATGAAGGGGATTGGTAAATTGCATATACACACATGAAGTAAATTTAATATTAGCATTGCTGATGAGTTGCCTGTGTCCATCACGTTGTGACATAACTGAGTGTGTTTGTTAAACGAGGTCAAAGAGAGTTTGAGAAGAGAGTAATCCTGCTTTCACACCATGTTAGCAGAATTGGAAGAACAGAAAAGGCGTTTTGTTATTATCCCAGTTGTGGAGTGTTTATGGCTGTATTTTTAGATTATTTTCATTATCGAATCATTTGCATTTTCTGTTTAAGGGACAAATTACTCTAACTCCTTATTTTTAATATGGTTGTATTATATGTATGTATAATATATGTACATGGCTTGATTGATTGATACATATCCAATACTTGGATTACCCCATATGCTGATTTTAATAGGTCGCCGACATAAATCTAAATCTGTCACACCGTAATAAGCAACTTCATAACTGAAGGTCCTAGTTTGAGTCATTTGTGAGAATGTGGTTCCTGAAAACTGACGCAAAGCTATCGGCTAGAAGGAAGTCGTGTTGCTACATAAACACTCAACACAGTCCACTTTCGGTGGCGTTATAGAGCTTCTCTTACTTTGACAGACTTGGGCCGAGTAAAGACTCGGCTGCATCCAACACACCAACCGAGGACAGCCAAATGTCATTTTGGCATTCCATCAAGTTAATCACGATATAAACGTTTGTCATTTTAACTGCTGAAAACACCGGTCGGCTAAAAATGAGAAACTAGCTGAATGTTTTCTACACTGCATGTGAGAAAAAGAGAGGACACATAACAGATGTAGTTAATACTGTATTTTATTAAGATGTTACTGCTTGACATATTTTTTATTTGTGTCCTTTTTGCGACTGGTTGACATGCAATTCTGACCCGCCTAATGTGGTTTATTGGCCATGACCAGCCTGATTCACATTTAATTAAGCAATAAGGGACGAGAGGCAGTACTTTGACGTCAATAAAGTATGTGTTCAAGGGTGTTGTTAGGCCCGACGCGCAGCGGTACTGCCTCGAGTCCCTTATTGCTTTTATAATACGGTCACCAGCGACATTATGAATAGTAAGTAAATAGTAAGCTGCCTTTCAGCACAAAATAGTTGTTGCCAACCAAAGTTATGCATCGCATTTCAGTAGCCGAGAGAAAATAGTCCCCTCCGTGTGGCTAACGGACAAACAGCATTGTTTACATTCGTTAGCCTAGCTAAAGGAGGGGAGATAGTAGCTAGTTCTCGCAACATCTCATTAATTCATATTGCTCATTTGATGAAAGTTGCCTTTAAAATAACAACAATGACAATGGGACACTTTCAATAAAATAATATTTATTAAATGTTTCATAGGCACTGGGTCTATGTTAGCTATAAATGCTGTTTACTAAACTATAGTTACGAGCGACTTGGGACTCGATAGACTAACACTCGGCTGCTGTTAAGGCTTACTTATCAGGGCTCTCAAGTCTCACGCATCGAGCGTGAGACTCACATGTTTCGGTCTCAACTCATATTTCTCACGCTTAAAAAAAACTCTGGTCTATTTAATGTTTTAATGTGCCGCAGCGCCAACATGAGCCGCTCTCTGCGGAGGAGTCCAGCTCAGACCCACGTCTCAACTCTCGCCTTGGGTCACTTTCCTGTCGCTGGTCATGTAATGTCCCGCTTGCCTGTCTTCAAAACTTGAGAGCCCTGGTTTAACTTATGTTGATCTGGATATCTCCATTAATCATCCGTGGAAAACGTTTCTCATGTCCTCTTCGTCTTTGATGACATCGCCTCCTCTTCTCACTTTGCGGGCGGCTCCGTGTTGAAGTGCCGTCTCCAGCTGGATAATGTGGATATCACTCTAACGCTGTCTTTCAATGAGATTTGGTGCCCAGTAGCTTTGAAGGGAGCCGCAGGATTTATTTGAAATGACAACTAACGGTTGCGCAAAAGCTAAAGATTAGTTTTAGTGCGCATTGATATGGAACCTGCCCCTATAAACAGGTCGTACTGTATATTATGGGCTGAATATACCACACCCCGTGACTCACTCTCAACCAATCAGAATGCTTGATTTCATCTACCCGTATTATAATACATTATATCCATCAGATTGTTTTTGGTGCCGCAGCTAAATTTAATCCCTGTGTGTGTCTGTGTGTGTCTGTGTGTTCTCTCCAGTACTCCGAGAAGGCCCTGTACAACCAGCTCTGCTTCTACAGGTTCATCTTTGACTGGGAACAAGCGGCTACCAAACTGCCATCGAGTGATGAGAGAAGTAAGACCATGCACACACACACACACACACACACACACACACACACACACACACACACACACACACACACACACACACACACGTTGCCTGTTGCTGTCTAAGTCTAATGCCGTGTTTAACCGAAAGCGACACGATTTTTTCATGCGACGAGTTCCCATGCAAAGTCAACGTACAGACGTGTGTAGTTGCGAAAGATGCAAACATTTTCCGGACGCCGTGTTTGGGCCGTTTTGGGCTATAACATAAACATGACTATAAAGATTATTATTTCCCCCCAACCATAGCAAGATCCGCAGATGAATGATCGTTGAGGCGATAATATCGAATCTCGGGCCAATCATCTCTTGAGTTCCTTCGCGCGACATCACTGTCTGTCAGGCTGCCCGAGCAGCCAAAGAGTCAAATGAAGCACTGGAGTCGGCGTTCAGGAAGACACTCAAGTTTATTTTGTTCTTCCATCGGTTATTTCTTCCCCAAACAAGAGTGAGCTTATATATATATATATATATATATATACACCATGTGCAATTAGCCTAGACCAATCATCCCGAGGTGAGTCTACGAACAACAAATGTATATCCTAACTATTTATCCAATCCGACTAAACCCCAAACTATTCATACTCATCTATCACCACCTGTGTCCTTCCTATTAATAAGGTACTCTGTACCCTAGTTATATTGAACTAAAACGGTCACCCACCCCTCCTTACTTCCCCCCCTACCCGCTTCCTCCAGTTGGTCTCTTCCGGAACTATACCCGAGTGGAAGTCTTTCAGACGTAACAGTTAACTTAATCTGTAAGAGTTACCAAGCTGTGTGAGCCTACGGGTGATGTCATGAACCCAAACACGAGGGCATTAGATGTTCCGTTGTGTGTGGGATGTCCACAACAAGTATAAATCAGAACTAGTGGTTACTTCTTCCGTGGTGGATGAAGGAAATTATCTTTCTTATTTTTTACGGAGACAAGCCACATAGATAAGCCCGTTTCACATAGATAATGTTTTAGTGTGAACACGGCAAATGGTCGCACGAGTAAACTCACGCCGCTTTTGGTGTGAATGTGGCATTAGACCTAAGTTTCAAAAGTATTTAGCTATTTTTTACAGGATTCATTTCCAAAGTTTCTCAAACTAGTTGTGAAAACAGGCCTGCTTTTTAGAGCACCCCTTATCATATTTTATTCATTTTCATTATTTTGCACAACCCCCTTCTGGAACTGAAATCAAGTTGCGATGAAGGCTATTGAAGTTTGAATTTTGATGTCCTAACAATGCTTCCTCATAAATACACATACAACGTAGCATTAGCAATCAATGGCTCAACGTAAACCTTTTACTCGGGCTACACTTATAGAATTCACCAATGATGTGCCACACACACACACACACACACACGAGTAGCGGAGCATGGGCATTGGCTATGGAGGGGGGGGGGGGGGGGGGGGTTAAGGACATTCAGCTCGTCGAGTCGACAGCCCTAATTTAGGAGACGGATTCAATCACACACACATACAGAATGCAAAACGCTCCAATCACTGGAAGAAAGAAGGAAAGAGCCCTCCATCGCTCTGCCTCTACCCTTACCCTCACTGTCCATCTACTGCTTTCTCTCCTTTGCTCTCTCTCCCTCCTTTCTCTCTCTCTCTCCCTCTCTTGGACAGGCACTCGTTTGGCTGTGTTGATTGAAAACAGGTTTTAGATTTGGGGAAATGATAGGGGGAGTAATGGGCGCGCTGACGAAAGGATAGCCCTTCTCCTATAATGGGACATGGAGCGTATATTTCCCCCCTTGGACTCAAATAGACGCTACTCCAGCGCTCTGGGCGAGCTCAGTAGGCGTCAGCCCCACGGCCTCTTTACCCATAGTTCTTCCTGATTGACGTCACTTGATTAGAAAGGGCCACCGGGCCGAGTAATTTATTTATTTGATTTAATATTTATGTATGTATGTTATTTATGTATGTATGCCTAAATCTGGCGAGTTTGTGCGGCAGTCAGAACTTGAGCAAGGCTGCGAAAGAGTGAGACGGCAGAGGTAAATATAACGTGTAATCAACAGATGACCACTCAGAAGATGGAGGGAGCTGAAATGTAGGGATTGGACTAGTGGAAAGGAGGAGGAGGAGGGAAAGAAAGGAGTACTAACATGATTATAGCTTCCAGTTTTGCTTTCTTTTGTTTCTGTTTTTTTGCCCAGATGCAGGAAATAATCGCTAATCAATTCTTTGGCTTCCTCCTGTCTTTATGTTCTTGTGCTCTGCAGTGTTTTCCCCTCTGAGTTTCACTCCCATATTGCACCTCACAATACAATCAAGTGCATTCTTTACCCTCACTGTACATATAGGAGGTACAGTGTTCAGTATCCACCACTCGTTAGGTGGCTGCGGAGCATTTTGTGGTCCACTGACACCAGATCAGTGACTTTCACCAGGCATCGGACAATTCACACACACTGTCTGTCCACTTACCGTTTCAAGATCTGACACACGGTGCTCTAGATCAGTGGTTTCCTCAAAATATAGTAATGTCCGTTGACGACACGTTGTTCCAGGTAAGCTGTGCAGCCAATCAGGGATTTAGGTTTCTACGAGTTGTTGGTTTTATTCACTTTCTTGGAGTAAAAGGGGAACAAATCCAACCCGGGCACACTCACACTTATTTACAACGTCTCAACGTGTAAATTTCCTTTCACACACCCAGTACCGAAGCTTAGAAATAGTATAGACATTTGTTTTATCAGGAAGAAAAGTGTCTTGGTGGACTGCAAAGGACCACAGATGGAGGAGACCCAGGACAGAAGGTTCTGGAGTCATGGGTTTCCCACCAGCTGTAGACCTTTACCACGACACCATGTCCAGACACCGCCATGTTGACTTGCAACTGCTATCCTCTGTTCCCTGAGCTTCCCAGTCCATCAAATCATCACCCTACCTGTTGGATGATTTGGTTTCCTAAACACAAGTACTGCACTTCCCCTGCATTGTCCCCAAAAAACAGTTTGAGAGACGGAATATGCGGCTGAAACAGCCGGTACCCAGCATGCCCAGCACCACCCCACTTTACTTTCTCAACAGGTTTCCTCTGACTCGGTATTACAGTGACAGCCACAGAAGTTCTACTTGTAGGACCCCGACTATAGCAGGGCTGTTTGTTATCCAGCCAGGTTGTATTTATGCTCCGTGTTCGTCAGCGGGCCTTGGTCCCTGGGTTGTCGATAAAGTTTTACATCAGTTTATCTGACAAACCAGTGTCTCCACACCATGTCCAACACTCTGCTTGCCTCAAACGCTGAAGGATGCATGTATACGCACCCTCATGCTGCTATAAAACATAGGTTTACGGGGTTATCCCCCAGTCCGGGGCTGTAATACCCCATATTACTGCATTACACACCCAGGGGCCACACGGCTCAGATTACAGGGAGGAGACGTACAATCCTATACAGCGACTCACCGTTGTGCATGTGCTGTGCACCTGAATACGATGAACCCTTCATATTGGTGTGGGGTCTTCTCGGAGGTGATTGTGGTGAATGTGATTAGCTTCATCTGCGGCCAGAAGAACTGGTTACAAGGCATCCAAAGTTTGACTTTTATTTCCCGCCATCAATGTGTCGCTCCAGAACTAGTTTCTGCTGAGGTCTGAGCCAACTCCCTGTTCTCGGTGTGGTTCTGTTGGTCCGCGTATTGGTCATCAAGTACACAGACAAATATCACGTTGGTCTTTTTTTATCGTTTGAATTAATTGACCAGCAAAAAATGAAATATGAACAACCTCATTCCTTAATGTTTGCATAGCTTTTCTTTACTTGACTCAGAAATATTTTTGCAAAGTTAGAAGTCTGTTGTAAAGTTGTGTACAGCCATATGCACAGAAGATTACATCTGAACATAAACATTAAAGAGAAATGGCTTTAAAGAAAAGAGCTCTGAATCATATGTGCGTGTGTGTGTGCGTGCGTGTGTGCGTGTGTGTGTGTGTGTGCGTGTGTGTGTGTGTGTGTGTGTGTGTGTGTGTGTGTGTGTGTGTACTGCTGCAGAGTTTGTGTGTGCACATTCACAAGTCTGTCTTATCTACATGTATATTGCATTTTTGTGCCTGATTGCTGCAACTGAGTAAAACATGGAGGTAATTTCAACCGCTGCAGGAGATCTCTAATAGATTATATACACACACGCACACAGAGGCACGCGCACACACACAATGGGAAAAAAGCATGCTGTCCGTTCTTTCACTGGGAACATCCCGTATCAATGACTTTCAAATCATTTCATGTCACTTTTCATCTCCCGGTCTCCCCTGCTCTATCTTTTTTATCTTCCCCCCTCCCTCCCTGTCTATCTGTTGCCTTTCTCTTCTATCCATCACCCCCCCCCCCCCACACCTCCTCCTCCCAGGTCTCAATCTTAAGTGTGGGCAGTATGATTGCGTGTGTGAGCAATAATGTAATTTTGCCGCATTGATAAAATATAAATTGTTCTTGAGCTGCGCTTTTCTAATGATCCATTTACCGACAGCTTCCCTGCCGCCTCTCAGCACTCTGCGTTTGCTCCTCTTCTACCCTCCCACTCCTCTTCCTCTCGCTCGCTCGCTATCTTCTTTCTCTTCTCCTCCTTTCCTCCTCTCCTTCTCGATTTTCTTTCTCCCCCTCTTCTCTCTCTCTCTTTCTCGCTCTCTCCATCTTCCACCCTCCCCTCCCTCTCTCCGGCGATACAAAGCGGGGTGGGGTGGCAAAATCCACGGGTGCGATTGTCAAATCAATTATTCATTCTGTGCAATTACACTCACACAAAGAAGTTTCCCTGTGCTCCGAGTGGTGATTAAATTAACTGCTATTCCAGCTGCCCGTCGCCAAAACCCTAATAGAATATTCATGGAGGCGGCCGACGGAATGGCCGATCTCCATTAACTTCATCATGCTCACTTAATTACAGGCTTGTTATTGTATTTACACCTAGTTAGAGCGTGTAGAGCCCCGATCTACCCGTGCCCAGCACCGCCAGAGGATGTGCGAGTGTGTGACAACACCTAGTTAGAGCAAAGATAACCCTGATACACTCACTGTGTGTGTGTGTGTGTGTGTGTGTGTGTGTGTGTGTGTGTGTGTGTGTGTGTGTGTGTGTGTGTGTGTGTGTGTGTGTGTGTGTGTGTGTGTGTGTGTGTGTGTGTGTGTGTGTGTGTGTGTGTGTGTGTGTGTGTGTGAATGTGTGTATGAGGAAGGGGGAGATGATGTGTAATGAAATCAATTAGGCGAGGGTTTGTGGGATCTGAAGCAGCGTTAGCGTCCACAGTATGTCTTTGATTCCTTCGTCACATTCCATCTTTCATTCCCGTCGTTCTCCTTCTCTCTTGGTATTTTCACTCCGGTCATTTTTCTTTCACGTCTCGGCCTTCCACGCCGTCTCCCCTCTCTTCTCCCCTTCCGCCTCACACTCGCTCTTTAAAGGAGGCTATTTATTTGAACTGCACTCCCCACTGCGCTCCGACTTGCAGCGAGGTCTCTCCCTCGTTCTTTTCCTCTCTGACTCTTAAATCATTCTTTTATCTGTTCGCCACACAGTGATTGAGGTGGAAAAGAGAAAGGAATGAGGCAGGGGAAAGAGAAGAGGAGGGGGAGAATTATTTTCTCCTACCTTTCAGAAATGATGACATGATTGCTTTCGCTTGATCATGCATCATCACCCCCCTTCTATTCCCCGGATAAATAGAATAGTTTGCCTCTCCTCCTCTCCCTCATCCCTGTCCTTGCCAAAATGAGGATTATCTGGTAATAGTTGCCGCTCGCGTTCAAGACAACCACACTCTGTGTGTGTGTGTGTGTGTGTGTGTGTGTGTGTGTGTGTGTGTGTGTGTGTGTGTGTGTGTGTGTGTGTGTGTGTGTGTGTGTGTGTGTTTTTTTCAGTCACCATGACTGTGAGTTAGTGTGCTTTTTTTAAGTGTTTAACTACCATCAATCGTCTGTGTGCATGTTCTTTTAGTGTGTCTGTGTCTCTGCCTCACTGTGGATCTCTGTGTGTCTAACCTTTGTTCCCTCGGACGGTCAGTGGCTGGTATTTATCCAGCAGCCACTAATGCAGCGGGCAGGAAAGACGAGACAGGAGATAGGGCTGTGGAGATGGCGAGACGTGACAACCGGCCATATGGACCACGTGTGTGTGTGTTCTAGATAAATAAATGGAAAGTTTCTGTTTTAAACCAGTTTTTAATGTGTTTGCTTGTAGTAAAAACACTTAAATTGTGAAATATTATTGTTTTTTTTTGTTATCAATTTTATTAGTTATGTATTTATTTATTTTTAATTGATTTCAATCACTGCTAAAACAATTAGTTGATGGACAACAATCTATTCATCACTTATTTACTAACCAAGCCAAAATACAAAAGATTTGCTAGTTCCAGTTTATCAAATGTGAGGATTAGCTGCTTTTCTCCTTTATATTGTATTATATTGTTGTAGCAATGGAAGTGTAGCAACAGCCATGTCGTTGCTCATTATCGATTATCTAGAGATGCACCGGACTGATCAGCTGATCGGTCTCATATTCATGTTTTCGCCTCCCATTGAGCGCATGAGAGGTTAACGACGGCTCACGGCACCACAACCGGCATCGCCACGTCCAAACATAAATGCAGAGCAGCTGGTCGATGTGGATGTTTCTCAAATCCCAAATAAGCCGCCAAGAAACAACCATAAAAACATTTTGGGAACAACTGACTTGTTATTATATTGTCATTCATACTCATGCATCTTATCGAGATTACATTACAGGCCAGTTTATGATGCATTCAAGCTCTTTTTATCAAAGCAATATATTTTTATTTAGATAGAATATACAGTCAATTACTTCCTAATTAATTTGAATTCTGTGTGTTGCCACTTTGGATGATAACAAAGTCAAAGGATAATCTTTATAATTTGTGACACTTTACACTAACTTCAGAACGTTTGAGGTTATTTTTCGGGATGGTGGTGAAGAAAATATTTTGGGAAACTTGTTGTCAATTATAGTTCTTGGGGAAAAATGTTTAATTGTCATAAATCTTACTCGGCAGGTCAGACTGTCCAGTAAATTGCAATCAGTAGATTCATCTCAGAGATTATGCTCTCAAGTAATTGCTTAAAAGTTTGGTCTAAAGAATAATTAAAAAAAGACTTTTGTGATTTCCCAAGAAAAAGGTTATATTTGCATATTGATTTTTGTTGTGCGCCCAACAGTCCAAAGTCTCTACTTTGTCAAAGAAGACCAAATTCAATTAAATTGAAAACATTCAGGGTGAAACGGAACAAACCGGTTAATTTTTCTAAAGTTTTTATACATTATGAGTGTTGCTTTGATTGACTAATCATAAATCAACTAATTGGTTCAGCTCTAGCTGCAGCTTTAACTGAACGACTGAGGTACACATTATTTATTTATTCATTTACATTTTTTAACTACTTATTGGTTTGTTTATTTGAAAGGATATGTGTTCCTCCTCTTGTAGTCCAACTATATATATATATATATATATATATATATATATATATATATATATGCTGGTAACCTCTAATTGTTGGGATTTCCTGGGTATGTTGACTTACAGTATAGTTTTTAAATATCTAATTGGGTAGAAAATACAAAATCATGCCGTATATGACAGAAACTAGATAAATGCTGTAAAACCTGATTGGTCGCCAACAAAACTAAACTTTCTCCTGCTTCTTCTTCAGTGTCCACTCCAGTCCATGCAGTATTATTCCTGCTGCACTCGTTGGTGTGATAGTGTGTTATTACTTGGTTTTATGATACTTCATCTACA
Source organism: Liparis tanakae (assembly GCA_036178185.1). NCBI lineage: Eukaryota > Metazoa > Chordata > Actinopteri > Perciformes > Liparidae > Liparis > Liparis tanakae. The sequence continues at coordinate 10,810,349 of CM070096.1, read as the reverse complement.
CTTGACGCTCAGTATAATATTGTAAAGATTTGGTTTTGGTGGCCACCCTGCCGATAGCAGCTCTCCGTCTTCTCTCTGGCCTTATTACGGCCCACCCGAAGGGATAAGCGGGACGAGATATTGACTTCATGCTCTCATTGGGCTTTTCTATCGATCTTATGATCGTGTGCGTGTGCGTGTGCGTGTGTGTGTGTGTGGTGTGTGTGTGTGTGTGTGTGTTGCGTGTTGCCATCGACCCAACTGTCCAATCCTGCCGTGCCCCTCCCGGCATTACTTGCCGCTAGCATTGGATCTGTTGGCTCTCCAGTCAAGGGTGTAACGCTCCTCGGTGTTTATTAGCGGCGAGACAAAGTCGGTGTGCGCTCCGCTCCGGTCGGACTCGGCAGAACCCAATTACAGCGATGGACGGGGCGAGAGTTGTCCACAAGTTTGAAATGCACACGTCTCGGACTTTGATGCAGTTGAGGAACTGAATGGTTTTCCATTGAGCCGTGGCAATGATAACTCTTCTTTCTCCCTCCACCTCCAGATCGTGCTAAGCTGTTGAGCAGAGACAGTATCGATGTGTACCGGAGGCTGAAGGAAGTGCCGGACAAAGCCTTGGCCACCAGCGGCTACTCGGAAATTAACCTGGCAAAACTGTTCCAGGCGTTCTCCTCCCTCAAGTAAAACGACACGCACTCATCTCTAAAGACGACGGCTGCCAGGACGCTCCAACATCTGTCGCGGAGTGGCACAGTTGCACATTCATCCACATCTGTCTGCTGTTTGTTTGTCCGAACATATAGAAGGGAGAATGTTAGGATTTGACCTACTAACCCGATATCGGCTTCTCTGAACCTAACAGGCTTGTCATTTGACTTAAAACCCAATCACACCTTTCCCCTTCTCCAGTGTCTTCAGATAGACACACACTTCTTGACCCCATCACAATGCCTCTGTATGGTAAAGGGAGTAGCAATCATACCTGTATCATAAGTGTGTGTGCACCTGTGTGTGTGTGTGTGTGTAAATGACTTCTCCTCAGCCAGAATACTCCAAAAGCCGCTAATTAGCCAATGATAGTGACCCCGGCCACTAAGACCGCTGGATGCCCGCAGCAATCGGACACTTGTTCTGATTACCACCATTCATCCTGAGTGAGTGCGTGTGCGTGTGCGTGTGCGTGCGCGTGCATGTGCGTGTGTGTGTCACAGATCAGAAGATGAAAGAAAGGAGTGAGGAGGATGACTGGGGTGACGGGGCGAGGGAGGCCACATGTGCTGCTCCCTCACTCTTTTGTCTCCTATCGAACAGCTGATCTGCTTCTCCTCCGCTGTGTCTGGTTAACTGATAATATGTCATTCCTTTTCTTCTATCCTCCCTCCAATATGCGGATTGTATTTTTCTTGTTTTTGTAATGCCTGTCATTTTGTATGTATCCGACTTGTATTGCTCAAGTGGGTGTGTTGTAATAGTTTGTTTTGGTTGTTGTAATGACCAGAATATTTAGTATTAGGCATTTTGATATTGATGAGAAACTTTTTTAATACTGCAACCTCAATAAAAAGAACAATGAATAAGATGTTAATCTTGTTTTATTGCAATGCTGTCCCATGGAGTCATGTTTCTTGTTACAGGTTGCACACGTTATGAAAATCAAGCGTCACTTTATTTGACAACACAAGTCTGATGTTGTATTTCTTAATCTTAGCAAATCCCTCGAAGGCCAAAACAAAAAACAATTTAAAACGCAGCAATGAGCCGTACGCTGCACAGGGCCACCATGAACCTTACGTGGTAGATGCTCACTTGTACTCTAAATGTATGTTTTTCCGCAGCTGTAAGAAGTGTCCACTAAAATCACTGTTTCCTTGCAGAACTGACTGTTTACAAACTATATTGCCCAATAAAATAATATTTTCATAAAGTGAGATTTGGCTTTGGGCCTGAGAGCCACATGCAGGGCAGGTGTAAGCACGTCTCAGTCATAGGGATTGTTTAAAAAAGATGAATAAAGAATATCATCAGCTTCATCCTTTAAATACACAGGTGGGATTTTTGAGAGACTTACAAATGAGATTTCAGGTATTTTGCAGTAGGAGTGAACAATTTAGATAAAATCCTCATGTTAAAGTCATGTTCTTTTCCAGTAATATTATATGGTGTATATTTTTGAAAATTAAGTGTTTTATGAATAAAATAACTGTTTGTGTGGCGAATCCAGTGACTTGATTACATGTCACATCAAGGTGGTGATTTACATGGATGCCAACATAATTAATATAATATTGATAGGAGGCATTATCTTCATATGTATTTCTTCTGCTTTCGTCAAGTTCAGCCTGTAACTCGCTCCATGAAGTGTTTCATCTTTTTCATCCAAGAATTCTCCTTTGTGTTAATCCCGTGGAGGGAATTATTTATTTTTCTACTCCATCCTGCCGTGTGCATTTCCATAAACACTGCACGCCTCACAAATCACTTCAAACCAGTGTGACTTGTGAAGGCAACCTTAAGTGGGCTGAACACTTAAACTATAATTCACTATGCAATGGATAAAACATGCTGTGTGAGAGAGTGCATTTGCAACCTATCGCTCATAACTTTACATATTTATTAAATCATATCAGCGTCGATACTTCTCCCACAGTTGCTTGGACTGTTTTTGGATTTAATCAGCCGCAGCCCACAGGCCTGCTATTCCCACTGCCAGGCTGCAGGTTTAAGTGAGGGCCCCGTTTTGTCCTCCCAGTTTGGAGCAAACCCAGTCAAATAGAGTCCCTGCATTAATTCGACCCAGCTAAGCTAATAAGGTCGAACAAGTCTCATTGTATTGTGGCGTTAAGCTTTATTGCTTGTCGTTTTGACCAGCGATGGACAGGGTAGGCTTTGATGAGGGAATTAGTCCCCTATTCTGTCCCTGTTATTCATAGCGCGGTGGAACATACAAGCACCAGAGAGGGTGTCAAAAGGAGAGCCGGTCCTATTGCAAAGTGTCTCCCTTGTTGGAACTGAAAGGGCGGTTATGAGACGATAAACCGCTTAATACACTGAGCTAATTGGATGAGAGCAAGAGAGACGGGGAATTAAGGGGCGATGCGGAGTGCCATGGCCCTGCTATTCAGGTCTTTCATCGGGGCCGGTTCTCCGCCTGGGGGGGGGGGGGGGGGGGGAGTAAAGGATAGATGGTGGTGGTGGTGGTGGTGGTGGGGGCTGTTCATCAAAGCGCTTTTTTAGAGCTCCTCTCCCGGGGACTGAGTGAGGACTGATCCGGCTGAGGCTGTGGAGTGATTGGGCCTATTCTCTGAGGCAGGGTCGTGGTGGGAGGAACGAGGCCCGGGAGAATCCAAATCACGGGCCAAATCAAGTCCAACAGCTGGAACGAGGATAAAGGCGCGGGGTGATGGGAAATGAGCAGGACGAAGTTAGGCATATTCTGGACACCTGGATTAACCTGCGAGGAGGAGGGGGGGGGGGGGGGGGGGGCATTAACGGCCTGCGCGTTAACAGTCCACCACATCATGGAGATGATCTTCTTGCAGCCGATTTGCGATTAAACACCACATGATTCGAATGTATTCATCTTCTTCTTTTTTCTTCTTCCATATATCAATATTCATTATCGTGATCATTCATGCAATCAGAAGCATCGTGGTCTAATCCTAAGGGCAGGGCTGTCTTGAATGAAAGAGCACACATCCAACAAGTGTGACTTTATATATCCAGAGCCATCGCCCTGCGATAGCATTTCAATTTTCTCGCCTTTTTGCGCTGCAAAGAAAGTTTAAGCCTCGCAGCCAGCAGGTCATCCGCCTCCCGGCATTCCCCAAATATTAGGGACAAATTGGTTTGCCATTCATTAGTTATATTCACAATGAGATTAAAACTCCCCCGGTCAATCTAATCAAAACCCTATAGGGCCATAGAGGGAGACCCACACACGCTCCACTGGGCTTCAGCTAAAGAGCTCGAGAACAAACATGGAGCTCACACGTCGTGGACGGTGTGGCTGCTTTTATATTTCTCTATATTTTCTATAGTTTTTTTGCATTATGCAGCTGTATAAGAGAGCGCGTATGTGTTTATTAATATAAATACCTGTGCTGAAATATCGCTATCCCGTATTGGATATTATTCCTGCTTTGCACTAAATTGAGTGGTTAACCGGTAATGGGACCCGCAGACCTGTAAAACAAGACAGCCGAAGAAATAAGAGGAGGGTTTTCTCAGATGTAGACAATAAAAAAAGAGGGACTACATTAATCCGTGGGGTAATTTCACGCGATTTGGTCGAGCACCATAGATGGGTCAAACGGAGGGAAATAACCATTGATTGCTCTAATAGTCCTGCATTAGTCGTGAGATCCAATGGAGGGGGGGGGGGGGGGTGTGAAAGCCGTTTGATGAAGTGGTTTGTTACTTCATTAATGACAAAGGAGACTCGCTTTCATCGACGTGGCATTACAGATGTTAAGACCAATTTAGCGCCTTTAAAGGGGGTTTATAGGAAGTTGTGTGGCAGCCCCCCCCCCCTTCCAGATAAAGTGGGTGATCTAATTGAAAACCCCTCTCCTTTGTCACGCGTTTCACATGTTGGGGATTAAGCTCATGAATATATGGCCAGTATTTTGTCAACTCTGTTGAAGAGGGAGACGCACGCAGCGCATGGATTACACACCTAACGCCTGCGCTCTTGTTCAGGTGGAGCCGCGCGCCTCCATCGGCTCTCTGCGGCGATAAGTTCCTCTTTGAAAAAGGTTTCCATCCTCCCCAGCAGGCGCTGTGAACATCCGACAACCTGCTACAGCAGTCGGATGTATTACTTCAACATCCCGGTAGTTAGACAAAGATATTAGTAATGATTGTAATTTATTCAGAACCTCTTAAGAGTTTGTATCATGCGAGATAATTCTTCAATGTAAGACAAAAGACACATTTTCTTCATAACACCTTTTATTAATAGTTCTATAATATTCTATTTCACATTATTTCTTTCCCCCTGCTTTAGGCCTATATGTCTGTCCTAAAGGAATTTGAAATAAAGATAACTCATTTTACCAATGTAATTTATTCAAATTACCATTATTGAACCAGGAAACTTACAATCACTTTTTAAGGAAGAAAAAAAACCTGTCCTTCACTCAAATCCTCTAGGAAAAGTGTTGACATAAATAATAATCTAAAAATCGTAATAATTCATAAACACAGGTGAAATTCTACACAGGGCGACATTCATTAAACACTACACTGAGTGCAAATTATGAAAACATGGGCTCTTTGAAATTTACACAACCTTGTTTTGAAAATCATCCTTTTTTGTGGTACTTTTTTCCCCTTTTTACACAATATGTACAGTTTTCTTCCACACAGTTAGGTCATTAGAGACACATCTCGGATCTCACCTTTGCTCGGGTGTCCCGGAGTCAGACTCAGCAGAAACTACCACTGCTGTGATAATCAAAGAGGGGATGGGGATCTCAAATTGCAGCACATTTACAGAAATCTGGCGCTGGGAACCATCACAATAACTCTGGTTTGATTCAGAGATTTCTAACATGTACATGTCTATAGTGGGCTGCTGAGTGTGACTGGTGGACATGAGAGCATGAGAGGAGTCAGGCTTGTAGAGAAGGCTATGGAAGGTCTATGGACAGTTTTCCTTTGGTTCTGGGGGGCGGGGGGGGGGGGGGACACACCTCCTCCAACTCGCCTTTATCATAGACGCAGACTGGCTCAGCCCACATCAATGCATACAGATTAAGCAGTGCCGAGCACTCGAGTTGTCCATATTTGAAGTAGCACAAGAATCCTTTCTGAAAGTCTGGGTTCCCCTGTGGTTCTTCAGCTTTCTGTGTGTGTGTGTGTGTGCGTGTGTGTGTGTGTGTGTGTGTGTGTGTGTGTGTGTGTGTGTTTGTGTGTGTGCGTGCGTCATGACAGATCCTATACTTAATTAAAAGTAGAGTAATGCTTTTTCAATATTCTGTTAAGTCAAATTACTTTTACTCAATTTAAAATACAGAATAATTATAAGCAAAATATGCTGTGTAATTTCAATGCAGAAGAAATGTCTGGACAATGCTCACTGAATTAACTAAGTGTATTTACTGAATTATTTGAATTAATGCATTTGTTACATTGAAATTGATTTTTTAAACTTTGAAAATATATCCTTAATATTTTATATTTTTATGTGTTTCGTGTGTAAAATCCAGAATGCAATGTAGAGTAAAAACTACATATCTGAGATGTAGTGAAGTGAAAATTAGCATCAAATGAAATACTAAAGTATAACTACCTCAAATACAGTACTTGAGTAAATATACATTCCACCACTGGCGCTGTGTGTATTTAGTCTGTTGCTGTATATTTAGTGTGTTGTTGTGTATTTAGTGTGTTGCTGTGTATGCGCGTGGAACAGTCTTAAATAGCTATCTACATATACTGTGTTATACTGGGATTTCATTTAGATTCAAAATGTGAAGAAATATTAAAAAATCTTTTTTTTTTTTAATGTCAGCTTTTCAGAATATTTTAGTGAAAATATTAAATTTTCAAAGTTGTGTGTATGGAGTGTAACAATAGTAGACACACACACATACACACACACACACACACACACACACACACACACACACACAAACACTTTTCTAAGCCAGTGCTCTTGAATTTGGTCGTGCTATTTTGTTGGGGAAACGTGAGGTAACAGGGATTGTTGAACAAGGGGTCATCAGGACATCAGCCTCCAGAGGTATGAAAGGGTGTTAGAAGGCGGACGAGAAGGACGAGGGTGTTATGGAATGGGATGTACGCCCGGGACAGGGAGGCCTAGAGCTGGTGTTGTGTGTTCAGCACACCTCCTTCCCTGCGGTTCCAGTAGGCAGGATGTTAAGCTGGGTAAGCTGAGCCGAGTGTTCCTTGGCCTTGAGGCGCAGCGCGGCGATACTGGAGGCCCTGCGGTCGGCTGCGGCTGCGGATGAGGGGGAGGAGGAAGAGGAGGAAGGGTCAGGGAGGACTGGGCCCGCGTGGGAGAGGTTCTCTACAGGAGGGGCGGGCTGACGGAGGAGAGCTGCAGCGGTGGAAGCACTGGACAGGGGACCCATACCGGAGAAGAGCCTGTAAGAAGACAGACATTATTATTATTATTATTATAAATGTCACAGTCTATACCTTTTATAGATGCTGAATATGTTTCAATTTAAATGATCCATTGCAGGATAGCATATACATTGTATTCCCTATGAAGAAATGTCTCTGTGCTCCTTCAATTCAAGACGTTGGCATCTTGCCCTCAGGTGTATTTATTTTCCCTGTTGTTTTTCTTCCTTCAGTTTGACTTCAGTAGCTTTACGTCTCCTGTTTTAGGCTGTTCTCTTCAATACATAACGGTAGTATGGACAGGACGAGGCTCACAGTGCTGGATAATAGTGAGGATGGAAGCAAATGAGAAGCTAATTGTGGCATAAGGAGTGTGCTGCGTGTCACACCTCTTCACAGCTTGTCGTGCAGCATCACACGTTTGGTTAATTTGTGAGGACAGTTGACAGAGTGATTACACACCACTGTGAATGGTTAACAGTGTAACATATTCATAATCAGACACTGAGAATATCACCATTATTGCAGTGGGACTGAGGGTTACTGTAACCGTCAGTCATTAGAGGGGCATGATGCCAAGCTGCAGTCATTTATTGTAAGTTGTCCACGTTAGGTGTCAAGGGAGCTCTGTGCATGTGTGCAGCTTACCTGCCAAAAGTGGGTCCGATGAAGGCAGGGTGGCGGAACATGGCAGCCGTACCCAGGAAAGTGCCCAGGCCGAGTTGGGTGGCCAGTGGTGGAGCAGAGCCATTGTGGTGTTGAGGGGCGAGGCCCGGGAAGGCAGCGGCTGCAGCTGCAGCTGCCGTCCAGGCGGACTCGAGGGCAGGGTGGTGGTGAGGCGGGAAGGGCCCCCCGTCCAGATAGTGGCTGAGAGGGTGGCCCGCTGTTAGGGGACCTGGGAACTGCATCCCTGACGGGTGGGCCTGCACCCCGGCCTTTTCGCGCTTCCTCCACTTGGCTCTGCGGTTCTGAAACCAAACCTGAGAGAAGTGATGACAGATTTAATACACGCGTAGATATATCTTGTGTAATTCTTTATTGATTATCTTTCTTCAGGAAGAAGGATAACACCAGCAGTATAAATAAATTAACTCTGCAGATAGAGACAGGTTCAGATTGCATGTTGTTACAAAATAAAACAGCTGTCTCAATACATAAAAATGACTTTTCTTTTTTGCTGCATAATGAGACATTTCCTCAGGAAAGAAGAGGCTGCTCATAGTGCTCAACTATGACTTCCATGCTGCAAATAATAAAAACATAACTCCCTGTCCTGCTCACAGCAATAAGCCATTGCGATTAACACAGTGCCCATTGAATGTGGTGTCGGAGTAGTGTAATAGTTGTCTACTTCAGCTGGTGGCCAATAGGCGGAAAGTCAACGTAATTACACGCAAGGTGAACCCTGCCGCTCACGGTGTCTTAAATCTACTTTGTCTAATTAAACCCCCCTGTCCCTGGCGACGGGCTTCAGGGTGGGGGAGAGATCATTAAGAGCCGTGTTAACAAAAGATCCTGAAAATTACCACTGAACTGGCTCCAATAACAATTAATGCGCTTTAAATTAAATTCTTAAGCGATGTAGAACAAGTGACTTCCATCAAGAGAGTATTTAACTTTCCCACGCATCCACTGGGGCACAGTTTGCTCTGCAGAAGCACCCCGGCTCTCACAATGAGCAAAATGTCAACATGGGGAAAGTGATTGAACGAGCTGGCTTGAGCGACAGGGACTGCACACACACACACACACACACACACACACACACACACACACACACACACACATACACACACACACACACACACACACATACACACACACACACACACACACACACACACACACACACACACATTTATTCCCAGAGGGTTGTTTAGCATTACACAGCCCCTCGGGAATTTATGAGTTTTTATCACCTCCCGATGGCGCCCGTTAAGTGATTTGTTCACCTACGGCCCCTAAAGAGACATCTGTTGTTTTACCGTCGGCCATAACCTCCCGGGGCTTCCACCGTGTTTGAACTGTCTCTCTGGTTATGAGCCCGAGCTTTCGAAATGCAAGCCACGCTTTCAGTGCGAGAGGCGAGGTAGAAGGGGGGGGGGGGGGGGGGGGGGGGGCGCAAACACCTTTAATGGTCTCTCATTCGCTCCCAAGTGCAAAGCATCGGATCAATGCAGGTCTATTGCAATCACATAATGGGAAATCAAATAGCATTACCCCCCCCCTCCATCTCCCTCTCTTATTCCTACACACATCTTTTTACCCACGCACACACACACCTCGGCCTCGCCCCCTCTCCGTCCCCTCTGATGGGAATTCAAACACCATCTCGGCCCACGAACATAGGCAGTGTTTGCTCCTGCACTAAGTGAGTTTTTTATGAATCGCCAGCGTCGGCCTAATTGCCACTAAAACGTCCCTCGTTGGCGTGTAATAACATTCAATAACAGGAAAGAACCTCCCCTAAGCAGCGACAGGGGCCATTTAACACTTTTTACTGTTATAAATTACCGCCTCAAATTGGTCCGTAATCGCTGATCCTCAATCAGTGACGCATATCAGCGGTTATTATCCATCACTGTGCACCAGGGGCATTTTATAGAAGACATAAAACATTAGGAGACGACCCCCCCCCCTCCTGTCCCCTATTTGATTTACTAGTCGCAGGCTTTTCTTTTCAGATAAAGATAAACAAGAGAGCCACTTACTTGGACACGGGCCTCGGTAAGATCGAGACGCATCGCGAGCTCTTCTCTGAAAAGATTTTTTTTTTTTTTAAGAAAGAGGCAGAGAGAGAAAGAAAGAAAAGATTCAAGGTTACATGCCACTGTTTGGAAGAATCGTAGAATTGCTGTTTTGTCCCCTCCTGTTGTTCACAGTCAACAATAGACGACCGAAAATAGGGTTGATTTTTTTTGTTCTCATCCCTGCCATAGTCTGCAGAAAGACGCCAAAGCCATATTCTATTTTCCCTGTCACGGATGGGTAGAAATAGGCCTCGTGATTGTTCGATTTTTCTTAGCACAGGCCTGTCACTGTAACAACATAATGGTTGAAATAATGACATCTAAACTAGCCTGCCACGAAGCAATTGACGCTCCGTTCATACAAGATGGGCTGGCAGTGTATATTAGACCAACAAGTCGCCTTAAAGCAAATCGATTGGAAAATATGAATAATCCCAGTGGTAACTAAAATCGACATGTTCTAGTGTCAGAAAACCTCTTCTTCTCTCAGACATAACATACGGACGTGTGAATGATGAACATCTTTATTGCGCATAAATATAGGTTTGGCGTTTTTATATATATAATTATATATATAATATATATAATTATATATATTTATATATATAATTTTGTTTTATATATAAAACCCCGATAACATTTTCATAATAATATATTGTTTCTGAATTAAAACAGCATAACCCCCGTATAAGCCCACATTAAAAAGCTCTACTGTCGATCATGTATTTAAAAACAGTACACGTGCCCTTGGGCTTGAGGTCAGGCCCTGGGTGATTGTCTTTCCTTTTTTTTGCAGACTGTATTCAGTATCATTACCAGGGTAACCTGAGCTGCACTGGTTAATTATTTCTCTTGAGAATAACACCGCTGACATC